>SJYA01001859.1:80820-348543 GCA_006410615.1 Neotragus moschatus | reverse complement strand
TAAGAGGAGCGTGGCGGGCCGCGGTCACTGCCGGCCCCCGGAGAAGCGGACCGGCCATCGACCCATCGGGGACCACCGATCTTCCTTCGGCAGAGCGAGCAGCGCTGGGGCGCACGCTTGGCACCATGGCCCAGACGCCAGCTTTCGACAAGCCCAAAGTGAGCGCGGGCGGGGGCTCGGGTTCCGGGGTCCGGCTCCTTGTCTGGCTGGAGGGCTTGGGGGCATCCACTGACCCGGGAGCAAATGGGGCAGCTGCAGACGCGTTCTTCCCTCAGCTCCGGTCCT
Source organism: Neotragus moschatus (assembly GCA_006410615.1). NCBI lineage: Eukaryota > Metazoa > Chordata > Mammalia > Artiodactyla > Bovidae > Neotragus > Neotragus moschatus. The sequence continues at coordinate 348,258 of SJYA01001859.1, read as the reverse complement.
TGCCCGCCTCCAGGCAGGTTAATGAGAGACAGTGAGACAGGAAGGGTCCTGAACCTGGAGGCGCCCCTGGCTGGCGTCCAAGTTCTGCTTCCGCCTCTGATTTGGCCCATCTGGGTCTCAGTTTCAATGTCTGTCAAATGGGTATCCTAGCAATGCCTGTGCTAAGCAGCCTAGGCAGGTGGCTTAACCTCTCTGAACCTTGGCTGTCAAATGGGCCCTGTATCTAAACCCACAGGCACCTAGTGTGAAGGACACATGAGTGCAGGGTGAATGGAAACAGCTTTATACTCCAACACTATGACTATTTTGTGTGCACCAAGGAACCCTGCTTTGTGGACGTTTCTGTGAGAGCAGTGGGCCATGCCAGAAAGGGTAAGGAGGGGAGCAGGGAACCCCTCTCCCCACTTTAGAGGGGCTGGATGGGCCTTAGGCCTTGGGCCCCCATAGAGTTCACTCTGGGCCAAGTCATGGCCACTAGCCACCAAGGGATAAATTCCTTGTCCCTTCTCCCACCAGCTGTGGTGTCTTGGGAATGGTGGGGTCAGGGAGGGTCCGGGCCCACTTGGCAGGCTTGGGAGCACTGAGAGAGTCCAGGGAAAGGAGCCCAGGAGTCTGTCCAGCAGAGTGAATCAGCTCGTAGGGTTTGAGATGGGTTGGGTGGGGTCAGAGGAAGGAGCGAGCTGCAATAAGCCTCCACTTGCCTCTCTGAGAAATAGGTGTGAGTGATGATGGCATGTGTCGCTAAAGCATGGGTGAGAATCCTGGGTGTGGGGGAGAAGAGGCGGGGGGACTCTGACGAGGTAAGGCCTGGTCCCCACTTCTGATGCCCCCACCAGAGGGCAAACGCCTCTGCTGCTCCCTGCCAGATATTACAGGCACCGGGGCTGAACGTCTGCCATCCGCATGCCTCCTTCACAGCTCACCTGGATGCCCCATGTCCCATCATCAGTGTTTTGTTCCTTTGGAGGCTCCTCCCAGCTTTTGTACATTTATTTTTTTGGCTGTGCACGCAGCATGCTGGGTCTTAGTTCCCTGATCAGAGATGGAGCCCATGCCTCCTGCAGTGGAGTGCATTGTCTTAACCATTGGACCCCCAGGGAAGTCCCCTGGCAGGATCTTGGTGAAAGCATGGAGCCAAACCGCTGGGCTGCCAGGAAATTCCCTGTTTTCAATGCTTTGGGAGTCCCCCTGCCTTTGGGCTGGGGAGCCATGTTACCCTAATATGCATCGCAAGGCAGAAGACAAAACCTCTTGACTGGGAGTGAAATGGGGGTTATGGAGAGGGATAACAGATGACCGTTCTGTAGAACTTGCTATATGCACCAACACCTTCAACACCTTTGTAACAGCCCTGCAAGGGAGGGACTATTATCATGCCCATTATTTGGGCCTCTCCCAGTCCTCTCTGCTTCAAGCTGGCAGGCCATTTCCCCTCTCTGGGCCTCAGTTTCTGCAACTGGGAAATGGGCTCCACCTGTAATGGAGGTGTCTGAAGGTTAAAAGGCAATGCTTGAGAGGGAAGATAGAGTCACCCACTATGTGCGTGAGATGCGATACGTTTTGTATTATTGAGAGGAGAGAGTGTGTCTGAGCTGGTCAGTGAAGCCAGAAGTGTGGATCTCAGCCGTTATGACCGGAGCCAGCTCCCTGCCTTCCCGTGTGTGGGATGGAGAATCGCTAGAATTAATAGCTAGAACCTACTGAGTTGAGTTATTGCTCTGTGCCAGGCACCATTCTGAATATACTACCCTTCATTAATTTCCTTGATCCTAGCAGTGACTCTGAGTGGTGGCTGGTGTTGTCTCATTTTGCAGATGAACAGAGACACAGAAATTAATGAGGCCTATGATCACATAGCTGGGATGTGGTGATGCTGGGGTTAGAGCCCAGGGTGGGCTGGCTTCAAAAATTCTGTGCCCTAGCCAGCTTTCCTGAACTGCCTCTGCAGAAGCCACTTGGTGGGGGGTGGGGGGGTGTGCCCCAGGTGTGAGCCTCTCTGGGCTAGAAGCCGCTGATGGGTTCTTTGGCTTCTCAGGACAGGCCAACTTTGAGAAGGCAAAGCAAGGCCATGTCTTCCAAATTTTCATATGTATTCACATCACCTGACACTTGTTAGCGTTCAGACTCTGAATCAGGAGATCTGGGTTTGGGGCCTGAGATGCTGAGCTCCTAACAAGCTCCCAGGAGGTGCTAATGCTGCTGGGCCACGGACCACACTTTGAGTAGCAAAACCCTAGGCAGCTGCCTACCTGCTCTGATTATTTTATTCCAACAAATAACTTCCTGAACACCTGCTGGGCACTGGAGGAGGTGCAAAGGTGGGTGTGTGTGGGGGGGCCCTTATCAGTCTGTTTCCACAGGAGGCAAGGCTGGAAAATCTCATGGCCCTCAGGAGTTCAGTGTCATGGAGGGCAATACTGGTCACACGGCTGTCGCTGTAATAAACGTAACGATGTTGCCATTTGAGTGTTTGTAGGTACCAGGCACCTGGGTGACTTATCTCACAGAATCCTCTGGACAGCTCGACAAAGCGGATGTTTTCGTCCCCGTTTACAGATGACGAAACTAAGGCATGACAGGTGAAGTGGTTTGTTCAGTGCTACAGGAAGTCTGACAGCCTTGAAGCTGTAGGCTGGTCCAAGTTGCAACAGCCCAGGCCCCCTGTTCATGCAGAGTATTGAAGCTCAATGTCTAACATATTTTTTTTCTTTCTCTTATTTGAATGTTCACTCTGTTTCAGGCACTGTTCTAACTGCTTTGTGTATATTAACTCATTTAATGCTCACAGCAGTCCTTGAAAGTAAGTCCTATTATGGGACTTCCCCGGTGATCCAGTGATTAAGATTCCATTTTCCAGGGCAGGGGGCGCAGCTTGGATCCCTGGTCAGGGAAATGCAGACACATACGCTGCAAAAATTTAAAAAAAAAAAAGAAAGAAAAAGTCCTGTTATTATCTTCATATACATATAAGGAGACTGAGGCTCAGAGAGGGGAAGGAACTTGTCAAAGTCACATGGCCAGAAAACAGCAGAGCTAGACGTGAACCCAGACCTACCCAAGACCGAGGTAGATGCTGTTAACTGCTTTGCATATTTACACCCCACTTTGTGGGGGCAGGGGCGGAGTTAGAATCAAGGTGGCCTTGGGCTTCAGACAGACTGAGCAGGGATCCTTGCCTCACCGCTTAGCAGCTACAAGGGCTCGGGTGGACAGTTCCCCGAGCCCCAGTTTCCTTCTCTGTGAAGTGGGCTGATAAAGCCAGGGTCACACACAGTTCTTGGGGGAAATGGATGCTGACGGGGTCCTGTGAAGCACTTGGCGGCGGGCAGGCAGGCCCCCGGGGGTGCATTTCCTCCCTGGGGAGCGCGGTGCGGGCTGGGGTGGACTCTCCACCTGCAGCTCTCACTCTCGCCTCTCGTCTTCCGGCCACAAAGCCCACTGGGTTAGCACTGCTGTGGGCTTTTGGGGCTTTGCTGTTAGTAGAGCCACCTGTTAAAAGAAAAATGCAGCCTGGCCGGGAAGAGCCCTCCGGCCTTACCCTTTACAATGCACGTGGCAGTTAGGAGGGAGGGGAAGAGAGAGAGTGGGTTTCCTTCAAGCCTTGTGTTTCACAGAGGAAGAAGCAAGGGCCAGAGAGGGAGGTGCAGTGTCCAGGGTCACACAGCGAGGCCGGGCAGGGCAGGCCGGGCAGACAGCTTCCCGATTCTACGATTCTATGTCTGACCTCAGGGTGAGCATGGCCTGCGTGGGAAAGACCCCTGGGAGCTGGAAGAAGCTTGTCCGCCTGCCCTGTGGACCTGGGGGATGCCCCTGGGCTGGAGAAGGGTAGGACTGTGGCCTGGATTTGGACAGGGGAGAAGAATAGGCCAGGGCAGCCAAGGTGAGGCTCAAGCCTATATTTATAGAGGGTTGGGGGCCATCTCACCCTCATTCCTTAGATTCTGAGGCCCCAGAGGAGTAAGGTCAGAGGAGAGACAGTCTCTGGGGTTCTCAAGGGAGTTGCTTCTCTGTGCCTCAGTTTCCCATCTTTAAAACGGAAATCATGTTTGTATCCACCCTACATAAAACACCAAGTGCAGGCCTGGGTGAGCGGGCAGGCCAATGCTAGCTGCTATTGATCACTCTTATCATGGTTATTAATCATCCTGTTTAGATTTGACCAGCACTGACTCAGCACGGTTATGGAGGGTGAACAGTGTGTGATGTGGTGGTTACGACCGCCCTCTTTAGAATCAAACCGCTTCCGGGCGTGGCACTCATTAGACTGTGCCCTAGGGCAAGTTATTAAATCTCACTGAGCCTCAGTCTTCTTATCTATAAAATGGGGGTAACCTTGCTGAGTTCCTAGGCTGTTGCCCTATAGGTTAACTTGACCCCTGGCTGAGGAGACACCTTGCCGTCTGTGAAACCCTCTGAGGAAGCTCACAGAGGCCCAGGGAGCTCAGCTGGGCCCTGAGTCAGCTGGAGGCACTGAGGGATGGCCCTTTTTGCTCTGTACTTTGGAGCTACAGGTGCAGATGGGGCTGAGCCCAGAGGACTTCTTGGAGGAGGTGTGGTTGAAACAATGGCAGCCCTGAGGCTGCTCTGTCTCCTGATGTCATCCCAAAAGTTGGCTGAGAGGCCGTGGTGGCATGAGGGCACTGATCCTTGGTGTTGCCCAACTCAGTGCCGAGAGTGGGGCTAAGAAGGATCACGGGGCACCTGTGGCTCCTCCTGGTTCTGACTGCAGTGCCCAGGTCCTGGGGGCTGGTCAAGCCACCCTGGCTACTCTGCCCCATCTGGGTTCTCTGCCAGGCCCAAAGTGGGTAGGTCAGCCCTTCCTTGCTGCAGAGAGAGGACACAGCACTGCTGACCAGGACAGGGAGAGGAGAAAACTGTTGTTTAGCACCTATGAGCACCTCCTGCTGTGCGGGGCTCTGTCTTAGGCACTGGGGGCACAGCAGGGTGGCACAAAGTCCCCACTTTAAAGGAACTGACAGCCAGGGACACAGGCTTGATAAGTAAGAGAATTGAGAAAGTCAGTGGGATGGGGACTTCCCTGGTGGTCCCAGTGGTTAAGACTCTGACCTCCCAATGCAGGGGGCAGGGGTTCGATCCCTGGTTGAGGAACTAAGATCCCACATGCTGCACAGTGTGGTCTACAACATTAAATAAATAGATAAAAATAAAAGTCAGGGAGATGAAAACAAAATGGGTTTGTTTGTGAGCTGGGGCAGCGGGTGCTGGGGAGAAGTAGTCTGGTTCAGCTGTGCCCTGAGGGTAGACAGCCCGGCCAGTCATGAGTGGGAGTCAGATCTGGGTGTCTGGTCTAGAGTTCAAGACCTGGGTCCTCATCCTGGCCCTGTCACTGACCCCTTGTGTGACCTTTGTTGTTTAGTTGCTAAGTCATGTCTGACTCCATGCGATCCCGTGGACTATTATAGCCCCCCAGGCTCCTTGGTCCATGGGATTCTGTGGACAAAAATACTGGAGTGGGTAGCCATTCCCTTCTCCAGGGGACCTTCACAACCCAGGGATCAAACCCAGGTCTCCTCCATTGGCAGGCAGGTTCTCTACCACTGAGTCACCAGGGACCTTGAGGAGTGTGTATTCCTTCCTGGGCCTCACCTGCCTGCTTGGTATATCCTGAGAGCACAGACTCCCTGTGTTCCCCACATTGCCTGGCACCTGGGGGTGAGAGGGACTTAGTAAATATTTTTTGGTAACTGGGGATGTTTCCTGTTCAGACCTGGAGGATTTCCTGCAGGTCTGTCAGATGCTCGCTGTGAGTCAGCCTCGTGGAAAGTGACTGCAGTGACTGTGGGGGTTGAGGTCCCCCCCTGCCCAACCCAGCACTCAGGAGGCCTAGTGTAGGTGTGCTGCAAGTTCTAGGGAGGCAGTATGGCCGGTGGGTGGGACTTGGGTTAGAGGTGGAGGGGCTTGGGTTCTGCCCCAGCTCTGCCCCTGTTGGTCTGGGTTCCCGGCAGGTTCCTGAATTTCTCTGAGCTCAGCTTGGCAGGTCCATTTCCCCATCTGCAACATGGAGCTAGGGTGTGCCCCGAGGAGCTTGCCTAGGGGCAAAGATGAAAGGAAATAAAGGGTCTGATGACAGTAAGCAGCTCCTTACATCTGAGGTTAGGCCTGCAGAGACTACAGAAGAGCAGGAGCTCAGTTCAAACCTGAGTAGCACAAATCCTAACGCCATCACTGCTTCTGCATCCTTGGATACTTTGTGAGCCTGTTTGCTCATGCATAAAATGGGCGTGAAGTCCCTACCTCCCTGGTTGTAAGGATGATATTCCGTTCACTTCAGTCGCTTAGTTGTGTCTGACTCTTTGGGACCCCGTGGTCTGCAGCACGCCAGGCCTCCCTGTCCCATCGCCAGCTCCTGGAGCTTACTCAGACTCATGTGCATCGAGTTGGTGATGCCATCTAACCGTCTCATCCTCTGTCGTCCCCTTCTCCTCCCACCTTCAATCTTTCCCAGTAAGGATGATATAAAATGAGGCATACAGATGGTCTAGAACGTAGGAGATGATAAATTGGAGGTCACTGCTATTTCTTTCCCCTGAAGGGGGCTGACAGAGCAGGGTACGTCCCCCACCCACTGCCATCTCTGAGCTTGTGCCTGCTTGTCATCTAGGGTAGGCTGACAGCTTTCTCCATGGGTCATCTGTTTTCCAGAAAGTGCAGTGGGAGGCCTGTCTGAGCGTGGACTGCCAGTGCAGGCAGTTCCTGGCCTCTGTTCCTCCCCTGAAACGTGTCTGGGCAGCTTCCCAGGAGGCCCTGAAGAGCATGGGGGCCAGGGGGGCAATGGTGGGGGAGGTTGGTGCAAGAGGCAGGCTCTGCTTTCCCTCCCTCCGGGCGCCCTTGCCACCCGTATCCTGCAGGCTCCCTGAGGCCTCCTTTCCGGGGAACCAGCCAGTTCCTGCTCCCTGAACATGCACTGTGTCTGGTGCTGCAGCAGGTCTTCCCTCTGGGGCTCATCTCCCATCTGGACCACACTCTCAGGTCTCTGTCTTCTGTTCTGACTTCCTTCAGCCTGCCTTCCACACAGCAGCCAGAGGAAGCTTTTACAAGGTGACTCCCACTGTGGGAAACCCTTCAGCAGATCACCCTTTCCTGTGACCTGTGAGATCTCCCTGCCCTCCATCCGCCTAACTCTCTCTCTGGCCTCATCTCTCACTGCCTGCTTCGGACACATAATGCCGCATGTCCCTCCGCCTGGAGTGGGTAGCTCTCCTTCCTTGTCCCTTTCCCCTGCTGACTTCCTCTATTTCCTCCTTCTCAGAGGGACCCTCTCCTACCTTCTCATAACCACTTGTCAGCTCTTCAGCTTCTGGGGGCTCCAGGTGTCCCTTGGCTTGCGGTCACCTCACTCTCATGTGTTGCTGTGGTCCTAACGCAGCTTCCTTGCACGTGTGTCTTTCAAAACTCTCTGCCTCCCTCATGAGGGAAAAGGCGATTGGGTATAGGGCCCACCCAGATATTCCAGAAAAATACTCCTCAAGATTTCTCATCCCATCGTTTGCCCTGTACAGAAGTCTGTGTTCTGGGGATTAGGATATAGCTGTCTTTTGGGGGCTCACCATTCAGCCCCCTGCACCAGCCGCAGAGGGGTGGGGAGGGGACTCCTCCCTGTTGAAATCTTCTCCCCTTCTGCAGCCTGCATGCTCCTGGCTCCCCTTCTTCTATCTCTCTGGCAGCTCTTCTCCAGGCTCACACGCTTGTGTAAGCACTGGTGCTCGCCCTGGCTTCCTTTCCTGCTCGTTCCTCTATGTTCCCTCCCTGGGGGAGCTCATTCAAGACCACAGCCTCCATATTCCCACTCACAGCTCCAGCCTGGATCTCTCTGGGAGCTCCAGACCTGCACAGCCACTGGCTCAGTCCCCGTGCACGTGTTAGGTCTCAGCGGTGTCCCAGCTACACATACTCAAGATCACACTGACTGTGCTTTTCTCCTCACGCCTCTACACCTCCTCCCTGCGCAGAGCTTGATCCTCTTCCTGGGCTCTCTATCTCAGTGTCAGAATCGCCTCTCATCCAGGCCTGACCTGAAACATCCTCCTTGACACCCCTTTCTGTCCACCTGGCCTGTCGGCCTCACCATCCCAGTCTGCGGCACCATCATCATTCAGAAACTTGACTCTAGCTATGCATTGTCCTCTTCAGCATCAAACCCATGTCTCTGTTGCTCTCAGGTCAGAACCCAGTCCTCCTGGTGCCCCTCCAGTCCCACCGGTGCTCCCCTCTCTGGACCTATGTTCAGTCCCTCTCACACCATGTTCTTCTCCCACCACATGGCCTTCGTACAGGCTGTTCTCTCTGTCTAGATGCTCTTCCAGCTTTCCCGCTCACCCCTGCTTTTGCCTGTTGTTGTTCAGTCACTAAGTCGTGTCTGACTCTGTGAGCCCATGAACTGCAGCACACAACGCTTCCTTGTCCTNCTCACACCATGTTCTTCTCCCACCACATGGCCTTCGTACAGGCTGTTCTCTCTGTCTAGATGCTCTTCCAGCTTTCCCGCTCACCCCTGCTTTTGCCTGTTGTTGTTCAGTCACTAAGTCGTGTCTGACTCTGTGAGCCCATGAACTGCAGCACACAACGCTTCCTTGTCCTTCACCATCTCCCAGAGCTTGCTCAAACTCATGTCCATCGAGTTGGTGATGCCATCCAGCCATCTCATCCTCGGTCGCCCCCATCTTCTCCTGCCCTCAGGCTTTCCCAGCATCAGGGTCTTTTTCAGTGAGTCAGCTCTTTGCATCAGGTGGTCAAAGTATTGGAGCTTCAGCATCAGTCCTTCCAATGAATATTTAGGGTTGATTTCCTTTAGGAAATCCTTAGCTCTTAGCTCAGCCTCTGCTTTCTCTGGGAAACCATCATGGTAGGTCTGTGTTCATGCCTCCCAGGAGCTGACTTGGCTTGTGACTGTGCATTTACTTAACTACAGTGTGACATTTACTTAACTTCTCTCTCTCTTGCTGGACTGTAAGCCTCATGGGACCAGGACTAGGACTCCTCCAGTGCAGGGAGTGTGCGTTGGATCCCTGATCAGGGAGCTGAGATCCCACTTGCCTTGTGGACAAAAAAACCCCAAAACATAAAAGAGAGGCAGTATTGTGACAAGTTCAATAAAGACTTAAAAAAACAAAGAAACTGGAGGATCAAAGAGGTGAGGTCACCTGTCCAAGGTTGAACCGCTGGTTGGCAGTTCCCCGCCCTTCAGTGTTCCCAGTGCAGAGCACTTTTTGAGAATCCAATCACCTTTTGGTTAAGTGGGCATTCAACTCATCTTGTCAGGGAATCCAACAACTCACTGGATGCAGAATCTGTGACAGAGTTGGTCCTTTGCCGGCTGAATGACTTCCGGAGAGATCTCATTATTCTGATATCCTGCTGATGAAGGGCTTGGTGCCCCTGGCCCTGCAGGCCCCCTGAGGGCCCCAGGCTGGGTTTTCCCCGCACAGGAGGCAGCAGTTCACGTGGGTGCTCCCGGGATGCCCTTGGGCCAGTGGGTCCCTGGCTACTCCCTCCCCAGCCAGGGTGGCCACTTCTTGTCCGGACTCCCAAGTTCCAGAGAAGGCCCCACCCTGGTAGAGGTGTTTATTAAAAATGGCCTGAGTCTCTCCCTGGCTGGGGAAAAGCTCCTCCATGACCTGGAGCGGAGATGCCAGTTGCTTCCCCACCGTCTCCCAGCACCAGCTCTGCTTTCCTTCACAGCCTGTGCGAAGGACCCTGGCTGAGAGGCAGAGGCTCTTGCCCCTGGGCTGAACTTGTCACCTTTTAAAATCCTTAAATTGTTCTTGGACAGGGAGGCAATCTTTTTGGCTATTGAGGAAACAGGTGGAGAGCTCAGTTGTCTTGTCTAAGATGCACAGCCAGAGAAGAGGCAGAGCTGGGAGTCCAGTCTGATGAGCTGGCCCCCAAGTCCCTGTCCGTAAGCTTTTAGCTTTGTGTCCTGAGTGTCGCTGGTGGGGATCAGCATATGGGAGAGGATCACCAAGATAGCCCAGTAGCTAGTGCCTTTTCTGGAGCTGGGGGAAGATCTTTTAAGAAAAAAACAAAAACTTTATTTAGTATTGGAGTATAGTCAATTAGGGCTTCCCAGGTGGTGCCAGTGGTAAAGAACCCACCTGCCAATGCAGGATACGTTAGAGACTCTGGTTCAACCCCTGAGTCAGGAAGATCCCCTGGAGGAGGGCAGGGCAACCCACTCCAGTGTTCTGGCCTGGTCTTCCCTGTGGGGAAGCAACTTGGAACACAAGGGGAGAATGGATACATGTATATGTATGGCTGAGTCCCTTTGCTGTCCACCTGAAGCAAATACAACATCGCGTTCCAAGTGGCTTCAGTCATGTCCAACTCTGGGCAACCACATGGACTATAGCCTACCAGGCTCCTCTGTCCACTGGGTTCTCCAGTTTATGGGTGTGTGTTCTTTCTCTTTTCCCTCTGCGCCCTTGCAGGTAGAATTGCATGTCCACCTGGATGGAGCCATCAAGCCCGAAACCATCTTATATTATGGCAGGTAAGTCCACAGATAAGAGGCCTTCTTCCCCAGGAGGCCTCTGGAGAGTTCCGTGTTGTTTGGATTGACTTACTGAAATCTCGTGACAACTTGTGAGGTGGGTATATTATTGTCCCCAACTTACCAGCAAGGAAACCAACTCAGGGTAGGGGAAGTAAGTTGTGATGTAAACAAGTGTGATCCTGAGTCCATGCCCCTGACCATTGCCCCAGTGAGCTGGAGGATTTCGATGAAGTATTGCACAAAAAAATACTTAGCTGCGGGCCAGCATGCTAAGCGCTCCATAAATGTCATTTTGTGATGATATTACTATTATTAATTATAATCTATGCCTCTGACTAAGTGGGGTGAAGCCACTGGGCGTATCTCTGCCTGTCCTTTGCCCAGTGTCAAGTACCAGCTGTTGACACAGGGTCCCTAATGAGGCCATTAGGGTGGGTTAACCAGGCACCCAGATGGGATCTAATCACGGGCAACCCATTAAGGGGTCATATCATGCTCATTAGTGGAGCAAGAATCTGAGAGTGTCCAGGGCAGGGTAGAGGGAAGGGGAAAGGGAGTAGCCCTTGTTGGGCAGCTGGTCGGGCTTTCTGTTTCCCACTTCGACTTGGCATCCTGGGAACCATCTAGGTACTTCTTTGGGCTCTAGAGAAGGGGTGTGGATTTAATCCAGCTGAAGTTTGATCTTGAGGTCAGCAGGCAGGGAACCCGGGAGTCAGTCAGATTAGAATATAGACAGAACATGCTGGAGGCCTCCCAGGTGGAGTGGGCTGGGGCTGAGAGGCGGAAGCATGATGGGTGTGTCTGGCCTGACTTATCCACCCCAGCCAAATCCAGTGGCCTTTTACCTGCCCTGTGACTTGAGCCTCTGTTGACTGTGTTCTCACCTGGTGTTTTTTTTTTTTTTTTGGCTCCCATGCCACATGGCTTGTGGGATCTTAGTTCCCTGACCAAGGGTCAGACCCAGGCCCTCAGCAATGAGACTAGAGAGTCCCAACCATTAGGGACCATTAAGGAATTCCCTCACCTATTTCTTCTTATTCCATCTTGTCTTTAGGGGCTTTAGTTTCCTTCTCAATCTCTTTCCCGACTTTGCCACAAGCCCATTCTGAATCTGACCACTGTCTCCTCCCTGTCACCATCCTGGTCTGAGCCGTTGGACTATTGCAATGACTTCCTGACTGGTCTCCAAGTGGCCACTCTGACTTCCCCCATCTACTGTCCCCAACAATACTGGAGTCAGAACAATCATCTTAGAATGTTGTGCAATTGGATCGCTACCTTGCTCAAACCCTCCCAACTTGCTCAGGGTCAAAGCCAGTGTCCACACATGGCCCTTAAAATTCTACAAAGCCTGTGTTAATCTCTTTGACCTCTTCTACTACTTCTTGGTTAGTTCATGCCAAGTGTTCTCAAACATGCCAGACCTAATAAGCAAAGAATTTGGGTAGCTTGCCCAAGATCACACAGCCTTTAAATAAGAGCTGGGATTTAAACCCAGGTCATTGGACCTGAGAGTCTGCCATCTTTCCCTGGACATACAAATAGTCTCATTTGTTCTTCCTATACCTTGAAAAGAAAGTACAATCTGTGTTTTACTGACAAGGATGTGGAAGTCCTCAAGGGGACAGCTCCTGCCCAGGGTAACTTGGTTCCTACTGGAGGAAGATGGACTTTGAACACCAAAGCTTGTGTTCATCCTCTTTACTGGGCTCTTGTTGCTGTTGTTCAGTCACTCAGTCGTGTCCAGCTCTTTGTGACCCCATGGACTGCAGCCCTCTAGGCCTCCCTGTCCCTCACCATCTGCTGGAGTTTGCCCAACTTCATGTTTATTGCATCGGTGAGGCTGTTTGGCCATCTCATCCTCTGATGTCCTCTGCTCCTTCTGCCCTCAATCTTTCTCAGCATCGGGGGCTTTTCCAACAAGTCATCTGTTTGCACCAGATGACCAAAATACTGGAGCTTCTGTTTCGGCATCAGTCCTCCCAGTGAATATTCAGGGCTGATCTCCCTTAAGATTGACTGGTTCGATCTTGCTGTCCAAGGGACTTTCAGGAGTCTTCTCTAGTACCACAGTTCGAAGGCATCAGTTCTTGGTATTCTGCATTTCCTTCAGTCCAGCTTGCACAACTATATGTGACCACTGGGAAGACCATAGCCTCGACTATATAGGCTTTTGTGGGCAGAGTAATGTCTCTGCTTTTCAGCACTGTCTAGATGTGCCATAGCTTTCCTGCCAAGAAGCAGTTGTCTTCTGATTTCATGGCTGCAGTCCCCGTCTGTAGTGATTTTGGAGCCCTAGAAGAGGAAATCTTCTTGGCTCTTAGTATATTGCAACACCAAGGAAGGCAGAGAATTGAGCACAAACCGGAGTATGGCCATGGCTGACTGGGCAGCCATCTAAGAACTGAGCTTGGCCCTCTGTGGAGAGAGGCTTGGCTGCCGTGAGTGGCTGTGGGCAGCAGGGGAAAGTGAAAAGTGAAAGTGTTAGCCATTCAGTCGTCGTGTCTGACTCTTTGTGACCCCGCTGACTGTATGCAGCCCTCCAGGCTCCACTGTCCTTGAGATTCTCCAGGCAAGAATGCTGGAGTGGGTTGCCATGCCCTCCTCCAGGGGATCTTCCTGACCCAGAGATGGAACCCGGGTCTCCTGCATTGCAGGTGGATTCTTTACTGTTTGAGCCACCAGGTGGCAGGGGACCTAGGAACAGTTCCTTCCTGTCTCAACCTTGGGTCCTGGGGAGGAGCTTCACAGCTTAGTCTAGCAGCTTCCAGAGGCCTAGTCCCGTGCGAGGTGCTGGACCGTCTCCTAGGGGACTGCTGCAGCAGCTCTGGCCTCTGCCCTGGTTTTCCTCTGTTCCCCGCACCCCAGCCAGGAGGAGCTCTTTAAAAAGTGCATCTTTGCATGTCACCCCACTGCTTGGAATCCTTCAGTGGCTTCCCGGGGCTTTCAGGATAAGGTCCCAGCTCCTACAAAGCCCCATCTGGCCCTGCCTGCCCCTTGGCTCATCTACCACTGGCCCCGCTCTGATCTGTAGCCACGGTAGCCGCGCTGCCCTGGAGTTTTCTCACTGCTGCTTCCTGGGACTCTAGCGGGGCTTGGATTCTGCCTGCCTGTATCTCTCTTCCTGCTCCCTCGGGGAAAAGGACAATCTCCCTCTTTGCTTAACTGTCACCTCCTCCGAAAAGCCTTCCCAGGTCACTCTGTCTGTGGGGTAAAAGGATCTCTCTTGGGTGGCTGTGGAGAAGAGACTAATGGGAGAAATATTTAGGATGGAATAACTAGGGCTTGGGGACCAGCTGTTGGTGAGTAAGGGAGATGGCATCTGGGGGAGGCCCCTGACTCGGGTTCAGGCAACTGGGTAGATAGAGGAGCTGGTAAGTCGCTTCAGTCGTGTCCGATTCTTTTGCGACCCCGTGGACTGTAGCCCGCCAGGCTCCTCTGTCCCTGGGATTCTCCAGTCAAGAATACTGCAGTGGGTTTCCATGCCCTCCTTCAGGGGGCCTTCGCAATCCAGGAATCAAATCTGTGTCTCTTGGGGCTCCTGCATTGACAGGTGGGGGCTTTACCCTAACTAGCGCCAGGAAGGAGGAGCCAGATTAGGAAATGTGGAACCTGGGAGAGGGAGAGGCTTGGGGGAGGCACAAAGGGGGTGGTCAGACACGAGGGTCTGCCTTGGTCTTGGCTATCTATCCAGGGCCCAGCACGCTGTGGGCCCTCAGATGGTGATGTGCAGAGGGAGAAGACTGGAAGCTCTGGATCTGAGACTTCCCTGCTGGTCCAGCAGTACAGACTCTCACTTCCAATGCAGGGGGCACAGGTTCGATCCCTAGTCAGGGAACTAAGATTCTGCATGCTATATGGAGTAGCAAAACCCCCCCCCCAAAAGTTCTGGATCTCTGGATTGGTCCAGGGGGCCTGTGGCAAATGTGGCCTCTGTGTTTGGGAATATGGGAGCTGGAGGCTTAGTCTTACCTTCTCTGCCTTCCACCCACCAGTTCCCAGAAAGATATGCCAAATATAGCATCCAACAACTGGTACAGGCTCTGCAGAGGCCGTGGTAACTGGGGATGGCCTCATGAGGGTGACTGAGGTAGGCTGGCCAGCAGGGGAAGGCCCAGGGGGCCCTGAGCACCTGACCTTGGTGCCAGGACCACACCATGGGCATCATCTTCCCTGGGGACACCTGGCAGGGACGGAGGCCTGACTCAGAGCTTGAGCACCAGGGTGACCCCTGGTGAGACCCACAGGACACTCATGAGGACTGGGGTCACCTTCAAGCGGAAGAGGACACGTTTGGGGGGACTTAGGGAACAGGTATTTATGTAGAGAAGCATTTTAATATTTTAGTAACAAGCTGTTAAAAGGATTGCAGCACTTCGGTCCATTTCCCATCTCTTTGGCAATGTCAGCCCTTCTGTCTGCTGTTCTTGCTCTGCATGTCACTGGAGGCCAAACCTCTTGGTTGAATCACTTAAATTTTCTTAATCATTTGCTCCTATTTTTTATCTTGTCTTTTGTTCTACTTGCCGGAGGATTTTCTCAATTCTATTTTCCATTCCTTTTATTACATCCTGATGTTCACTGCCCTATTCTTCTAGATCTCCGAGAGCTCTTTCTTCCTCCTGGAAAGTCCCCTTTTTAAAAAGGAGTGTTTTTATTTCAAGGATGGGGCATTGTCTCCTCTCCTTGAAGCTGTTCGTTTTAAGGTTTTGAAGCTTTCTCTGCCTGTTTCCTAGGGTTCCTTTGATCTCCTGACCCTCAAGGGAGAAGCATCTCTTGAATGTCTGGGGTTCTTTGCCGGTCGCTTTTATCCTACAGCCAGGTCATCTGGCTCAGATGGCAAAAGCATCTGCCTACAATGCGGGAGACCCAGGTTCAATCCCTGGGATGGGAAGATCTCCTGGAGAAGGAAATGTCAGCCCCGGCTGGGAGGAGGCAGGGAGCTCTGTGGAGAAATGGAGGCCCCAGAGCAGAAAGGCTGTTCTCAGCCAGCCTGTACTGAGTGGCCACGTGTGGGGGGCTGTGGGCAGGGAGCGGAGAGAGCTGGGGAGGCCCTGGTGCTCTGCCAGCACAATGAGCTGGGCCAGCCTCTCTGATGTGCTGGCCACTTGGAGGGTGGGGTGAGGAAGTCCGGCGCCTGACCCTGCCCCGGGCATTGTGTGCTGCTGTTCTTGCCCCTGATAACCCCTGACCTGGCATAGGGTCAGCTGGCTCTACCGCAAGTTCACCCTTGCATCTTCCATGTCCCCAGACACTGGGGTGTGTGTGTGTGTGTGTTCATGTGTTAAATGGGCTTTAACACCAGTTGTCCTCTTTGAGATTTGTTGGCTGGCCGTGGCTTCAGTGACAGGAGGTCCTGGAAGGATTTGAGTCCTGGTTCTATACGCCCTGGGCCTCAGTTTTCCCATCTGTCCAATGGGAGGAGCTGGATACCTGCACCCTGTCGGGAACTGGTAGGGTCCTGCCCACGGTCGTCCACCATCCTCATCGTTTCGTCCCCAGGAAGAGGGGCATCGCCCTCCCTGCTGACACACCAGAGGGGCTACAGAACGTCATCGGCATGGACAAGCCGCTCAGCCTCCCAGCCTTCCTGGCCAAGTTCGACTACTACATGCCTGCCATTGCGTGAGTCTTCCCAGCCCCGGCCCTGGGCAGCGTCCCGTCGTGCTGCCGGCCCCCAGCCTGCACACCGCAGCCTGGGGGCGGGAGCAGGCACCGGGCTACTCTGCTCTGCCTCTCACCATTGGGGCACTCCTGCTGCAACTCTCCCATGCCTTTGGGGCCTGGCTTTCCCTTCTGGAAAGTGAGTGTGCTGGGCTGACACTCCTCTCCTTCCGTAGCGAAGTGACAGAATGTGAGGACTGAGAACACAGATCCTAGTGTCCGAATCTTTCATGAAGTAACTCGACACTGGGGGAATTTGCCCACTCTGTGCCTCAGCTCCCTTATCTAGTCTATGGGGCTTATGACCCTCTCCCTCCCAGGCTGGGGTTTGGAATGGACCCAGCACTGTCCTCAGGAAGCTCCCTGTTACTATGAGGACAGTTGCTGCCTTTATTGATAGCCAGGCACTGGTGGTTTGATGTTGCTTTTCATTCCTTCCATTTTTAAATTTATTTTTCATTCCTTCCATTAAAAAAAACTAGGCTCTTAGATATAGAAGAATGTAATGTGAACAGCTCACAGAACTGTCCTCTTTGTAGCTGTTCACAGTCCTGAGAGCTGGACCCCCTCCAGGAGATGAAGGCTGAGGAAAGTTGAAGGAACTGACTCAGGACCACACAGCTAGCAAGGGGTGAAGCCCAGATTCTCGCCCTGGTGTCACCTTGAGCTTACTGGCACGAAGCAGAGTTTCACCAGGCAGGCGATAATTGGGCCTTGGCAGTCAGTGCTGCCGGAGCTCAGAGGGGGAAGAGGTGGAGGGGGCTGGAGGAGGCAGGGAAGGCTGCCTGAAGGAGGAAGCATGGACGGATCCTTGGGAGGGAAAGGTGTGCTATAGTCCAGAGGGCTGGACCTAAGGACCGGTCTGGAGGACAAGCTGTTGGAGGACCAGTGAGGAGGGTGTGCGAGACGGATAGAAGCTTCTGGCTGGGTAAGTGGCAGGACAGGAATGAGGAGTCCTGGGGAAGGAAGGAAGATGTGTGCCAAGGCTGCTGACTGCTTTCTGGAAGCTTCTGGGCTCAGCCTGGAGGGCCCACAGGGCCCCCATCCTTGGCATGTCAGTAGATGCTGTAGTGCACACGCTGCCTCCCCCGGACACCCCACACTGGGACACGTGGACTGGCGGAGCTCACATATAGGCCGAGGTACCTCTCCTGTGCTGCTACCCAGCTCCTGTCTCTTGGCCACAAGACAGAAGAGGCCCAGCCTCGTGAAGGCTTAAGTCAGTTTCGATTTGCATTTCCCTGGTGATTAGTGACGTCAGGCACCTTCTTGTGTACCTGTTGGCCATTTGTATGTCTTTTGACAAACGTCTATTCAGGTCCTCTATTTTCTAGAACTATTTATTTATTTGGCTGTGCTGGGTCTTAGCTGTGGCCTGTGGGATCCAGTTCCCTGTCCAGGGATTGAACCTGGGCCCCTTGCACTGGCAGCACAGAATCTTAGTCCCTGGACCAACAGGGAAGTCCCCCTTTGCCTTTTCTTTTTCTTTTTTTAATCAATTTTTGTATTGTTGTTTGCTTTGCTGCTGAGTTGTAGGAATTCCTTCCACATTCGGGGCATTAGCCCCTTACCGCGTGTGTGGTTTGCGAACACTTTCTCCTGTTTGGTAGGTTGCCTGTCACTCTATGCTGTTTCCCTTTGCTGTGTGGAAACTCTTTACTTTGGTGCAATCCCCCTCCTCTAGTTTTGGTTTTGCTGCCTTTGTGTGTCCTTTTCTCCTATTTCTCCTCCCTGCTGGCCTACATCTATCACTCAAGAAATATTTCAGCAGCTGCAGTGTCCTAGACTCTGTCCTTGGCTGAGGGATCGTAGCCATGCCGAGACAGAAGGGTCCTTGTCTCATGGAGACTACGTTCTAGGTTGGGGAGGTGAAAATCGGCTAATGAAGAAACCACGTGATCTGTCATGTCAGGTGGCGATAAGCGGCAGGGAGAAAACTGAAGCCCAGGGGAAGGGGTGGAGAAGGGCGAGGGGCTGTTTTAAAATGAAGTGGCCAGGGAGGGCCTCCCTGAGGAGGCGAGGCTGGAGCCGGGCTCTGAATGGAGGGAGCAGCGAGGACAGGGTGATCCGAGGAAAAGCCTGCAGGCCAGGGAGCTGCAAACACGAAGGCCCTGACCTGCGAACAAGCTTGACCGTTCGCTAGGTGAAAAGAAGGCCCTGGAGGCCTCAAGGAAGGGGCCCGGAGGTTGGCAGGGACCAGATTATGTAGGCTTTGCGGGCAGGGCCTCAGAGGTGAGATGTCCTTTATGAGGCGGGACGCCATTAGGGTTCAGAGTGGAGGAGCTACACTCCTAGTTTTGGCTGTATCGGGTCTTAGTTACAGCACTCAGGATCTTTCTTGGTGTGGTGTGAGACCTTCCGTTGCGGTGCGAGACTCTAGCTGCGATGCAGGGTCTCTCTAGTTGCAGCACGTGAGCTTAGTTGCTTGGCAGCCCGTGGGATCTTAGTTCCCCGACCAGGGANTTTGGCTGTATCGGGTCTTAGTTACAGCACTCAGGATCTTTCTTGGTGTGGTGTGAGACCTTCCGTTGCGGTGCGAGACTCTAGCTGCGATGCAGGGTCTCTCTAGTTGCAGCACGTGAGCTTAGTTGCTTGGCAGCCCGTGGGATCTTAGTTCCCCGACCAGGGATTGAACCTGCGTTCCCTGAACTGCAAGGCACATTCTTAACCACTGAACCAGGGAAGTCCCAGAGTGGTGTTCCTTGATTTCCATTTTTAAATGGGACAAATGTGATGATAGAGAGGCCGGTGAGGTGGTCGAACCGGGCTGGAGGGGGTGAGGATTGGCATCGAGTTGGGAAGTAGAGCAGACAGGATGTGCTGGGCTTTTAGGATCTTCTCCGGTAGAGGCCCAGAGCTTGTGACTGGGGGATGGGAGATTGGGGGCCCCACATGGGTTTGGTCTGCCATGAGTTGGGGACAGCTTTGTCACTCCTGGAGCACTCAAGGGGGGTGCTCTCAAATCCCTCTCTGCCCTCCCCAGGGGCTGCCGGGAGGCCGTCAAAAGGATCGCCTACGAGTTTGTGGAGATGAAGGCCAAGGAGGGCGTGGTGTACGTGGAGGTGCGTTATAGCCCACAGCTGCTGGCCAACTCCAAGGTGGAGCCGATCCCCTGGAACCAGGCTGAGTGAGTGACCCCCGGAGGGCTGTGTTGGGGCCGTGGCAGGGCAGCCTGGCTCGCAACGAGGGGCACACTGGGAACCCTGGCCCAAGCAAGACTTTGATCTTGCATCCTGAGCTGGTCTGCAGCCTCAGCAAGATGGGCCTGTCNGATCCCCTGGAACCAGGCTGAGTGAGTGACCCCCGGAGGGCTGTGTTGGGGCCGTGGCAGGGCAGCCTGGCTCGCAACGAGGGGCACACTGGGAACCCTGGCCCAAGCAAGACTTTGATCTTGCATCCTGAGCTGGTCTGCAGCCTCAGCAAGATGGGCCTGTCTCTGCCGTGAGGGACGTGGTTCCCATCTGTCACCTGGGCTCCTGTTCTTACCTTGGGCAAAAGCGTTTGGCTGTGTCTTGCCATCCTTAGTCCTGGGCACAGGCCTGTGGTCCAGGAACATGGACCTGCTTAGCCAATGCCATCTAGGGGTCCCATCCTCACCTGGTAGCTGAAGCGATGTGACCCACTCTTGTCCCTTCTGCCTAGACCCCAGGGATGACCCCTGTGGTACCTCTCACCCAGCTTGCCCCCTTCTAGCCGTGACTCTGATACTTGTGGACAAATGGAAATCAGAACACCTTAGCTTAGCAGGGCTCCACATCTTGAGTAGGGGGCTGTCTGACGATCCCCTAGTTGGGACAGAACTTCCCGGTCTGGAAGCCCCCAGGCAGACGCAAGGAAGATGGAAGGGGGTGTCCTAGGCCTTGGGGCTGTCACCCTCGGCCTTTCCATGGAGGCGGTGGGTTAGTGGGGCCTAGGGCTTCTCCTGGAAGACCCCTCCCTTGCGCTCTCTCCTCCCTCCTCCATCCCAGCCTCTGTCCTTTAAGCCTGCCTTTGCCTCGGGCCCACCCTTCTCTTCCCCACCCGCAGAGGGGACCTCGCCCCGGATGAG
Organism: Neotragus moschatus; assembly: GCA_006410615.1. NCBI lineage: Eukaryota > Metazoa > Chordata > Mammalia > Artiodactyla > Bovidae > Neotragus > Neotragus moschatus. The sequence goes on along the minus strand of SJYA01001859.1, from coordinate 328,036 downwards.
GTGGTGTCGCTGGTGAGCCAGGGCCTGCAGGAGGGGGAGCGGGACTTCGGCGTGAAGGTGCGGTCCATCCTGTGTTGCATGCGGCACCAGCCCAGTGAGTGTGACCCCGGCCCCGGCCGCCCACCTGACGCCACCGCCGTGACCTGGCCGGGCACGGGGTCGTACCTGGTCTACCCTTTGTCCCCTCACCCCACCCACCTCGTGGTCTCCCTTGAGCCCATCAGCTGGACCATGGTGGGGCTTCCTTCCCGGCAGGCTCAGAACTTCCTGCAGCAGACTTGGGTCCCCAGGGAGTCTGAGCCTGAGAGCCATGTGACCTCCAGGAGGCTCAAAACCAAGGGAGCCTGCACAATAGAGAGAAGCCTAAGCCAGGTTCCCATCAGCTCGCAGTCCTCCCTGGAGACTCTGTGGGCTGGGCCCCCACCTGTCAGAGCTGGGGAACTTGGGACTAGGGTCTGAGCTCCGGGGCCTGAAGGGTCTCTCTGTGGCTGACACCGGTCACATCTCCAGGGCTTGTGCTTCCAAGGCTGGGTGACTCTGGCCAGGTCACATCACCTCTCTGGACCTCAGATATGCCTTGTCACAGGAGGTGACCGTACTCACCCTATTCTCTGCCCTAAGAAGGAGTGAGACCACAGCGAGGGGCCGATGTCAACCCACAGGGCCTCCCTGGGCAGAGTGGCTTGTATTCTCTCTAATCCTCGCAGGGACCTAAGAGGCAGGACCACCATTTGACATTGATGGTCGATCAATTTGACCACCATATATCCCCATTAGACAGATGACGAAACTGAGGTAGAGGCTCAATCAGCAAAGCAGAAAGCCCGGATCGGAAGCCAGGGCCGTCTGATTGCAGAGCCTGTGGTGGTTCATTCTTTACGATGACCTCACTGGTTGTGAGGGTGTAGTAGTAAGGAATACATTTAGTAACACAAGTGTGAGTTACGTTTTAGGTTTAAATGTTAACCTGTGTGGACCTCCATCCCCTCTGCTGAGTTGAGGTGGGGGTCGGGGGTTGAGAGAGAGAACTGCCACTTATCCTTGCCTGAGCCCAGGCCTTGCCCCTGGTGTTGCACCCACGGGGCCTTGGCAAAAGCATCCCTGTGACCTTGTGCTGCAGAAGGTAGTGTCCGCTCTGCGAGGAGAAGACATTGAAGCCTGGAAGGCTGTGGAGTCAGCCTGGAAGACAGGACCTGGGGCCCTCTGCCTTGCGCTGCCCTTGAGTGGGAGGCAGGGGTGCGTGGGGTGGGAGGTCTTTCTCCTCCGTGCCGTTGCCAGAGGTCCAGTGGGCATCTCGCCCACAGGCTGGTCCCTGGAGGTGGTGGAGCTGTGTAAGAAGTACCGAGAGCAGACTGTGGTGGCTATTGACCTGGCCGGAGATGAGACCATTGACGGCAGCAGCCTCTTCCCTGGACACGTGGAGGCCTACGCGGTGGGTCCTGGGGAAAGGAGGTCAGGGAGCCGCAGGCATGGGAGAAGCCGCACGCAGGGAGCATATCTCCACCCCAGTAGGGAGTGGTGACACCGACCGGGGATCCCAAGGCCCCCTGGGCTCCCCAGCATTCTTGACTTGGGTCTAAAGTGTTAGTCGCTTAGTCATGTCTGACGCTTTTGCAACCCCATGGACTGTAGCCTGCCAGACTCCTCTGTCCATGGAATTGTCCAGGCAAGAGTAATGGAGTGGGTAGTCTTTCCCTTCTCCAGGGGATCTTCTGAACAAAAGGATTGAATCCCAGTATCCTGCATTGCAGGCAGATTCTTTACCGTCCAAGTCACCAGGGAAAGCTGTCTAGGGGCTCTAGAAATTGGAACTCTGGTCTGAAGGAAAAAACCCCACTAGATGCTGGGGGTCCTGTGCTGGAGCCTTTGTGCCCAATGATTTGCTATGTGACCTTGGGCAAGACTGTCTCTTCTCTGGGCCTGTTCCATCTGCTGGGATGACTGGGTTGGATGGAGCCAACCTCTCAAAGCCTCATGACGTCATGGAAGCTTCCACCCATGGAAGAGGTGAAGCTTGGGGTGGAGGACAGGAGCTCTCGAGTCTGCCTGGCTTCAGAGCTCAGCCCCCACTTCCTAGCTGTCTGATTGGTTGTGATCCCTGACGCTCCTGAGTGTGTCTCTTGCCCCTCCCTGTAAGACAAGTATCAGAGCAGCTGTGAATGTTACCATAGTGTATCCAAACCAAGTACAGTGCCTCACACATAACTGTCTAATAAATGAGAGCGACCACTTCCATGTGATTACAAAAACAAAACCCACCCGGACCTCCCTGTCTGGAAGCAGGCCAGGCTGACTCAGCCCCAGGAAGGCAAGGCCCACCGGGAGAACCCCAGGCTGCCCCTGACCTTGCCCTTGCCCTTCCAGGAGGCCGTGAAGAGCGGCGTCCACCGCACGGTCCACGCTGGGGAGGTGGGCTCAGCCACAGTGGTGAAAGAGGTGAGTGTTGCGGGTTGGTGGCAGGCCCTTCTCCCTGCTCCCCCTGCCCCTGAGGCCCATGCTGGGCTCCCGCTGGATTTCCGCAGGCCGTGGACACACTCAAGACCGAGAGGCTGGGGCACGGCTACCACACCCTGGAGGATGCCGCCCTTTACAACAGGCTGCTGCAGGAAAACATGCACTTCGAGGTGAGGGGCCAGGGAGGAGAGGACAGGAAGGTGGTGCAAGGTGGGGCGGGGCCAGGGGCACGGGGGAGGGGCCAGTGGCCCGGGGCATGGTCAGGGGCCATGGGGGCGTGGCCGCAGGCCTAATTGCTGCTGGGTGGGGGAGAAAACCAGGACTGACAGGTTTGTGGGACTCAGCTACAAGGCCACTGGCGTGACCAGGGCAAAAATGCTGCTAGGGCAGGTGGCTCTGGCCGGGGCCAGGGGAAAGGGGGGTCAACGTAGCCCGGGGGGGATGCGGAGGATCGTGCCAGCCACCTGCCGCCTCTTCCAGGTCTGCCCCTGGTCCAGCTACCTCACTGGTGCCTGGAAGCCCGGCACGGAGCACCCGGTTGTTCGGTGAGGCCTGGTCCCACTCAGTTTTTGTTACTAGGAAAGCCAAGGGTGGGAAGTGGGTGCAGACACCGGGCGCTGGCCCTGCTGGGTCTCTTGGGTATGGCATCTCTTCCAGTGCTTGGGAAGCAGGAATTATTGTCCTCATCCTCTGACAAGTGAGGAATCCAAAGCTTGGATGTGGTGTAACGACCAAGGTCGCTCAGCTATTGGAAAGCAGAGCTGGGGGCCCTATAGCCCCATCCAGCTCTAGCAGAATGCCCTGTTACCCACAAGGGAACTTCCACACTCCAGCGTCTGCCTCCTAGCAACGAGGAAGATGAGTCTCTCTTGCCCATGTGGTCTCTGGGCATTCCCCCAGCACCATCTTGACACTCCCCCCTGGAGAGTCTGTTCCCCTACCCATCCATCCAGTCCCACCCCATGGCCTTGGCCCTTCTTCAGGTTGTCCTGGGAGAAGCCTCAGGAGGGTAAAGCTGACCCAGGAGAAATTCACCAAGAACTCTGGGTGACCGCAGTCAGGCCACCACTGATGGTCTGTCTGCCAAGATTATGACAAGGAAGGGAGCTTGGGCTGCATTCACAACAAGAGCCCAAAGTCTGCTTTAGAACGTGGAGTGGGCAGTACCTACAGGACTTCCAAGTGGAGGTTCCTGGAGACACATGGGTTTACAGTCTGTGGGCTGGAGGAAGACTCGAGTCATCTAAGCAGATGTGGTGTTCGAAGGGGAAGGGAAGCCCTCAGCAGGTGGTGAAGCAGGAGAGCTTAGGAGAGACACCCAGAAGGACTGACGCTAAAGGGACGGGCGGAAGGAACGCCACGTGGTGGTGTTGGAGAAATCTAGGGAAAAGGTCAACAGTATAAAATTCTGCGACACAAGTCGGGTGAGGTAAGAGCTAGGAAAAGTCCTCTGGACTCAACAAGATGGAGGCCAGAGGCGGTGCCAAGAACAGTTTCCATGGTGGGTCTGAAGAGTCAGATCCCAGTGGGACTGAGGATGGCTGGGGGAGGGGGGTGCCGACAACTCTCTCCGGGTGGCGGCTATGAAGGGGAAGGCTAGAGAGGGTGGTAGCTGGTGGGGAGGGGTTGCTTTTTTAGCCCACCCCAAGCACCCTTCTACTTGGCTCCTCTCCTGCCTTTAGCTGGCTCTAAGCCTCGCTAGATGCTTTAAGTCTTAAGTTGCTGGTTTTGTGGCCTTAGACAAGTCGCTGGAGTTCTCTGAATTTTTCTTTCTCTGTACAGTGATGAGATCTTCCAGGCATGTCCAAGGGTGCCATGAGGCTCAGAGGAGGGTGGATGTCCATGAATAACAGGGGGGTGCTTCTTCCTGGCTCCCCTCCCCCATATCCAGGTTCAAAAACGACCAGGCTAACTACTCGCTCAACACGGATGACCCGCTCATCTTCAAGTCCACGCTGGACACTGATTACCAGATGACCAAGCGTGACATGAGCTTCACTGAAGAGGAGTTTAAGAGACTGGTGAGTGGCTGTGAGCCTTGACTCTGGGCTGTGCGAGTGTGTGGCCTACAGGTCCTGGAACCCCTGGAGAACCAGGGGAGAATCTCAACAGGCCAGGCCAAGCCATACCTGGAGTTCGATGCCTTCCACACAGAAGACATCTGTGGCTGAGGTCCTGACCTGGGACTGGGTTTTCTGTCCTTTGCTTGGCTCAAGTGCCCTAAGAGACCCTCAGTGCTGTCAGCCATCTCCCCAGAAAGGGGCTCAGCTCTGCACCCTACATGTGGTTTGCAGGCTACTCCTGGATCCCAGGATGAGCCCTTGATTTCAGTGGTTCTGATACCCCCAGTCTGTCCCTGCAGGACGGTCTCTCTGGCCCCACACATCCTGCCCTGTCTTCAAAGGTTTCTCCAGTCTCCTCCTCGCATCTGTGTGTCATGTCCTGCTGGTTTAAGAACCCAGACCCTCATAGTCTCTGCTCTGGCACTTGCTGCCCGTGAGCCTGGACAAGGTCTCCCCGGCTGAGCTTAACACATTGCCCGTATTTAATGAAGAGGCTGGACTGTCACTAGATTGCCAGGGGCGCCCTTCTGTGCTGTCTGGTTTCACGCTGTCTGTCGTGCTGGCCCTTCCAGAACATCAATGCGGCCAAGTCCAGTTTCCTCCCTGAAGATGAGAAGAAGGAGCTTCTTGATCTGCTCTATGAGGCCTACGGGATGCCCCCTCCGGCCTCTGCAGGTATGTTTCTGGTGGACCTGCTGGGCTGGCGTCCTGCCCTGGCTCCCGGGGGCTTCTAGCAGGACGCTCTCCACTCCTCTCCCAGGCAGCACCAAGGCTGGGTGACGACTCCCTGGCTGGTGGTAGCCCCTGACAAGGCCAGCTTACGTTCTGCATAAGCCTCTCATGAGGCTGGTCTGGGGATAAGACTTTCTGAAACTCACTCCCAAAGGTCTCAGCAATCTGGGGCATCTCCGGGGCTGCCCAAAGCCAAGGGCAGGGAGTTGAGCCCAGGTCTCAGCTCGATTCTGCTTCTTCCTTCCTGTGTGGCCTTGACAGAGCCCTTCCTTGCTCCAAGCCTCAGTCTCCCCATCTGTACAAAGGGGTTCCTTTCTGACTCTGATGTCCTGTGATTTTTTTGTTTGCTTGATGTCCTGGATCCTACAAGTTGCCTAATGTTTTGCTTCTCTGACTTGTCAAGCAGAGTAGTGTCTGTGAAGGCGTTGTGGCTACCTCTCCGAGTCCTGGCCCTGTGGATGGAGCCTTCACAGCTCCGGGGTCAAGAGACACACTTACCTTTACTCCTTCCTGGGAGACTGTGATTTCCAGAATCATCTACCGATGATCATGAAGCCCACGTGCCTCTTTCCGTACACACATATACCTCGGCAGGGCCGTGGCTCTCCTCTGATTGTGTGCCTGGGCCGGGATCAGGGCCTAGGGCAGGCTGAATCTGAATTCCTCCTCCTCTGGTGACTTGTGCTGAAAATCTGGTGCTCAATAAAGAAGACAATGGCTGGGGCCGTGCAGCCCTGTGGTGTGTGCACTGTGGTCTGGGCGGGCGCCTTGGGTTTGTTGAGAATGGAAGGGGCCTCGGGGCCCCCAGCTGCAGGCAGTCTGCCCAGCAGCAGTGTCCTGAGAGCCTGGCGGGGACTGTGAATGGGAAGGAGGAGGACAGAAAGGTTTCCAGAAGAAACCAGGCTTCTCTCGAAGAGTCAGTTTCCTAAATGCGCCCTGAACCCTTAACCCCCTTCTACCCTAGGTCCTAAGGGGGACACTTTACTTTTGGGTTCCCATGGCTGTGAAGTGGGGTGGGAGAGGGTGAGATGGAAGAGGACTCATTAGATACTGGGCGAGGAGTGGTGGCTCTGTGGAGCTCCAGCATCTTCTCCACTACTTCCACAGGTACGTGGGAGCCTGGGGCAGCAGTGGGTCTCAGGTAGTCGTGGCCTTGGGGAGACAAGGCCCGGCCCCTGCTTTTGGCTGTTTAAAGGAGAAACAGTCATCATAAACCAGTCACACAAATCATCAGCATTTATTTCCTGGGTCCTAGGTGTCACTTATCTTGGTAGAAAGGGCAGAGAGTTAAACAAGACAGTTTTGAGCACAAAAATCCCTTCCCTGAAAATGGATCTGTGAAGCTCCAGGAGGGAACCTCAGAGCTGCATAGATGGTCCAAGAGTTTAGCTTACAATGGCTTCCAGAAAAAAAAAGTAAATTGTCAGCTCCCTCCCTTCTCTGCTCAGAAAAGGTTGAAAGTTTCTAAAAAGTTTAAAAGTGCTTTTTAAAAAACGGGTAAGAAGGTGTCCTGACTCAGAAGGCTGGAAAGGCTGGAGACAGGGGGCTGAGCTGGGACGTGGTCCCCGCCTGGGCCACTCACCCCTGGGGCCAGGATCCAGCCTCTGAGTCCCAGCGCCCCCTGAATAAATTACATCCTTGTGGTTACAGTGTCTTGAAAGTGTACCCGGGTGCAGGGGGGAGGTGGTGGGGGCGTGGAGCCTGGGGAGTGCGGGCAGAGGGCCTTCCCAGGGTGGGGGCAGTGGGAGCCCCTGGGCCCGCCTTTCAGTCTGGCCCTGCTTGCCTGGAACACACCACTCAGAGGAGAGGCTGCTGGGTCATTGCCAGGGCTCCAGGTCCATGGCGCGTCTCCCTTCCAGCCTCCTCGGGCAAGGTCACGTTCAAGATGAGGTGGTGCCATCACTGCTCTCGGGCTGGCTGCTGGCTTCCTTGTCTGAGGTGCCCACCTCCGGCTGGCCTTCTGCAGGGGAGAGGGGCAGAGTCACAAATGTGAAGTGTAGGAGGAGGTCTGGCGGGGCCTGGGCATAGTGGGAATGGTGTGGGTAAGCCTGGGAGCAGGACAGGAGCTGGACTAGGGGCGGTGGCGGCCAAAGGGGACTCCACCCGGGTCTGCATCCTTTTTACGAGGGAGATGTATCTTCTGTTACTATATGCGGTGGTGGTAGTTTCGTCACTAAGTCGTGTCTGACTCTTGTGACTCCAGGGACTGTAGCCCGCCAGGCTCCTCTGTCCATGGGATTTCNGGCCAAAGGGGACTCCACCCGGGTCTGCATCCTTTTTACGAGGGAGATGTATCTTCTGTTACTATATGCGGTGGTGGTAGTTTCGTCACTAAGTCGTGTCTGACTCTTGTGACTCCAGGGACTGTAGCCCGCCAGGCTCCTCTGTCCATGGGATTTCCCAGGCAAGAATACTGGAGTGGGTTGCCATATCCCTCTCCGGGAGGTCTTCCCAACCCAGAGATTGAACTTGGGTCTCCGGCATTGCAGGTGGATTCTTTACCGACTCAGCCACCAGGGAATAATTAAAATCAATGAAGGGCCAGGATCATGGATCACAACATCCGGTGAAGAGCTGATGAGGGTCAGGATATTTGTGTGGTTTCTCCAGAGAGAGAGGGCATGTGAGGTCCCAGCACATGACGGGGGTTCAGCAAATGGTAGTTCTTACAAGACAGGGAAAAGAGCATCAAATGATGCCGGCTCAGGACTTCCCCCGGTGGTCCCCTGGTTAAGACTCCATGCTCCCCACACAGGGGGCCCAGGTTCAATCCCTGCCCAGGGAACTAGAGCCTACCAGCAGCAACTAAGAGTTTGTATGCCAAAACAAACATCGAAGATCCCGCCTGCTGCAACTAAGATCCAGCTCTACCAAATAAACATTAAAAAAAAACAAAAAAAAAAACAACGATGCCAACTCAGGGGAGCACCAGGGGCGGCCTGCAGAGGGTCCAGGGTGGAGCCCGAGGCTGTTTCATTGTGCTGTGTTCTCCCTTGATGACCCCTACCTCCCTCTCTGGCCCCTGGCCCCTGTCTTGTATCCTTAGGCTGAACCCTTTACCGGATGAAGAAGAAACTACCATGTACCAGGATCCCTAGGCTGCAGGCTAACAAGTACTTTCCATCACACAGCAGCCTGGAGGTGTGATGAGGGTCATGATATGATTTGAGTGAGAAAACCGAGGTTCAGAGGAGAAAACTGAGGCTCAGAGAGGTGAACTGAGTTGCCTGAGAGCCAGGCGGTGGAGGGAGCAGTGTCCTTTCCCTGACTGAAGCCCGTCCCTAAAGCATCTCTCTCTAGGGTTTGTAAAGGCCCATCACTGACACCACCTCATTCTGCCCCGGCAGCTGGCTGGGGACTGGGGTGAGTGGTAGGGTGGGGATGTGGGAAGAACTTGGACACGACCCCTCCGCTCCCTGCCCCAAATCCTGGGGCGGTGCCTGCAGCAAAGACTTGGTCCCATAGGGTCCTCCTGGCCTGCTAGAAGCCTGACAAAGCAGCTGGCACTTGGGGCAGGTTTCCCAGCGTGTGATGCCCTACTGGGTCCTGAGTTTCCTGCCCTGGAGAGCAGAACATTCTAGTCAGCTTCCCAGGACCTGCTGCTCAGCCATGTCCTTGCTGTGGGGCCTCAAGCACACCAGCATAGTTCACCTCTCTGAGCCTCTAATTCCTGGTCCAGGAAGTGAGGAGGACAGCAGTTCCGGCCCTCCGCGGTTGCTAGGCCCCGGGGACAGCTAGGCAAGGGATAAGGCTTTCCCTCTGCAGGTCCCAGCTTCCTTCTGGGCCAGAGAGAAGGTCCCCAGTCCCCCCCCCACACACACCCCAGGACAGACTCCCTCGGGACCAGTTTCAGAGTATGATTTGGAAAATTTCCCAGTCACATACTGCGAGGAGGTGCGTTTGTATTCTTTCAGGTCCTGCCTGGTTGTTTATGTCTTATTATTTGGCCAAGTAAGGAAATACTTGTGCTTCCCACAGAAGGAAATATGGGAGCAGACAAAGGTTTGAACACAAATGACTTGAGAAGTGTTAACACACGTATGACCTGGGGAAGCCTGGAGGCCAGGCCTTCAAGGACAGGCGAAGGCCTTGGTTCCTCCTCCCTTACCCGGGCTGGGCATCAGTCTCCCAGATTTAAGCAAACAGATGCTCCAGGGCCATCAGCATCTGTATCCTCTGTAACCCCTCCCCTAGTGAGTCCGCTGGATTGAGCACGCCTTGTAGACCTGCAGGGGACGCTGCTCATTTCAGGGCCTACTAGAAGGTTCCTTGGCCAGTCACTGTAGCCTGCACTCTGCCAGGAGGGCTTCACTGACTTGCAGCTAGCACTACTCCTTCCTCAGGTCCCCTTCTTAAAGGTCTGTCACCTTGGCAGATGCCAAGACACCCATATAACCTCAGGGATTTCAAATTGGATGCGGGTGGGAGCAGGCAATAGAGGACCTGGGTGGGTGCATAAGCCGCTACACTGAGATCGAGGGAGACAGAAAACAGTTCAGTAGGCAGACGCAGACGCCTGGCAGCCAGCCTCTGGCCGCAGGCTCGGCGTGGCAGCTGGATGTGCTGGTCAGTGAACAGCCATCAACCAGGTCCCTCTGATATGCACCAAACACTGCCAGGCCCCAAGCGGTCAGGATGCGGATCCCAGAGGATCCCTGGGCTCTATGGGATCGTGGAGGCGGCCAGAGGAGGCGCCTCCCCTGTCGGGGAGGGCAATGAAGTCAGAAGAGACTTCTCAGCAGAGCAGTCTGGGCTATAGAACAAAGAGCAACAGCCAGCCCGGCAAGGGGATGGCCAGGAAGGACCAGACAGGGAGAGTGCACGGAGGCCCACTGGGCATTTTCAAGAAACGGAAGTCCCTTCCTCAGCTGGATTAGAGGCACAGGGGAGAAAGATGGGCCTGGAGGCTGGAGGAGAGTAGGTTTAGACCCGGGGAGGCTCCGGAGCCTGGGGAGGAGATCGGGCCGCAGGACAAGGGAGGGCTGACTGTGGATGGATAGGACAGTGTGAGGATGGAGGGGGAGGCTCCTGGAGCAGCCAGGACTGGGTGGAGGACGTTCTAGTGGAGGAAACGGGGAGATGAAGGGGGACGGGGGGTGAACTGGCAGAAGCAAGGCGGGACAGGGGCTTTAGGTGAATCCTGCTGGCAGCTGTCCGGGAGGAAGGCTGTGGTGAGGGCGGGCCAGGGAGGCCGGGGCAGAGGCTGCTGTGCTGCTGGGAGCGGCCTGAGCCCGGTGGTGGCCATGGGGACAGAGAGAAGCAGAGGAACCGGGAGGGATCACGGAGGGGAACCGACGGGGCCCATGGATGGGCAGGGAGGCTGGGGGGCAAGGGAAGCACTGGGATGCCTGGCCAGAGGGTCCTCATGGCCTGAGATGCTGGCACCCTCCCGCCTAGGGACTGGCTGTCCTCCACCACTGACCCTGGGCCTGGGGCCCGATTTAAAGGCAGTTTCTTCTCTGCGAAAGAGGGGGCAGCCTAGGACTTAAGAGGCCAGCCCTGGAGCCCAGAAGAGGGTCTCCCACCTGGGATGCTCGAACCCAAGAGTGTCCATGGGTTCTGACCTGCGCCCTCGAGGGCCAGCTCGCCCATGTCGCCAGCCAGCTTCCGCACGCTCACGGCCTCGGAGTCTCCCTGGATGTCGGGGACCGCATTCCGGCGGCCCGTCCGGTCACAGGAGATGAAATCCGAGTAGGAGGACTCGACCTCCATCATGCCTGTCGCATCGCTCTTCAGGCCTGTTGGGGCAAGGGCAGGAGGGCAGAGGTGAGCCCAGATTTACCCTGCAGAGGAGACCCAGCACTGACGGGTCCGACAACATGATAACTGCTGCCTTGCTCACCGATGACAAGACAGAAAGCACAGGAAACTACAAGGAGCAAATTAAGTCATGCATGAGTTCATACCCCCAGAGCTACCATCATCATTTTAAAGGACATCTTTTTTTTTTTCCTCTAAAGTTCATGATAACCCTCTACACATTTATCAACACCATGTACCAGGCCCTGGCCAGGGGCCACAGATGCAGCAATGAACAAGTCAGCCCCAGTCCCTGCCCTCAGGGAGCTACAGTCTATTGGGTCATTTAAGGTAATTAGTTACTAACAGCTAAGTAATAGCCACCGTACCTGGGGTTTGCAGGGAGAAAGCAGGGTGCCAGAGGAACAACCACGGCCTGACCAAGGCTGGGGGTCAGGAAGTGATATTTTAGCTGAGATTTTAGGAGGAATAGGTACACGAGGAGTCTAGGATTGCAGGGAAGGGCACGTGCAAAGGCTCTGCAGAGGGAAGGCATGGTGGGTGTTAGAAATGCAAGGGCCATCCCCTGGGGGGCAGGGGGAGTGGGACTGAGACACCCAGGACAGCACTGAGCTGGGCAGGGGCCTGTTCGCATCTGCAGCTGCTCCCGCAGGACGATCAGATCAGCATTTTCAAAGATGACTCTGGCCCCTGGAGTGAGCAGGCCTGAAAAGGGGCCAGTTAGGGTATGAGAAAGATGGTGGGCGAAGGAAGGAGGTGGTGATGGTCAGACAAATGCTAGATGTGATCTGGAGGATCAGTCACCAGGACTTGGAGTGCAGCTGATGTTTCTGACTTGAATAACGCAGGTGGACGGAGGATGGTTTGTGAGACGGTGGGTGGGAGGGAAGAAAGACAGGTAATTAGGCTTTATTACTACAATCAAAGTGAAAAGGGAGTGGCTCAGTCATGTCTGACTCTTTGTGACCCCATGGACTGGAGCCCGCCAGGCTCCTCTGTTCACGGGATTCTCCAGGTAAGAATACTGGAGTGGGTAATCATTTCCTTCTCCAGGCGATCTTCCCAACCCAGGAACCGAACCTGGGTTTCCTACATTCCAGGAGGACTCTTTACCATCTGAGCCTTCAGGGAAGCCCTGTTGTTACAGAGACGGTGCTCAGTAGCCCTGCTGGTTGATTTTACAGCTGAGAGAGAGGAAAGCCACATATACAAAGAACCATATGCATACAAAAAAAGATCTGGAGATCGATCATACTATAGTATGCTGTCTTTTATAGCTTACTGTTTGAAACTCCCTTAAAGAATGCCATACAAAAAAGATCTTCCTGACCCAGATAATCACGACGCTGTGATCACTCACCTAGAGCCAGACATCCTGAAATGTGAAGTCAAGTGGGCCTTAGAAAGCATCACTNAGAGGGAAGTGTGCCAAACTCAAAGGCCGATCCTGGAAAACACCAACAGCCACCAGTGAGCTCCGGCTGCCTCCCCGCCCCCACCCCCGCAGCGATGGGTCTAGGGAACATATTATTTTCATCTTTCTGCAATATTTATTTATTTTCCCTTCACTTTCTGCTCTTAAAAGTCAACAGCAAATGGGGAAATACGAGCAACCATCCTCAGAGTTGGAAGCTGCATCAGCAAACGGTCGTTCTCAGACTCTGTTAACAATAGCATCCACGCCAGGAACTCTGAGTGAACTGACATGAAACACCAAGAAACCTCAACTTTTCTCATACCCTTGAGCTAGTAAGTCAGCAAGTTGACAGATAAGAACAGTCCCTGGCTGTAGCAGCTTCCACTACAAAACACAGCATCTTTCCATGTGTATTTCCTTTTCTGTGAACTGTACTCAAATCCTTTTGCCCACTTTTCCATTAGATGGTAGCATTCCCACTGATTCGTGGGAGTTCTTTATGTATTGAGATAATCAGTCTTTCACATTAAGAAGCATTACACGTATTTTTTGGGTTTTGTTCTCTGATTTTATTTCTCTGTGTGCACACATTTTTTTTCTCAAGTAGTCAAACTGATTCATATTTTACTGTATGGTTTTCGGGTTCTGGATCATACTTAGAAATGTCTTCCCCACTCTGAGATTGGTGAAGAATTCTCTCTTGCTTGTTTCTTGTACTTTCCTGGCTTTATTTTTCATATTTAAATCTTTGATTGAGCTCGAATTTATTTGCTATGAGGTATGAGGTAGGGAATCTACCTTAATTTTTCCTAATTATCTCAAAATGTTTTGTGGAATCATCAAACTGAAGACTCCCTGAGCTCATGGAGACAAACCTCTCATTAATAGATGGGGAAAATGAGGTTCAGAAAGGGAAAGTGACTTGCCCAAAGTTCTGGATCTTGCTGTCTGACCTCCTAGTCCAGAGGTCGTTCTCCCATGCCTTGCTGTACCCTTGGGGGTTGGAGTCCCCAGCGATATGACCCATCTCTTGGGGGTGTGTGGTTGCCAGGAGGCATCCAGTGCCGGCGTGCAGCCCACGTCCCTGCTTATGAGCTCAGAGACCTTGGACAATTGCCTCCATTTCTCAGGATCCCAGTTTCCTCCTCAGCCACATGGAGATTAACAGTAAAAACCTTCTGCTTAGGGGGCTGTTGTGAAGTCAATGGGAGAGTGTGCTCAAAAAGAGTCTGATAAGATGTGTGCAAGGGAAGAGGCTCACAATAAATCATTACTATGGTCCACTCTCACTGGGTGACTTATCAGTAAAACTGTCCTACTGACGCTTTCTGTCAGCTTCTTTGTCTTTACTCTCTGTTTAGTGACGCACTGAAAGCCAAACCTCCACTTCCTGCTTTTGTGCTTTAGGATGCTGAGTGAATTAAGTTCCACCAAAGTGGCGCCCTGGCTGACATGTGGACTGTTGCATCTGATAGGCCTAGCACAGAGGTGAAGCCCAATGAATATTTCATAAATGACTGAATAATAGAAGACGGTCTGGATTCTAGGGCAGAGTAAAGACTATGCAGCTTTGCGTTATAACAGGGGCCAGACGTCTGGCTCAGTCTCCTTACAGCAGGGTGACCACCCTTCTCCCCACCCAGGGACCTTCCCTCTCTCCCAGCTTCCTTTCCTCCCATCAGAATAATCAGGTTGAAATATGATCCCTAAATGTCTTCTAGTCCTGAAATTTCATTCACTTATTCATTCAGTGTTTACTGAGTACTTTTTATATGCCAGGCACTATGCTAGGTATGGGGTACGCATTAGAGCCAAAAGGATATTTACTATGTGATATCAGAAAACGGCACCGGAAATCAAAACTACAATGAGATGTCACCTCACATCGGTCAGAATGGCCATCATCAAAAAGCCTACAAATAATAAATAACGGAGAGGGTGTGGAGAAAAGGGAACGCTCCTACTCTGCTGGTGTGAATGCAAATTGATACAGCTTGGAGAACAGTATGCAGTTGCCATATGACTCCTGGGCATGTACCTGGAGAAACTTCTAATTTGAAAAGATACATGCACCCTAACGTTCATAGCAGCAGCAGCTGCTGCTGCTGCTGCTGCTGCTAAGTCGCTTCAGTCGTGTCCGACTCTGTGCGACCCCAGAAACGGCAGCCCACCAGGCTCCCCCGTCCCTGGGATTCTCCAGTCAAGAACACTGGAGTGGGTTGCCATTTCCTTCTCCAATGCATGGAAGTGAAAAGTGAAAGTGAAGTGGCTCAGTCGTGTCTGACTCCAAGCGACCCCACGGACTGCAGCCCACCAGGCTCCTCCTTTCATGGGATTTTCCAGACAAGAGCACTGGGGTGGGGCGCCACTGCCTTCCCCTTCATAGCAGCACTATTTACAATAGCCAAGTCATGGAAGCAACCTAAATGTCCATCAACAGATGAAGATGTGGTGTTTACATATACACATATATATAATGGAATCTTTCTCGCCATAAAAAAGAACGAAATAATGCCATTTGCAGCAACATGGATGAACCTAGAGATTATCATACTAAGTGAAGTAAGTCAGGTAGAGAAAGACAAATACGACATCACTTATATGTGGAATCTAAACTAATGATACAAATAAACTTATGTATAAGGCAGAAATAGACTCACAGACACAGACATAGAAAACAGACTTATGGTTTCCAAAGGGAAAAGGGGAGGGAGGACTAAATTTGGAATTTGGAATTAACAGGTACATACTATACTATACATATAATAGATAACCAACAAAGACCTACTACATTAGACAAGGAACTATATTCAGTATCCTGTAATATCCTATAATGTGAAAGAATCTGAAAAAGAATATATATGTGTGTGCATATATATATGAGACTAAAGATATATATATATGTGTGTACATATATATGTGTGTGTGTGTGTGTATATATATATATATATATCTATATGAGACTGGATCGCTCTGCTATACACCTGACACACTGTAACTCAACTATGCCTCAATTAATAGAATAGAGAGGGGCACTAACAAATAAATGAGTCCATCATCAGGGACTGTGGTAAGTGTTGTGGAAGAAGAGAACAGATTTCCTGTGTGGGGGTGGTTCAGTTCAACACTGTATGGTCAGGGAAGGCCTCCTTAAGGATGTGATCCTGCCTTGAGGTCCCCAGGAAAGTCAGACAGAGGGTGATCTATGTAGAGTCAACAGCCAATCTGGGAATAAGTGATCCACTGTCTTCTATCTCAGCTTGAGCCCTGAGCGGTGCTCAAGCCTGATGCTCTTCCGCTCCTCCCCATCTTCAGGAGGTTTGGCGGCCTTCCTCGGGGTGAAGTGCTTGGCCCTGAAAAGGAAGAGGCTTTGGGCTCAGCTTCCCAGACCCTTGGCGGCCTGGGGTCAGAGGCCGCGCTCGCAGGTGCTTGCCCTGGGCGCCGGCTGGTTTCCCCACGGGAAGCCGTCTTCCCCCTTTGGTTGTTATTCTCCCCCAGCTCTGTAAACTGAAGAGGCCCCAGCTTTTGCCAAGAGCTACACAGTCTGTTCCAAGTCTGGATCTATTAGTCCTCATAGCTCAGGCAGATTCCATGACAGCACCAAATTGTTTTCCAAATATACCAGAAAGGTCATTTCCTGTTTTTTTTTTCTTTTTAAAAAATTAAGTATTTGCAGAGACGGTACAAATAAGAAAGCAGAGCCTTCTGCAATGGACATGGAGCAGACAGTGGGACTTGGTCCCCTGGGACAGGCCTCCTCAAGGGTGGGGAACATGCTTTCTAAGGCTCCTCTGAGGGAAAGCAAGGGCTGTGGAAACCTGATGGAAATACCAGGGCCTGCCGAGCTGGCATTCCTCAAATTCAGAGGAAGCGGCTTTTCTCTGTGATGAAAAGCCAGATCCAGAGAGGCACTGAGGCGGGGAAGAAAAAAAGGCCAGGGCCCCAGACTGAGAGCATTCCCAGAACCTGGGAAAGGGCAGGGCAGTGGCTCTGGGAACGCACCCCAAGCTCTACCTAGTCCCTGAGGGACACACCCAGGGCGGAGTCTCCAGAGAGGAACCGGCTCCTACCAGGGCAGCACCTGATGCCCACAAAGAGGCATGCTTTGGAGGCAGCTGGGCAGGGCCTTGGCCTCCACACCCAGGGGGCCAAAATCACGCAGCAGGGAGGGAAGGTGGTGGAGAGACCTGCTTTGGGAGGGAAGGGGGCGGTGCTGAGTCACACGAGGTCTCCACGGATGCCCTTCTCCTCAGCCCACTCTCCCGCTGGGGGCCTGCAGACCCCACCTGCCTCCAGGCTGACGGGCCACTTCTTAACCTTGTCCACGCAGGCGCCTCGTCTGTCAGGGCCCTTCATGTGAGAGGCCCCACTCTAGCACCAGGCCCGGGCCCTCTTCTCTATGTGCCCCCTGGGGGCTCTCACCCTTGCCCTTAACAGTCTGTGTGGATGGCTCCCCAGGCCTCTCCTCAGAGCTCTAGAATGGGCAGTCCAACCGCCTACTCCGCCCTTCCCTTGAACGTCTCACCAGCATTTCCAACTTCATGTGTCCAGTTACAAGCCTGCTCCCCCCAGCACCCCCAGATCAGTGACAGAACCAGATGTCGAGGCTGCCCAAGTTGGAAACCTGGGGTCATCCCAGGGGAACAGAGTATTCTCCTTCTTCACTCCCGGTCTGGTCTGTCACTGGGTCCCCACGCTTCTACTTGCAGAACTCAGCCTGAATGGGCCCCCTCTCCCCTCCCGCTCCCGGTCTCCATCACTGCTCACTTGTGCCCCTAGCCGCGGCATCGCCTCGCCACCTCCCTGCTCCCCGCTTGCCCCTGACCCAAGGTCTGTGCTCTCCACGAGGGCCAGGGCAAGGTACGCACCTCAGACGCTGGGTCCTGTGGTTCCCCTACTTCATTCGGCCTTGGATGCTCTAGCATTTCACATCTGGGCAAGTCCAAGCTCTCTACACCAGCCCCTGGCATCCCGCACTGACCAGGCCCGCCTTCTTCTGCGAGCTTTGGTCTCATTTCCACCTTCTTTGCGGCCCATCTGGCTCTTTAATTCCTCATACTAGCTCTTCCGGACTTCAGGGCCTTCATGGGACTGTGTGCTCTGCCTGGAACGCTCTCTGTCACTTTTCTTTTTATAGAGCCTCTTAAATGGATTCCTAGCCCTGCCTTTCTAGGCGCTCCTGCTCTGGGACCCCGACACGGGGCCCTGCAGGTCATGAGTTCCCGTGCTCACCCAGCTGCATGTGGGCTGAACACCTGGAATGCTGCATGATACAGTGACCCAGTGAGGGCCTGGGGTCGCTCAGCTGCTGTCCCTAGAGCTGCACACCTCAATGGCCACAGAATCCTCTTCTGTAAAATGGGGGTATGCCAACTGCCTGGAAAGGAGCTCATAGGGAATAATCAGAGCCAGCAATCACGGAGTCCTGCCTGCCTGCCACACCGCTAAGCATCTTACAGACATCTCACTTCATCTTACAGCAACTCTCTGGGGTAGGAAGCATTACTACTTCTGTCCTACACAGGAGGAAGCTGAGGTACTGAGAGGCTAAGTATTTACCCAAGGTCATATCATCCACTGAGTGTGGAGGAGGAGGGAGCCTGTACTATTGGGACAGGAAGCATAGAAATGAGTTAGCATCAGGCCTGGCAGGCAGTAAGGATTCAGTGAAAACTGGCCACTCCCCTTTCTCCCTTTTTTCTCCTCTATCCCCCACTAATAACAAGGCATTTCTGAAGGAAGGAAAAGAAAGCAATGAAGTCCTAGGAAAGCATTTTGCAATGCTGGTGAAAGCATATACCCAGATGCACTTTACCCAGGCTTAAGCAAAATTCTTTTGAGGATGTTTGACTGTGAATGCAAAATCGTATGAATCTATCCGGTGACACCGGGTTGATTCTCTGGACTCTGCCACAACAAATTCTAATTTTTGTCATCTAACTTTGGTGAAACAAGTATTGGGGCTAGACATTTACAAAACCCTTGCCCACTCTACCACTGTGTCTCCCCCTGTGGCAGGCAGCGTTAGCACTTCATGGAGGGCTGGGGTTGGGCATTTGGGATGGTGATACAAGCTCTTCAGCCCACGGGAGTCTGTGCTTCTATGGAGCCTTGGGAAAGAAGCAGAATAAAGCCCAACAATATTACTGCTTGGAGACTGAGTCTCCCAGGCTCTCCTGTGGTTTGCACGTTATCTATACTTGGTGAGGGCTCCGCTAAAACGCAAAGTTCCCAGAGGCCAGCAATCCCAGCTGGAACATGGAAGGAGGACCGGAAGGTGAAGTGAGATCACTTCCCAGCAGGCTGGCTAGAGCTCCAGCAGCTGGACTGAGCTCCAGCTCTGCCGATGCAGGCTAGGTGCCTCTGGGCAAGGTTCTTGTCTCCCCAACCTCAGGGGTCTCAAGTGTAGAAGGAAGGGTAAGCTGGGTACCCCTGTGGTGTTTTGAAACACATCTGCAAGTTCTTTGACATTTCTCTTGTCAAGAGGTGCAGTGTAATTTGTGTCCTTGTGAATGAGCTGGTTCTCGTGACTTGTCTCTAACAGAGTACAAGGGAAGTGATGACATGTGACTTCCAAGATGGGGTTAGAAAGAGTGTCACAGCTGCCATCTGGCTCCCTCTTGGGACACCTGTCTTGGGAGCTTTGAGCTGCGTGTAGGAAATCTGAGGCTGCCACATTTTGGGGATGCCCAAACCAGTCACAGGGAAAGGCCCTGGGGTGGCCATGGAGGGAGATACAGCAGGCGGCCCCAAGCTGGCTCCTCGAGGCTCTGACACCAGCCACTACCCGCAACTGCATGGGAGACTCAAGCCAGAACTGTCCAGCTGGGCAGTCCCCAAATTCCTGACCCACAGGACAAAGCATGAAAGGTAACACGTCACTGCTGTCGTTTTAAACCACTGAATGTTGGCAGTGGAGTGTTATGTGGCAGTGGATAAACAGGGTGAGTTCTAATGTGACTTCCAGCTTGGGGTCTCTCTACAGTACCTCCAAAAGCCTACAGAAAACATGCCCCAAAGCCATGGTAGAGAACGAAAAGCAGCAAGATATTATCTCTATAATATGGATTCCTTCATCTATTCATGTAACGAAATATTACTGATCATTCAGTGTATACCAGGCTTGGGACTAGGTGCCACAGATACAAAAGTGGTGAGACACCAGGGGCTCTGGAGGGACAATCAAGGTGTAGTTAGGGAGGTTGACTCAAACACCTGTAATTCTTAACCAGGGAAGAGGGGCAGGGGCGCACATACCAGAAATCCAAAATCACTGGTGAACCACAGCTTCAAACTATCCCTGCTGCCTCCCTGGGGGATTCTGACAGTGCCCCAGATGGGGATGGGTGAGTGTTTTGTAGTCGATGACCACTGCCCACATCAGCCTCTGTTCCTGATGGAACATGTCATGGCCCACACACGTGATTAGAAAGGAGAGACTTTAGGGACCGATTCTGTATAGGAATCTTTTAAAACTTTAAGAATCTTTGAAAAGCTTGGTCGCTAGGACCTGTAACAATAACATGTACAAGGCAGAGCAGGCTCAGAAACCAGCCACTTGCACACAGTCACCAACTTTAAAGATATGACCCCTCCCCTACCTATTGCTCACTGGGCACTGGGGATTCAGCAAGGAGTAGCACAGACTCTCTGCCCTCACGGAGATCACAATCCGCTGGGGTGACTCATACTAACAAGCAAACAGAAAACCCATCAGGGTAACAGCGCCTCGGAGAAAGCTAGAGGAGGGCGAGGGGCCGGGGGCCTCTCAGAGTAGACAGGGAGGCCCTCTGGGAGAGGGACACGGGTGCAGAGACTTGGGAGGGATACCCAGGTAAGTGTGCCAGGCAGAGGGAAGAGCGTGTAAGAGGCGGGGCCTGCCTGGAGTCCAGCAAGAGGACAAGGAGGCAGCGGGCCTGGTGCGCAGCAAGTAGGGGAGAAAGAAGGCTGAGGGTGGCCAGGGCCTTCCAGGGCCTTGGAGGATAAGAGCTGACCTGGAGTTTTGCTCCGATTTTGACTTCCCCCTTTCAGGGCCATTCCCAGATGAATGCTTTAATGCTCCTTTCCATGCCTGTTCTCAGAGTCTCCTCCCCACGGCCCCCCCACCCTGAGTGGACAGGGAGTTAGGCCTGAGGGCGTCTCATCACACATCCCTCACAGGCACAGACACTATTGACCCAAAAGCAGGGCCAGCTGGGGTAGCGGGGGGGCCTCCGGTCTTCAGCTAAAGGAGAGACAAGGTTCTCATTCCATTCCTCCTGCCTCTGGAGAGCAGCAGAGCTCAGAATCCACATAGCACAACACAGGAGAGGACCGATGCAACAAGAGAACCGGGCAGAGTCACATGTCTCCAAGCCAGGGGCCGCCTGACCTGAGCGGAGACACAGGAAAAGAGCCTGACGCTGGGAGGGACTGGGGGCAGGAGGAGAAGGGGGCCACAGAGGACGAGTTGGCTGGACGGCATCACCGAACCGAGGCACGTGAGTTTGAGCATGCTCCGGACAGGGAAGCCTGCCATGCTGCAGGCCATGGGGTTGCAAAGAGTCGGACACAACTTAGGGACTCAACAACAGCAGGTTCTCCTGTGCCTTTGGCCCAGAGTCCACACAAGATTTCCGTCCCTTGGTTCAGTACCCCAGCGCTCTACTCCCTACCTCCAGGCATGGGGTCTTCAGGGCACGGCCAGCCCCCAGGGCCCAGTGGCCCCTTCCCTAACCCAGCAGAAGAAAAGGGATTCCTGACTTGCCACCACACAGGTGCTGGCCCACCTGTCCCATATCTGCCTTCCCCACTGGCTCCAGGAGGACAGGCACCCCTTCTGGTCACTGTATCCCCACCACGTCACAGAGTGTGTGACGCACGGAAGATGCTTAATAAATGCATCTATACGAACGCGCTAATGAACAAACAAAATAAGCAATGCATACGTGCACTCTCAAGCCAGTGATGAAAAAACCACCCGAGCCCTGGTCCCTGACCAAGCAAATAACAAAGGGAATAATAAACATAGCTACTGTTTAGCGGGTATATGGGTAATGCGCTGGATATGGTTAAGAAGTGCTTCTCAGTAGCTCTGTACAACTAGGTCCCTTTTACACACAGCAAGGATGCACTGGAGCCCACCTCGCCCCCCACACCCAGGTGTCTGGCTCCTAGGCCCGAGGCCTCAAAGGTGGCGGC
Source organism: Neotragus moschatus (assembly GCA_006410615.1). Classification (NCBI taxonomy): domain Eukaryota; kingdom Metazoa; phylum Chordata; class Mammalia; order Artiodactyla; family Bovidae; genus Neotragus; species Neotragus moschatus. The sequence continues at coordinate 306,430 of SJYA01001859.1, read as the reverse complement.
TTCCTTTGGCTCAGGGAAGCAGAGCACGCCAGAGTCGAGGACAGGTGAGCTGAAAGGGGCCGAAACGGCAGGAGGGACTCACTGGGAGAAGAAAAGGAGGTTCCCCTTGGTCTTCCTTGAGACCTTCTCCCACCTGCTCACCTGACCTGCCAGGGCTCTGCTCCAGCTCGGAGAATCACAGGACACTCCTTCAACACCTATGGAGACTGCACTCTTCCCAGCACTGGGACTGAGGGTATTTGGGGAGGCCCTGCGTTACTGAACCCTCACAATGGATAGCCCATGGCTCGGAGAAGCCGCATGAGTCCCCTAAGGTCCTCCAACGAGTTACTGACTGAGTCAGGCCTTGAGCCTGGATTTCCTCAACCCGGATTCCGCGCGTGTTCTCTAGGACGGTGCGTCCTGGGGACGGCTCCGTCTCGAGGCGGAGGACACGGCACCTGCCTCATCCTTAACAGGGAACTGCTGTCACCAAACTCCCTGCCCCTCTGGCTTGTCTCCGCGCAAACGACTCTGCCCACCTGGGCCCAGAGGGGCCACGCGCTGTGCTAACCAGGATGAGGAGTGCGCAGAGTGACTGACTGAGCGCCTACACAGTGCCTGCTGCACGGCACCCAGGAAACACTTTCAAAGAGAACAAGCGAGGCAGGAGAGACACACGGTGGATCTGCCAGCCTGAACGAGTCCAAGAGAGCGTGTGGCGGTACACAGCCTCCGAGTGCCTGACAAGCTCCTGCCCTGAATCTCAGAGTGATGGGCAACGAGCTGAGGGCCCCTTCACTTCCACAACTGGAGCCAGGTAGACAGAGAAGGTGAGCTGGGGACTCCGGTGACAGGAGAAAGATCCCATGGCTGAACCGCCGCTGGTTCTGACGCCGCGGGAGAAACGTGGCCCCGGGGAACCCGTCACTGTTTCACAGCTGCCCGCTGGGAAGGGCCCACTTGACAGGCGATGCTGAGAAGCGGAAACTGCTCAGAGAGAAACTTGTCCCTTGTCAGTCCTAAATTGGGGCATATCAAAGACAGGCTCGTAGCTTCTTAGCTAATAAAACCATTTATAAAATACATTAGAGTCAAATTTCATTTGCCTAATTATTCCTCAGGGAATGACTCACTCCAGATCACCAAGATTCCCACACTGTTACTCTTTTAAGCATCAGAACCTTCTGTGGAGACAGAAAGAGGACTGCTGGCTGCCTGGGACTGGCGAGGCTGGGGGGCTTGGGAAGGTGATGAGTTCAGGATGTGGGGTTTCTTTTGGGGGGAATGAAAAGGTTCTAAAATGATCATAGCGACAGATACACAACTCTGAAATATACTGTAGGCCAATGAATTAGATATTTTAAATGGGTGGCATGTGAATTATATCTCAGTAAAGTTGTACCAAAAACAAACAAACAAAAAAACCCCTTATCTGAATTAAAATGGAGAGAGACTCTTCTTAGGCACTTCACTAATACATTAGTGTATTACCCACTAACCTTTTCTTAATGATTTAAGATCAGTGCCGTGTGCCTAGTTTTTAGTATCTTGTATAACATGGCAATCTTCTCAGTATTATAAGATTCAGAGCTGTTTGATCTGCCCTACACAGCACATTATTTTTTTCTAAAAACAGTGAATTTACTTTCACCATAAAGCTTCATGGTTAACTTCAGGTACTTGGGTCATGTATCACTCACTGACTGTGTGACCTCTGGTCATTTACAAGATCTTTCTGTGCTTCAGTGTCTCACACGTAAAATAAGAGCTTCAACCTCCGTGGGAAGTTGTGATGATCAAATAAGATAAGGTATACAAAGCACTGGATGCTGTTCCTGGTGGTGGGAAGCCAGACTGAAATTCAGCTATCCATCAACACTGTTCCCACTGGGCTGGCTTCCCAGGTGCCTCAGTGGTAGAGAGCCTGCCTGCAGATTCACCTGCATCTAGGGGCTTCCCAGGGGCACTGAGTCAGAACAGGACACAAGCCTGGTGGCTTAGGAAGGAGATGCAGGAGACTCGGGTTCGATCCCTGGGTTGGGAAGTTCCCCTGGAGGAGGAAATGGCAACCCACTCCAGCATTCTTGCCTGGAAAATCCCATGGACAGAGAGCCTGGCGGGCTACAGTCCACGGGGCCACAAAGAGTTGGACACGACTGAGCATACAGAAAGAGCACTGTTTCCAATGCTGTCAGTGCAGCTGCTATCTGAGCCACAGACTCAGAAACCAGAAAACCCCCAAAGTGTGCTCAGTGAGGTGAAACAGGGGCTGGGGGTGCAATTTTGTGGTCAGACTTTGGGACATGCCATCAGATGGCTCTAAGCGCCAGCAATATTAGCTAGTTTGTCCCAGTTCACCCCTAAACAGAAAAACCTAGATGAGGTCGCCCAAGATATCCTGGCACATGGAAGACTGGTGCCTAAGGAGACCCAGGACCCCAAAACACTTGGGGCTCTCTCTTGACCATTTGTGTGTGCTCAGTATCCAACTCTTTGCAGCCCCAGGCACTGTAGCCTGTCAGGTTCCTCTGTCTATGGGATTTCCCAGGAAAGAATACCGGAGTGGATTGCCACTTCCTTCTCCAGGGGATCTTCCCAAATCAGGGAATGAACCCATGTCTCCTGCATTAGCAGGTGGATTCTTTACCACTGAGCCACCAGGGAAGCCCCTCTCTAGACCACTGATTCTTAACATTCAGAGGTCACAGACACATCTGAGAATCCAAGGAAAGCTATAGATATTTAGCCTAGGAGAGTATGTGTGTATACATACAAAACTGTACCCATGTTTACAGGAAAATCTTGAATCCCAGAAGAAGCCTGTTTAAATACCTTGGCTCTAAACTTCACATAACCCTAGCATCCTCAAGGTTCAGTGGCTAGGCCCTAGTGCTCCCACAGCAACTGGAACACAAGGCCCTCTGACCTTGGCCAGATAAACAGTCCTGGGAGCTGACTGCCGCGTCCAAGTCACTACAAACGTCTGCATCCAGGGGCTTCCCAGCAGCACTGAGTCAGAACAGGACACAAGCCTGGTGGCTTGGGAAGCTGCTATAGGGCAAGGCCCAACTGCCTTGCAGATAAGCAGCTGGGGAGTTTCAGACCCAGGGCAGCTGCCTTCCAGATAAGATCGTTTCTCTGCCAACAGAGAAGAGAAATCTTAGGAGCAGTGCTAGAGGCAGGCCGGGCCATGAGAGGGAAATGGAAGGAGCTGGAAATCCCCCAAACTCCCAGGACTACTAGGACTTGGACAGTGAAACAAAAACCAGAGATTCTGCCCAAATGTAAGAAGATGGAGCTGGAAAGGGGTAGATAAGTTGGGGGCAAGGGAGCTGGGTGGACCACGGATCAGAGGCTGCTAAAAAATGTTGAGATACCATAGAGATATGAACACTGACCCAAGGCAGCCATACTTCCAGGCAGACCATTTTAGGATCTATGAACTGCATTCTTCTTCCAACTGGCAGGGACCTGCACCATCTCTCCTCATCAGATCACTGGGCTGTACTTGTTTCTTTGGGCTGGGTTTTGCTGGCTTTTGCTTCTGTACCACAGTATTAAAATCCCCCTCACGTGCCCTTGTCTTTATGAAAATACTTTTACAACAAACAATTGGTGGACGGGGAAGTTGGCATCGCACCCAGATTTGCTAATAACTCCTGTGTATGATTTCATCTGCTTAAGTAGATGGTTGAAGAAATCCATTCTCTTGTAAGCCACCAGAGGTAAATTGTCTTTCGGACTCTCATAGCATCAGAGAAACGGTGTAAATGGAATCATGACTGAAACCGCAGAGTGATTTTACATAACTTCTAAAAAGGGCCATCCTGGCTCTCCATCATGGGACGCCGAGTCCTCTCTGATTTCATTTGGAACCAATTTCTTTTTCCTCCTTCAAACGGAAGTAAAAGTATTCAGGCAAATACTCGTGATGCTACAGCAGAGTGGTATGAACCACGTGACTACCCACCTGGTTTAGTTTCTTTTTCCTGCTTGCATCTCTTCAGATTTTCCACTGTTGACTAATCAATGTGGAAATTCTAAGGAACCAGAAGGAAAACAAAAATTAGAGCCAGACATGCCCTAGCGCTGAAGCAGTCTTTCACGAATACAAGTTAACAGTATCTATCAACTTATTAACTGTGACATCCTTTGGCTCACTCAAACATCTAAAAATTTATACTATAAATAGGTTCACATAAGTTTTTTAAAAAATGTCCAGTAAAATATACTGTGTAAAAGTAAAAATAAAATAAAATAAAATAAAAGAGGAGACAACTTAAGTGTCTGTTACTAGGAAAAAGAGTTAAATTATGATATCGATGGAGGGAGGAACTATACAGCCATTACAAAGAACGGGGCAGAGTCTGTAGCATTGACATGGGAAGATGTACATACTCTGGTGTTTAAAAAAGTGTAAAATTGTATATACTATTGCTTGTTTAGTTAAAAAATGAATGTGATTGTTTATCCTTAGGAAAAAAGTACAGCATTTGTGCATATACACAATTTTTGTATCTATATTACAAAAAAATAAACAGCAAACCAAAAGCAGTGGCTCCCCCTGGGACTCAGAAACCGAGGGGAGAGGAAAGAAAGGCTTTCAGTCTTTACACGAACTGTTTCTGTTGCAGCTGAAAACTTTTATTAGAGGCACACACATCTTTCATAGTCATTATACATGCTATTTAAATTCCAATGTATCAAGAATAAGGGCAAAAGACATTTTTGGCCAAAGACTAAGCAAGTTTACCATTGACAGACTCCAAAACATTCTCCAATAGAAAAAAAAGTGAACACAGAGTATCAGCGTGATTTTAGAATCAACAGTGAGCAAAATTAGTAAGAATATTGGCACATTTAAACAAGTACCGACTGAGTGAAACAAAGCTAAATGAGGAGGTAAAAACAGACTTGACGGTATTTGACAACGATAACGGAAGATGGACCCGAAATCAGAGGTAAATATTCTAAGGCCCTTGATTATTCAGGACAAAGAAATGTTGTTTTATTTTAGATAACACATCCAGGATGAATACTGAAATTTTAAAAACAGCAAAATATAGAAACAGAATGCATGAGTCCAAACCAGTTAGTATGCTCCTGGGTAGAAAAGTCTAATTATCCCAAAATGCCAACCTTCCCAGATTACTATATAATCTTAATTAAATTCCAATAAGAATACCAATAGGTTTCTTGGATGGGGAGATGAAAAAAATTAGAGTTCATATGGAACAGTAAGTATTCAAGAAAATTAGCCAAGAAATAAAGAAAATAATAAAAAGTAAATAGTGGATGTCTTAAAATTTTAAAAAGTTACAATAAAGACATAATAATAAAAAGATACAGAGTTACAGAAGAATAGACAAATTGTGGGCTAGAATATCAAGTTCAGAAACATACCATAAAGGAACTTATTAATGACAAAGATGGATTTCAATACAAAACAGAAAAGATGGCGTATTTAATAAATGCTGCCGGCCTATCTAGAACAAAGCCTGATCATTACTCCTCACTATGCACAAACATAAATTCCAAAGGGATTAAAGGTTCAGGATTAAATTAATTAAAATGATATAAGTATTAGAAAAAAAACGTGTATTAAAATACTTATGTAACTTTGAGGTGCGGAAATTATTCCTAAACAAGGCAAGAAATTCAGGTACTATGAAGAGCAATACAAAAACAAATTAATAAATAGATTAGGAAAAACATTTGCAATACATATGGCATCTTTAATATATAAATACATTAAGCGCTCCTACATGTGGTTGGGAAAAGGCAAACAATTCATAGGAAAATGGGCAAAGGAAATTCACAGATAAGGAAAATGAAAAGATCGGTTAACACGCAACAATGCTCAATTTCACTAAAGAATATACATAAGTAAGATGCTATTTCCCCATCAGCGTGGTCACAAATGAAACGAGAGAGATGCAGGGAGAGATGGACAGAAGAGAGAATTCCTAATACTGGTAAAGATTTAGGGAAGTGCAAGTACTCACATACGGCTGGGGAGAACGTAAACTATCAGAACGCTTTGTACAGCAGGATTATATTATCAGTCAAAATATCAGGTATGAATACTTTTTAACCCAGCAATACTATTTTTGAAAATATAGTCTATAGAAGTAAGAGTACCAGTGAAGAAAAGATATGTTCGTGAAGATAGTTAACGTCACAAGATTTTTAATAGGAAAAAAATGGTAGCAACTCAAGTATCTGCCAAAGGAGAACTGGTTGAATATATTGTGGTACCTCTAGATGTACAGCCCTGAAGCTATTTAAGAGTGAACTGGATTTGTACCTTCCCAGGATGTACTATTTAGTGGGAAAAATAAACTGTAAAATAACAAAGTGCAATCCCACTTCTGACACAACACGATAAGCACATACTTACACACAATCTCCACGTACACGGGAGCTCGGAGAGAGGTATGGAAGGATATACAGCAAGCCAACCACCCTGGTTGTCTCAGAAGCATGGAAATGGGGAGCAGGAGGAGAGGGGAGACTATAAACTCTCTCTGTATACATCTTCAAATTGTTCAGTTAGTTAACAATCAGCACGTGTGTCTCTAGGGGAAGTCAATGACGAAAGCAAAAACAACAGAGAAATAAACACACGGAGCAGAGATATGCAGTATAGTGAACTGTGCCACATGCCACCCGCTTATCTTTACACGGGATGGTCGACTGTACTCCCTCTCATTCTCTTTTTTGGTCAAATAGAACAGGCCTTCCAACCTATCATTTTAACAGCTGGAAGACAATTTATCTAAAAAGTATTTCTTTCGGCCAATCCCTGAGGCATGTCCTCTCTTAGTTCCCTGATCAAAGGTTGAACCCCCTGCCCTGAGCATTGGAAGCGCCCAGTTTTTACCACTGGACTGCAGGGGAATCCCCTGGAAGACATTTTTAAAAGCTTCATGAGATGGGGAAAAGCTGCACTTTTCCCCCTAAGCATTTATATGTTTTATTTTAAAGGGGAAATTTTTTTTACTTAAAAAAAAAATGCCCCCCTTTAAAAATCCACTGCCCTGCTCAGGTGGTGTGTGGGCTGGTTCTGCAATGTTGACTGTTTTCTGCGGCTCCCTGCCCCTAGTTACCTTCCTTCCAAAACCCAAATAAATGTACTCCCAGACACCTATGTCTGTCGGGAATCAAGGCCCAATAAACCGCAGCAGCTCTGCTCACAAGGCTCTCTTGGCCTCCAAGCCGATTCTCTGGCTTCTCTATCAAATGGGTCCTGGAATCCAGAGAAGCGAAATTGTTTTGTAACTCGTTCTGATGGAAGCAGAAAGGAAGGAGATGGTTTATCCCAGTGGATGAAATGAAAAAGAGGACCAGCACTCACAAGCTCTTGAAGGCGAGCCACCTAGGTGGAGTCTGCCCTTTCCCGGCTACCTGGAAGGGTACACTCTGCCCTTCCCTGGTGCCATGCTTTGCTTTTAGTTATTTCATTTCATTAATAAGAAATCTTTCGCTGAAATAATAATGATACCGCATGTGCCTATAACCCTTCATATTTTACAAAGCACTTTACGATACTTTATCTTTTTCGATCTTCACGATGGCCCTGGGATCAGATCAGCCTCATTCTCCTTTGGAGATGAAAACGAGGCCCAGAGAAGTTAAGGATCTTTTAAGGTCACACAGCAAGTTGGTGATAGAACCTCAACACAAACTCTGGTCTCCAAACCCAAGTCCAGTAGGGAGCTCACACTTGAAATCGGAGAGAAAGGGAACTAACAGGCAAGCCAGTGAATGAAAACACTGGCTCCTGGGGGTGCCAGAGTTTTCCTGCCCCTTACGAAAAAAGTTACAGACCAGGAGGGCTATTCTATGCCACCAGAAACTGCGCACACACTGGAAGCCAGCTGCTGAAGAAGACAAGGAAAATCCTCCCTGGGTCCTGTCCTCGTTGCCTCCATATTCTCCCTCTTCTCTCTTGCTTTCCCCTCTAGGCTTTAGCCCTACTGGCCTCCTTTCAGTTTCCCAACATTCCTGCCTCCAGCCTTTCACTGGTGTTCCCCTCCCCACCTGGAACAGTCTTTCCCACAATGCAGCACCCTCGCGCCCCAGCCCCCTGCTCCCGCCTTAGCTCTCGGCATAACCGACTCCTCATCTGGGTTCAAACACCACCATCTCTTGCGGCAAATCTGCTCTGTATCACGCTCTCCTCCACTTCGCTCACTCACCCTGGGAGTTTCATAACACCACTATCAGTCCTGTGTGCTACATGTGAGGAGGGACCACGGCTGTTCTGTGCAGCGCTCCCCAGCTATCACCTTGCCCACAGTGCCTAGCATATTAGGTGCTCAATAAACACTGGCTGAATACAGGAAAGCGTTTCTGAAATGAATCAAACGCTCGGCTTAAACGCTACTCTGCCAGGCTTCCATAGCACTCTCCCTCTCTTGGGGCACATGATCACACACGTTAGGAGTTTTCCTTCCTATCAGGCTGGGAGCTACTTACAATTCTCACTTACCTTGGTATTGCCGACAGCACCTTGCCCATAATGCTGAAAACACAACAGTTCTTAATGATGGATGAATTCACACATCCGTACAGGAAAATACAAAGGAAAGCTGGGGTCCTTAATCGACGGCAAGACCTGGTTTCTCCTCTGCCCAAGGGGAGCACAACACAGAACCTGAACAACTCTCAGATACGCAAACAGGGACTCTGCCCAGGGAGAGAATAAAACGAGCTCAACTCTGGATGCAGTGGGTGTGAGTCTAAGAAGGGGATGGGGCAAAACCATGGATTGCTAATGGGAACTTAGACAGGCAAAAACTTCCCAGTGACTAACTGTAAATGCGGATCAGAGACCTAAAAGATTCATGGCCTTTGACCTCACCATGCCCTATTTAAAAATCAGAGAACTGAAATCACTGCATGATGATTTCAGTATGTTTTTCTGTACTGTCTAGCTTTTCCTTTCCATGGTGGTGGTTTAGTCGTGAAGTCGTGTCCCACTCTTACAGCCCCGTGGTCTGTACCTGCCAGGCTCCTCTGTGCATAGGATTTCCCAGGCAATAATAATGGAGTGGGTTGCCATTTCCTTCTCCAAGGGATCTTCACGACCCAAGGACTGAACCCATGTCTCCTGCATTGTAGGCAGTTTCCTACGTTGCAGGCAGATTCTTTACCGACTGAGCCACCAGATCCAGCTTATCCTTCCGTGAAGGTGTTCTAACTTTGTAATCCGAAAAAAAAAAAAAAAAAAGCCACAATAAGTGTTGTAAAAACAAACCAAGAGAAAGTGTAGTGGTGATTTTAGACAACAGAATCACTCATCCCTAGGATTCCGTGTCCTCTAAGTTAGGGCCGTGGCATTTTCATGACGAGTTCCTTTCTTTCCCCTGAAACCCTGGGAGATAGGCAGGTGCTGGGGGTGCAGGCTTCAGCAGGAGCGGCTCTCATTTCTTAAGGCAAGTGCTGGCATGGCTCTGGGCGTCAGGAAGTGGAGGGAGCCTGAGGGTAATCAGCCCGGCTCAGGATCAGGGCCTTGTCCACCTGCTGCTAATCCGCCGCCATTATTCACTCACCTGCCTGTCCTCGAGAAGCTCTGAGAACTGCACCAGAGCAGCGGCGGTCTCTTCATCAGCCTGTTCCTCGAGGCGTGTGCTCAGTGCCCACCAGCCCTCAGCTCGGTTCACGGACTGGCAGGGCCCACAGCCATAAAGCACTATACACAGTAACAGACCCAGGTCCCTGGGACATAGAACGCATTAGCAACCAAATGCTTCATCATTCGAGTGCCCTGAAGGTCCACTATTCAGTCCTGAAGAGCCAAGTTGAAAGACAGCAATTTCTTGGAAGATTAGAGACTACTTTTACAGTTAGGAGATGCTGGCCTCCTCCAGTCAGAGTGGATGCGTTTATCATCAGCAATTCAGAATCACTTAGCGCTGCAGCTGAGTGCAACTCCCAGAGAAACCATTCTTTGAAGGGGTAGTACTTAAAAGTTTTCATGAGGCGTTTCTGAAAGATTTCCAGGAGGTAGTGAGCTCAGCCTTGGGTCCTGATTGATGACTTGTTTCCGAGAACCTTAGACTTTCCACGTCTGTCTCCACTTAGGAATCACTCCTGGGTGCTCGTGAAAGCGCCTGGCGGAGTAGACTGGGGGAGTTCAGCTGCCTGTCATGCTCAGAAAGGAACGCCTGCCACCAGCTTTTCCCTTTGGTCGCTGGGTGGGCCAAGGACCTCTGGTGTCGAGAAAAAGCACCCACTTCAGCTTCTGGCCTCAGCACTTCAGTGGGTGACGGGAAACGGTGCTGAGGCTTGGGTTAAAGAGCCAAAAGCATGGCGGCCCCAGGGCCACCCTGGCGGGGGTGGGGGGAAGGGTGTGTGTGTGCATGTGCGTGTGTGAAGATTGAGGAATTCAGAGATGACTTCCAGCTCCTCACACAAACGCCATCCTGGGACTGAGGGGCCAGGGGACATCAGCTCACATCCTAGGATGTCAGCTAATGTTCTCCTTCTAGAAACCGTAAAGCAGCTAATCCTGAGTACGTATTACTGAGTCAGCTAAGTGTGTTGTCAGCTTTAAGATGCTTTGTTCTCATGTACCCCTGTCTGCCTGCTAAGTTGCTTCAGTCGTGTCCGACTCTGCGACCCCGTGGACTGTAGGCTGCCAGGCGCCTCTGTCCATGGGATTCTCCAGGCAAGAATACTGGAGTGGGTAGCCATTCCCTTCTTCNTAAGATGCTTTGTTCTCATGTACCCCTGTCTGCCTGCTAAGTTGCTTCAGTCGTGTCCGACTCTGCGACCCCGTGGACTGTAGGCTGCCAGGCGCCTCTGTCCATGGGATTCTCCAGGCAAGAATACTGGAGTGGGTAGCCATTCCCTTCTTCAGGGGATCTTCCCTGGAGATCCAGGGATCAAACCCCCATCTCCCGCACTGCAGGCAAATTCTTCACTGCTGAGCCACCGGGGAAGCCCCGAAACCCCCTGAGGTAGGTATAATTGTGACCCCACATTTCTGGGAAAAGAAGCAGAGTGGGGAGGAATCTCTCCAAGATGGCTCAACCTCTCATGGAACCCTATGAGAGGTGACAAGGACTGGGGACACCAGCCAGCCCAGGGACCACAAATACAAGTGCCCACAGGGCCCAGGCGCCAGGCAGAAGCCTAGAGAACACTAGACAGACGGGGCAAGCATTCACATTCGACAAAAATAAAAACGCAAACCAGGTACCTGTCTTCCAGGGTATCACCTCCTCCTCACCACCACCTTAGGAGACAGACGGACTTTGTAAGCAGCTGAAGTGTCGGGGCCCTGGGGGCTCGAGGTCCTGGGTGAGGTTGGGGCGGAGGACCAGTCCCTCCCATTGCCTACACCCTGGGACCGTTGAAAGTGGCAACGGTCCACTTTCAAAGGGCTCAGCTGCTGGGAGGAGATATGCTGCAGCTCTCAGACCTGCCAAGGGGCTTCACGAGCCCTCTAGCTCACCACAATCTTAATCCAGTCAGTCAGTTCAGTCGCTCAGTTGTGTCTGACTCTTTGCGACCCCACCGTAATATGGTTTTAATCCAAACAGTCTTAAATACTGCATCTTCCTAGGGTTAGGATCTCTGATAGGCTCTTAAAGAGAAGAAAAACCCTTCAACTGCCGAGACCTGGAGGCTTGGAAACCCGAAGTCCAAGACGTGACAGCTTCTTTTGCTTTCCTTTGTACCTTGGCTCTGGCCAATCTTTCCCTGCAACACCCACTCCAGTATCCTGGCCTGGAGGATCCCATGGACAGAGGCGCCTGGGGACTACAGTCCATGAGGTTGCAGAGAGTCAGACACAACTGCAGCCACTGAGCACCCACGCTCACGCCCGTTTCCCTGCAGCGGTGCAGACTGCGTCGAGGTGAAGTGGAGAGGGGAGGGAGGCGAATAGAGACTTCCCTCTCTTCTGCCTCTCTTTGGCCAAGCTAGGGAGTGGGGCAGCGGCTTGAAGTTGAGACTGAGTATGACGTGTCTCCTCTGTACCTATGTCGCAAGTTCTCTACCAGGAATGAGGAGACGGGGCCTGCGGTCCAGCGGAAGCAGTGAAGGGACGTCACGCCAGCACAGCTCAGGCGCGACTCCTCGGTGGCCAAGAGGTCAGGATTCGGTGTCTCACAGCTCCGGCAAACATAGGCAGGAGTTCAGGAAAACGTGGGAACATACAGTGGAGAGTGACCCTGTCGGTGGAGTCGGGAAACAGTGATACTGGCCGCCTGGTATTATGTGAAAGGATGGGCATAACACAGCCTGGCTCTCACCAGGTGCTCAGTCCTCACTGTCGGTTCTTTTCCCTCCTCGCTCCCTGATATACACGCACGTACACTGAGGATTTCTCCTTCCAGAACACAAAATCTGACGAAATTTAAACTCAGCAAGTAACCACAGTGCCTATTTTGTGCCCTCTTTTAGTTCTCCTAAAGGCACCAGTTTTCACCCACTCCGGGATGCTGGCAACCAAGGGCCCTTTGTTCCTCGAGCCCTAAGGGTTCTCCTCAAAGGGGAAAGGGCTTTGGTGGTTTCTTTCAGGCTGAATTTGGGAACACAGCTGACCCTTGAGCAGCACAGGGGTGAGGGGCACCGATCCTCTGGGCAGCTGAAAATCCAAGTGTGACTTTACAGTCGGCCCTCTTCATCCACGTGTCTGCAGCATCCCGGGCCTGCATCCATGGATTCAACCAACGGCGGATCCTGGTTCGGTAGCGCATTATTTATGGAAAACATCGGCAGGACAGCAGACCCTCAGGGTTTAAAGCCATGTTGTTCAGATGGAGTGCTCATCTAGTTTTGCCCCTCATTTAGGTACAAACAAGGGAACTGAGGTCCAGAGAATAAAACACCTGCCCAACACCCCACAGTTTCCTTGGGTGGCCCTTCTGTTATATAGTGGCTCTTGCCCTTTTTTTTTTTTTTTTTTTTTTAAAGCTGAAGGCTTTCTTCAACTGTGATTTTTCAGCTATTTTTACCTGCGAGGAGGGCGAGTGGCGCACACACAGCACCTGCAAGCCTTGTGTCTCTAGTCACCTGAGAACCCTGGGCTCGGCCCCGTGGGTACGGCCCCCTCCCTTCCTCCCTGCACTGAGCAGCTCCCTCGGTTTAAAATCCTGAGGACAGAACCCAGCAGAGAAAATGCCCAAGGGCTCACACAGTCTTGTTTATTTTCTAGGAATAAGCAGCACATTTTTTTTAAAAAGGAAGCAATTAAAAGATCAGAAAGCCAAAGGTAAAGATTTCTGTCTTGGAGTTTCCTAGGCAGTTCCCGCGGCACTGGGCAGAAGTGATGAGATAACGTCGTGAAATCTAATCCTCTCTGTATCTTAAACTGAAAATACCTCCTGCTGCCTCTGAGAGCGGCAGATTATGAGTAATTCTCATCTGCAGAGACATTTCTCTCTAGAATGTTTAAGATTTTGGTTGTGGGGGGGAGTCCCACCTTGGTCATCAGAAAAATAAAGAAGTTTCCCCAAACATCAATTTCTAACGGGGGATTTATTTCCTCAGCTATATTTGGGGAAAGGAGCTGCTTTTAAAGCCTGAGCAACTCTGTCCAAGTTCTTGGGGAAACAAAGTAAGACAGCGTTTGACTGGAGCCCTGTCTGTGAGCCTTGAAGTTCAGACTCTAGCCCTAGGCGGTTTCAGACAAAGCCATGGTTTTCAGAGCAATAATATATCATAATATAAAAATAGACACTTGGTGACCAACGGGCTGGAAAGCAAACTCTCCAGAGAGCCCTGCCTCCCAGCCTGCTTCTCCCTGGGGGTGGGGGCAGTGGCGGGGAAGAAAGTCCTACTTACGAGAGCAGAAGAGTTCCTTCCAAGTCCAGCGGTCCTCGGTCAGAAGGGAAGGTCGAATTTAAGGAGCCAGCATTCAGGACGCCTCCCTTCGGAGGGTAAGCAAGACTAGCAGAGCCGGCCGGCAGGGGCAGGCCAGGCGGGCTCTCTCGTGTCCCCTCTCCCTCTCTCCTAAATGAGATGCACTTCGAGGTTTCAGTGGGTGTTTCCCACGTCTCGGGCCAAGTGAGTCCCCATTTGTTGTAACCCAATGCTCGGCCTGATGATGTCAACCACTCAGCTCCCTGGTTCAGTTTCCACCTCTGTCCACAGGCGAGATCTGTTTCCTCTGGACAATGAGTTGCGGGGGCTGTAACTGCATCCCGGGCCGGCACGTTTGCCTAACATCCTTCCTTCCATTTTCAGCCTCAGTGACAAAAGGCTTCCTATCCGCTTCCTGGGCCAGGGCTCCCAGAGTAAAGCCCTTTGCCTCTTAGTCACTGCTGACCGTGGGCTGATCCAGTTTGCTGTGCCGTGGTCCAGCTCACTTCTTGGGTGTATGACAACGCTAGTTAGGGTCGGGGAGAACGCCACCACGCCCCCCTGACTACGTACCATCCCCATCTTTTTTCCTTCTGCTCAACTTTCCAATCTGTCGAATTTCTCCCGAAAGTTTCCTAGGTGCATGCTGGACAGAGGGCGCGAGTCTGTCCTTTACTTTGACAGATGGTACATGTCCACGCCGAAGGCTCAGAATGGGCACTGGGCTGTTGCCTGGGAACTGGGCTCTGGTCCCCGACACGCCCCTAACTTCATGAATGACACCACGCACGTCACCTCTCTCTTTGGATCTGTTTTCTCAACAATAAAATGAGGGTTTTGGTGTCTTCCACTTCTAGAATTCAGTAACGGATGAGCTTAATCAACAAATTCACCATAAGGAACTTTACTACAAAGTGGCTGACCACAGGCTTGAGGGAGGGAGGAACCCTGGAGGGGTCAGAGGCTACTGCTCAAGATGCCTGGCTCAGCTCAAGCTCCTTCAACCCCCTTTCTGGTGGAGCTGAGCACTTTCTCTGGGAGAAAACCCCCAAGAATTCACTGAACAAGTCCTGGGGGACATGGAGAGAGGCAGCATAAACTATGAGATAAGATAAAGCAGAAGGGAATTTAACTGTCCTAAGGGACTAACATGAAGCAGTCGTGGTTACCAGAGATAATAAGTAATCTCCTGTGTTTGAAGAGTGCTTGATAAGAAAGACAAATAAAGCCTCTCTGCTTCGGTGGACAGCGGGAAGCAATGTGGCATGTATAGCAATTATGAGCATCAGTTTCGGAGCCAGGGACGCCGCTGCTCTGACTCCTATGTGACTTAACTTCTCTGAACTGTTTTTGTTTTTTTTTTTAATTGCAAACAGGGATATGAGGGCCTCCATTTGCAGACACGGAGAATGAAATAACACATGAAAGGGACCTGAAGGTATTTGGCCACGTGAGGGACGAAAGATGGTGGCTCTAACTTGTTGTACACAATCTCCTTTGAGGACTTCCCTGGGCGTCCAGCCTGCCAATGCAGGGAACACAGGTCTGATCCCTGGTCTGGGAAGATCCCATACGTCTAGGGACAACTAAGCCCGTGTGCCACAGCTACTGAGCCGACACTCTCGGGCCCGTGTTCCACAACAAGGGAAGCCGCCAGTGAGAAGCCCGTGCGCTGCAACGAAGAGCCGTCATCCCT
The DNA here is from genome assembly GCA_006410615.1 of Neotragus moschatus. Taxonomy (NCBI): domain Eukaryota; kingdom Metazoa; phylum Chordata; class Mammalia; order Artiodactyla; family Bovidae; genus Neotragus; species Neotragus moschatus. The sequence continues at coordinate 290,934 of SJYA01001859.1, read as the reverse complement.
AGAGAAAGACCAGGCCCAGCAGTGGAGACCCAGCACAGCCAGGAAGAAAGAAACTTTAAAAATCTCCTCTGACTCTCACTTGAGAATTAGGTCACTGCTAATCTCCTTTTCCTGGATAGGAAAATGAAACACAGAGAAGCTAAGAGATGTGCCCGAGGGCACACGGCTGAGGATGAGGCCAGACTTGGAAATGGAGTCTTTTAACTCCTCCTGAGATCAGACACAGCCACACCACCGCCAGTGCTCCTTCCCAAAATGGTTACTGCACTGAGCCAGGCCCTCGGTTCTAAATGGGATCATCCCCACTTTGGGAAACAGGCAAAGCTTCTTCAAACCAGCGGCGAAGCAGTGGGAGGGAGAGTCTTCCTGGGTTCAACCAGGCCTGGGACAGGGAAAGGTCGTCAGGCTGTTGGCTGACAGGAAACACTTGGTAAGAGGGGTGCTTACCTGCTTTTCTACCAAAATACTGTGTGGCCTGAGGCACATCTGGGCTTCAGTGGCTCCTCCCCCGAAAGACGCAGACCTGACTTGCCTTAAAGCCATTTGGGACTTGGGCCCTATTGGGAAAGAAGCTATTTATAGGTGGGAGGAAGGCTGTGGCAGGGTATGACTGAACAAGAATTTTAATGAGCGCTCAGAAAACGCTGATGTTAATCAGAAAAGGTCCCGGCAGACAGTGTGTATTAGGAGGGAGTGTGCCAATCCGCAGGCTTTCCCCCAGGTTGGTGTGAGACTGTGGGAGAATACAGGGGACACCAGCCTGGTCACCCACAGAGAGCAGAGGTTCACGGACGGGAGAGACCACTTCCTTCTCGTCCCTGGACCTTCTGCCTGAGTAGGACCCTGGGCCAGTTAGCTTCTTTGTGCTTTGGTTTCCCAATGGAAAATGAGAATAGTAACAGCTTCCCCTCTTCAAAGTTCTTGGGTGACTTACACCACATACTACAAGTTCAAAAATACTTGTAAAAATCAGCTGGCACAGCCTAAAGACATCATTTTCTAAGTCTGACTCTGTCACCACCCTCTGCCCTGAGCACGACGTGACAATGAATAAGGTCAAGAATGTCGGGAGCCGGAGAGGAGGGCGGCTGTTTGTCAGGATGAGTAAGGAACAAAGCCTTGGAGCACTGTTCTCGCAGGTCTGCGAGCAGGGCCCGGAGGCGGGGTGGTGCTCGGCTGGGCCTTTATTCCAGGCCTCAGAGTGGGCGTCAGGAAGTGAAGCCAGATCCTGACAGGTCAGTCAGCTGACATCACCCTCGCGCGGAAGCACGGTTGGTTACTTCAACGAAAAATACCAGGAAGGCGCTCATTCATAAAAGCAAAGATAGTGTTTTCCTCGATCACACGCATTCTGTCCCGTGAGCCCTAGCCATCCATCTGTGACGGAAGCCACGAAGAGAGAACCGTGAAGCCACACCCCATCTGGCCTCCACTGACCACGGCAGGGGCCACGCCGCGGGGACCGGGGCCACGTGCCGAGCTGCGAAACCCCCGCCGAATGCATCCTTACCCGAATCAGCGACAGCAAAGTTATTCACAGTCTCATCCAACAGTTGTGGAAACGCAGACTGGCCGGCCTGCTCAGAGGGCCCCTGGAGAAAGTGACGGAGCCTGTGCTCCAGGCTGGGGCTGCCTGGGCCAGGCCTGTCTCCTTGAGGCCCTTCCTCTGCTGCCTTCTAAATGCTTCCCTGGGGGAACTCGGTGGACTTCCCCAGCCAGCAGGACTGGCCCCATTTGAGGATAAAGGAAACTGGCAGCTTCAGCACCCAGGGCTGGCCTGAAGGCCCCAGAAGCCCCTTGGCCCCGAAGCTGCCTTTAATCCCCATCCCCTCACCCCTAGGGATTTCTCCTGCTGAATTTTCTAAGTACTTGATCTGTTTCTCTCTTAAGAGACTTATCCTTTTCTCCTTCGAGGCATATTTATATCTGGATAGAGCTTATTCTGCTGTGGAATTTGAGCTTCTTAAGCAAAAGCTATGTCTAGTATATGAGCATTTTGTACATGTTATAAGATACTTATTAAAATAAGGAAATCCATAAATAACAAAAACCTGTACTGAATGTTTATCGTATATCAGATGACATTCTAACTGCTCTATATAAATTACCTCATTTAATCTCGACAAGGATCCTATGAGGCAGGTGTATTTATTATCTCCACTTGACACAAGACAAAATTCCAGACACAGATCACCTGAGTAACTTGTTTAGATGTAACCGATGGATATCTGTTGCAAGGAGTATATGAATGAATAAATTCTGGCCTCCACTAATTATCCACCCTCTGGGCTTCCCTGGTGGCTCAGACGGTAAAGAATCCGCCCGCAATGCAGGAGACATCAGTTCGATTCCTGGGTTGAGATAAACCCCTGGAAAAGGGAAAGGCAATCTACTCCAGTACTCTTACCTGGAGAATCCCCATGGACAAAGAAGCCTGGCAGGCTATAGTCCACGGAGTCGCAGAGTTGGACAAGAGTAAGTAACTAAACATGCATGCATACACCCACCCTCTAGTCCGAACACCTGTTGTTAAAACAATTAACTTTTCACCCAATTGAAGGCCGGTTTCAGCGGTCATGCCGTTTCAAATGTGCTTATTCCCTATGTCACACGGCTGTTAAGTTCCCCTTTTTTCCAGACAAATATAATTGAGAAACATATGGCCTGAGATTTAATAAATCAAAGTAGATTTTCTTTGCTTTCAAATTAGAATCATACTTGCTTATTGTTAAAAAAAAAAAAAAAGGAAAGTAGAAAAGATCAGGGGGAAAGAAAGGAAAAAGGAAGGTGGCCCATCATTCTATCACTAGGAACAGCCTGTTAGCCTCCTGGTGGTGCGGACCAGAAAGAACTGCAGCGTCACTCAAAGCAGTGTTTGAATTCAGAAACTTAAGGCATTTGGGGGCAGGGGTGGTTAACTGCACAAAGGATGACAAATGCCTTTTACACGAACACCACACTGCCCCTCCCTACCTTTTCCAGCTTTCTTAAAGGTCTGCGTCCCCCTAGCAAGAGATGGGTTTCAGATGGGGGCAGTTATGGGAGAGGTGGGATCTCCAACTCTTGAGTTAAACAATCTTGAGATGTGTTGGCTTTTAGAGCTGAAAAGAGCATGTGGTCTCCTCATTTCTGAGATGGGGAATGCCAGGCCCCAGCAGGCAGGGGTATTTTCTGAGGCTGAGTGAGCAGTCCGGTGCTCTAAGGGCAGGAACCCTCTATTGGTCTGAGGTGCTCGCTCTCTGACACTCACTGCACTGTTGAAAATGCATCTGATTGGTCCCACCCTCTTGTTTGTTTTTTTAATATTTATTCTCTTCATTTTTGGCTGCGCCAGGTCTTAGCTGTGGCATGCGGGATTTTTGATCTTCCTCGTAACAAGTGGGATCCTTAGTTGTGGTATGTGAAATGTTAGTTGTGGTATGTGAAATGTTAGTGGTGGTATGTGGGATCTAGTTCCCTGGCCAGGGATCATTCCTGGACCCCCTGCTTTGAGAGCAAAGAGTCTTAGCCACTGGACCACGAGGGAGGTTCCCTCACCCTTTGTTTTGGTTAATTGCTACTTAGCCATCAGATCTGATTAAATGTCACTTCCTTCTGGAGGTCTTCCCTCTGAACCACATGAGCTCCCCCACACGTCGGGGTCTCCAGGCACCTTCTGCCTCTCCTCTCATGACTCGTTAACATATGTTATTGTTAACACATGTTACATGTACTGTGGGCACCACAAGGTCAATGACATGTCTCCTTCATTCACTGGTACAGAATCGGAAACTCAACAAATTTTTTCTAAATACACACACATATCCCGGATAGTCCAGGCTTATGTATGTATGTGAAAGTTACTCAGTCCTGTGCGACCCTTTGCAACCCTGTGGATTATACAGTCCATGGTATTCTCTAGGCCAGAATACTGGAGTGGGTAGCCTTTCCCTTCTCCAGGGGATCTTCCCAACCCAGGGATCAAACCCAGGACTCCACATTGCAGGTGGATTCTTTACCAGCTGATCTACAAGGGAAGCCCAAGAATACTGGAGTGGGTAGCCTGTCGCTTCCCCAGCAGATCTTTCCAACCAGAAATCGAACCAGGGTCTCCTGCATTGGAGATGGATTCTTTACCAACTGAGCTATCAGGGAAGCTTTTAATGCAATTTTTTGATGCTTAAAAAAAAAAAAAAGTACCATGTCTTCTAAACTTTAAACCAGGCTTTCCCTCTTGTCAGGTAGAATCATTAGAGAACAAAAAATTTCATTCCAAATAATTTCTAAAACATGTTCAAGATGACAGAAGATGAAGTCCAGAGCACAGGGACAGAAAAGCACCCGTGGAAATGTGGGGAGTCCAGGGAAGCTCTGGGGCTGGGGACGGCGGGCATCAAGAGGATTTGGGAAGAGGACTGAAAATTGGGGAACCCACTGAAGCCCCTGTGCCAGTCAGCTGCCCACGACACACCCGCAGCACACGGAGGGTCAGCAAGCTCTGCAGAGCCCCAGGCAGTCGGGAGGGCTCTTTGAATAAACGGAATGATCTGCCTTGGGGTAAGCCAGGGCTTCAAGTAGGACAGTGGGCATCCTTATTTTAACATTTAAAGGACCTTCAGTCTCAGATGCCCTAGAGTAGGATGCAGCCTTCAGGCTGGTACTGAGAATTTCCAGCAGCTTCCTAGGCAGCGGTAGGGTCTCTGGGGGCAAACAGACAACCAATTCCGGAGGAAATCAAGGCCTCACTCCTAAAAGGAGGCTTTTATTATCGACTATAAATGGCAGAAAGAAAAAACTATCATAGTTTTTGTTGGCATCTGATGAAAACCAACCGCATGACAGAGATTGAAATAAAGAGAAAAATAGACTCTACCATGAGAAAAAAGATTAGGACAAATGGTAAGCTTTATTTTTAAAAAATTCTTATGTCTTCAGAGAGATTCTGAAGATCCTGTGTCCATAAAACATAAAATAAACAGACAATGGGCTCTTAAAAATTAACGACATGAAAACTGAAATTGACAAGGAGAAGGGCTGGAAAACATGAAAAGGAGGTCTTTCAAAATATAGGGAAAAAATATTCACAGGGCAAAAGAGGATCTTGATATAGAACAACAATCCAGGAAGTTCGACGTCAGACTAAATAGGAATTCCAGGAAAAGAACAGAATAGAAAGCACAACAGGAAGTTATCTAAGAAATCATGAGGAAAAGTTCTCAGAGACAAAGGGAGACTGCATCTTCAAACTGAAAAGCTTAAAAAGCACCGAGAGGATGAAAAAAAGACATAGTGTCTCGACCTTCTAGAATTCAAAAAGGAAAAACTGCTACACCTTTGTAGAGAAATTATTTCAATAGAAAAGAATCAAATTGGTATCGGACTTCTTGCCAGCAGTGCTGATGCCTGAAGAAAAGGAGAAATGCTTTTCAAGAAAAAAGTTCAAAATGATTTGGGACCTAGAATGTATACTCAGCTAGGCAAAATAAAGACTTTTTCAGAATTGCAAGGGCCTAGAACAACTTCACTTGTACACTCTTTAGTCAGTAAACTCGTGGAGGAGAAATTTACCTAAACAAGGGTTTAAACTAAAAAGTAAGAATTGGGAAAGAAGGATATAACAAGAGAGGTGAAAGGCATGTCAAGGATGATGGTGATAACGACGAAGCAAGTGGCTTCAGGGCCTGGCTGACTCTTGAGCCCTGGGGAGCATCAGCCTGATCCAAGCAGGAAGGTGGAAGCTCCAGGGAAGTGGACCTCATGGAATTCCTTGACAAGCCTGCCAAAAACTGTACTCAAAGAGACTCACCATGATGGAACGAGGAAAACTGAGCATATTAAAGCAAAGCAGTAAGTCCAGAAAAACCATCAGAAAGGAAAAAGAAATTAGAATGTTATTGGCTTGGTGGTAAATAATATTTACAGTGCCATAACACTGAAAACACTGAATATGAATTTAACCAAAAAACTGTGCTGCCGGGAGGAAAGGGAGAAAAGAATGTGAGCAGGGCTGAGGTGTCCGAACAAAGGCTAAGGCGTCCGAACAAAGGCTAAGGCCTCGTGCACCAGCCAAGGAGGTCAACAGGCGGTCAAAAACTGACAAGTAAAGAAAGAGCATCATGGCCGCATATGGCCCTTGCTTGGATCCGATTTGAAAAATAAACATTTTGAGTTCATCGGAGATCTTTGCTAATAATAATGGATTACTAGTTATTTTATTGTATAATAATGGTAGTATAGTTGTTTTTTTTAAAGGAGTCCTTATTTTCTTAGAGATGTATGCTCAAGTAGTTATCAATGAAATGTTGTCTAGAATTTATGCCCAAATGATCTGTGAGTAGGGGGGAAATGGCCACTAGCAGAGATGAAACAAAACTGGTCATGAACCCTAGGGCTGAGTAATGAGTGGTCCAGGACAATCCACTATACTATTCCATGATAACATGTTCGCCGCTGAGTCTTGTCCGACTCTTTGCGACCCCATGGACTGTAGCCTACCAGGATCCTCTGTCCATGGGATTTTCTAGGCAACAGTACTGGAGTGGATGCCACTTCCTTCTCCAGGGAATCTTCCTGACCCAGGGATCGCACCTGGGTCTCCCGCATTATAGACAGACGCTTAACCATCTGAGCCACCAGGGAAGTCAGATTGGATGGAAAGAACTTACTATATTAAGGAGTCAAAATCAGTCATTCAGAGACAAAGAAAGGATCAGACAGCTCCCATGAATCCATCTCTAAGTCCATCCTTTCATGTCTCTCCATCTTCAACATGTTTGAAAATGTCCATGTAAAAAAATTTACAAGAGAGAGAGAGAGCTGTATATTACTTAGATATAGGGAGAGAAACACTAGAACAAACAGCTAACAGGATCAAAAGTGTATGCTCTTGGGAGCAAGATAGGAGGGAAGGGGAGAAGGGGTGGGTGCAGGTGGTTTCTAGTGTAAGTTCACAATGGTATTTGACCTTAAAGAGAACAAAGCAAACCTGCGTGCAGTGCCATTTTGACAAAATTTTTTTAAGAAAGTAATAGAGGGCTTCCCTGTGGCTCAGTGGTAAAGAATCCACCTGCCAATGCAGGAGACACGGGGTTCAATCCCTGATCTGGGAAGATCCCACATGCCAGGGGGCAACTAAGCCTGTGAGACACCTACTGAGCTTGCACGCTAGAGTCAGGGAGCTGCAGCTACTGAGCCCCACAGCCTGTGCTCTGCAACAAGAGAAGCCGCACACCGCCACTAGGGTAGCCCCCGCTCGCCGAAACTAGAGAAAAGCCCTCCAGCAGTGAAGACCCAGCACAGCCAAAAATAAACAAATAAAATAAATGAAAAATAAAGTTACAGAGGTAATTTTATTTAGAGAAACGGAAACCACTAGCAAGCCTAAAAGCAGAAAAATTAAATGGTTATGTCAGGTGAGGAAGTAAGCAGTATACTGATGCCTTTCTGGACTCGCAGGAAAAATTTTTTATAATAATTTCATTACTTCAATTTTTTAAAATGTTATCTATTTTTTTTTTACCAGTTATTGCCATGAGCATTTTGCAAGGCCTTTTGGTAATCTCAACATCTACACACTGAAGCTGTTTCTCTAGGTGAAGAATCCTCAAGGGGCCAGAGTGAATATCTCCACATGAAATGTAACACCACCAGGATATCTATTATCTGCCATCTGTGAGAGCTTTACATGTGTTATTTCTAATCTTCACAACACCACTACAAGGCAGGTACTGACATGACCATTTTACAGATAAAAAGACTGAGGCTGCGAGGCACTGGCTCATGGGCTTGAGGTCACACAGTCCACAAGGCCAGGCTTGGGAGACCCTTTCCACTTCCGCACCTCTCCTTTAGAGCCTGCTGTTCAGGACCATGCAGAAAATACTCCTGCATCCATTTTCTCATGGATGAACTCCATGAAACAGGACTATCCTCATCTGACAGATGAAGAAACTAAAGCTGAGAAAAGCTGGGTAACTTGCCCAAGGATCTCAGGATTCCTGGTCCTAGTCTGGTCCTTGCTAGCATTCCTGTCCCCTGCGCCCTCAACAACAAAATCTCAAGCTCTTCCTAGGCTCCTGTGGGCATCTGATATGAGAGCCATGGCAGATGAACATGGCTGAAGCAGAGATTTTAAGAGAGAGAGAGAGACGTATTTTTTCCAAAGGAGGTAGAGGAATATACCGTGGAATGTCCTCAGTTGCTCTAACGGCAGCATTTTGCTTGAGGCCCCAGTGGTGCTTTGGAAATGTCAGCCGCCCGCCTGCCTGTCTGCCTGGCACACGGCGGGACAGCTGCTGGCATCGGCAGCCCATCGCAGGCCCAACCACCGCACTGCTCTTCTTAGTTCCAGCAGAAGGGAACGAGTCGTGTGTGCTTCTGCCCTGAAAACTGAACGTCGGTGTCGCCTCAGTCTACTTCAGTCAACAGCCAGGTGGTCCCGGGGCTTTTTAGAGCTGCCGGGAATCTCAGGTCTGGGCTCCTCTGGAACAGAGGCAGGTCTGCAGAGATGCCGGACAGGCAGGGGTGCAGTGGGAAGGGAAGGTGGGGAACTGAAGGGCCCGAGGGTGGGTGCCCCTCATCATTCCAAGCCCTGGCTACCGCGGTCGCTGATGGCCCCCTAAGAGTAGGGCGCAAGCTTCTGCTGCTCCCCGGGGCAGCTCTGGCATCTGAACAATGACCGAACCACAGCTAGCGGGGAAGAAAGCTGTTTACTTGAGCTCAAACTATTTATAGCACCAGCAATCTGCACATATTTGGATGACAAATCTCTGGGCTTCAAGTGAGCGGTGCTTTGCTCCTGGACAATTTCACCGAACACATTCCTTCCCCACGCCACCCCCCCAGACTATCCCCCCTCACCCAATCACGAACACATGTTGCCCTCGGGATGTTTTACTTAAGTTGCTGAGTGAGTTTAAAAAGATCATAAAAAGAAATCACATTTTAAGAACTAGTGACGTTTAATCCATTTGTCTACGGGTTTAAGCTACACAATATTATTCTAAGGCCCGAATCAGACATTAAATTCTAATACCATGTGACTGCTATAAAAAAAAAAAAACTGAAACAAAAACAGGACCTGAATGAGGTCTGTAATTTAACATGTGCTGTATCATTTAACGTTGCAGCTCCAAGCTTAAGACCTACGAAGAGAATCTTTCTTATGACACAGTTTATGTAGGTTGATGAAAGGCCTTACCGAGCAGATCTACAAGCAATATGCAATCACAGACGCATCACAAACAAACAAAGGAGGTCTTCTTACCCACCGACTCTGGGGCAGAAGCAGATGTAGGGTTCAGAGCTGGGCAGGCCTCCTCCCCTGGCCGCCAAGCAGGAGAGGGTCTGACTGTAACAGAAAGAGGTACGGAGCCCTCTGTGTAGGTTTAACTCACAGGAGTACTAGATCCTTGCCAACAAATTCATTTGGAAAAACCAGCTTATCTCTAAAAGCTGCCTTGTTTGTACAGTAAAGCGATTCTTGATCAGCCATCTCCCCTGAGCCAGGCACTGCCTAATTCCAGAGGAGGAAAGTGGCGGTTGATCCCCATGGATATTGGCCAAAACCCGGGTGGCTTCCAGTCCTATTACACGGTGCAGGCAGGAACTGGCACAGAGAGAAAGGGCAGGGCGAAGGGAGGATCAGAGGATGAGGGCTGATGCTGGACCATTCACTGAGGGAGAGGGGGCAGAAGGGATTCCTCGGAGGTATCAGCTGTTTTTCTTATCTTTTCCCCCTGCCTGTGAAGCTCATGAGAAGACAGACAGAAAGGTCTCTAAGACAATCTCTTAATGCCCCTTTTTAAAATCAGGATAAAGGTGCTGGTGAGGGTGAGGAAAAGAAACATGTCTATACACAGAGGAAGGGAATTTTAGGAAATTTTTTGCAGGTCAATTTGTCAGTATTTAGTCATCACCAGGTGGTCAACACCGAAATCAGACTGATTATATTCTTTGCAGCCAAAGATGGAGAAGCTCTANCACGAGGGGGAGCCCAAGGAGGAGCCGATATTCAAAAGGACGCCGGTGGCCTAACATAGATGGTGCAAGCTCCTTGTCTGGAACTTGTCTTTCCATATAAACCAAGTTATTCAGCCTCTTTTCTCCACTTAATTTTCCCACTATACTATTATTTCCTAATCTTATATATATAAATAAATAATTCTTTCTAAGACGCCACGCTGTCCCCGCTTCGAATTTCCCTGGATCCACCGGGGCTGGACCCCGGAAGGCGGGGATGAAGCTTGTTTGTTGTAGAGATAACATTAACACTGTATGTGCCATGGCTAGATTTTCTTGGAGATGATGGGTTAAAGGCAGACCAACAGCCCCAACATTTAAGGAGAGGTTTCCCTGAGTTGAAATGCCATTGGAGGAGTGAGGTGAACTCTTTCCTAGAGATAAGGGAATTTTCATTGGCCGTGAGAAAACTGAGAGGTGTTTTGGTTTTTTTTTTCCCCAGAGTTTCAGAAGTAAAGACATCTTCATTAGTCTTCTTGGGCTACCATAACAAAATGTCACAGATTGTATGGCTTAAACAACAGAAATTTATTTCCTCACAGTTTTAGAGGTTAGAAAGCCAAAGATCATGGTTCACCATGGTTTTCTGATGAGAGCTCTTTTCCTGACTCAAACAGCCACCTTCTTGCTGTGTTCTCATATGGTCATCTTTCAGTGGTTGTACACAGAGCAGGAGAGACAGACAGATCCCTCTCTCTCTCTCTCTCTCTCTCTCTCTCTCCCCCCCCCCTCCCCCTCCCTTTAAGGCCTTCATTCCCATAGGATTAGGGTCCCATCCTTACCACCTGATTTAATCTTCATTTATAAAATCCCTATCTCCAAATACATTAAGGGTTAGGGCTTCAACAGGTGAATTTGGAGGCAGGGCACAGGGCAGAGAGGAAACACAATTCAGTATATAGCAACATCCAAAGATCAAGAAGGCCAACTTCATCATCTTTCAGATGAAGAAACTGAAGCAACACTTCTTAACGCATTTTTTGCAGCAAGAACCAAGGGCTGAAAATAACAGGAGTGCTCTAGGTGCCTCACATCCTAAACTGAGGGGCTAAACTATGTATGCTGGCTATGCTGAGAAAATGGGAAACCATGAAAACTTCGTGCAGCTCATGGTTCCCACTTTCAAGCTACTGTGACAGAAAACAAAGAATTCACAAGTGTGTGAAGGATGTTGTGGAGAGAGGATGTCAGTGCTAGCGAGCATTGCTCCTAAGCTGTAGTGTGTCTCCTCCCACCTCAGGAGGGTGAACAGGGGCGGCACTTTCTCCCCAGTGCAATGCAACCAAAACTTATAGATGACCCCAGGAATTTAGTGAACACAGAGATTGCTGCTTGACTCTTGAGAATATATCTGAAGTTGAAACACTGTGGCTAGATTAGACTGCGGCTAAGGGAAAAGAAAAATGACCTTGCACGGAGAAGGCTGAACTTCTCACCAAAGAGAACCACTCCCACCAGCAATGTGACCTTGAAAAAGGAGTAGGAAACTGGACTCAGAGGTACCCTGTGCAGGACCTTGATGAACACACCAAAAGCCTCCAGTGAGAACAAGAGCCAGTAATTGTGCGTCTGCTGTGTAAAGAGCTCCCAGTTCCAGGTGATGAGAGGACCAGCCACAGGAGCTCCTCATCCTTGTCTCCTCCTTCCCACACCTTCCCCATCCTGAGACCGACCCGGTAGAGGTCAGAAACAGCAACTGGCAGAACGAGCGAGGCGTGAGTATCAGAAAGCACAGCTACTTATCATAACAAAATATTTCGTTTTTAGGGTGGCCTATAGCCAGGTTACCTCAGGTTCTTGGGTGAATCCTGTAAAACTTAGCTTCCAACACACTCAAGGCTCACTCCCTGAGAAGCGCGTGTAAACGTCTCTCAAGACAGTATAGCTATACAGAATACCAAAAACCTTGAGTGTAAAGTAAAACTTTTGAGTTAATTGACTCAAAATTAACTGAATTTCTTTCTGGGAAGCAGCCGTGCTGCAGTCCACGGGGTCGCGAAGAGTCGGACATGACTTCGCCACTGAACAGCTTAATCTTACGTGTTGAGGTTGCTAATCACACTCAAAAATACACAAGTTTCTTGTGGATAAAACACTCTGGAATAGAAAAAAAAAAAAAAAAAAAAGTTGGTTGACTGGCAGTCGGAGTGATCTAGTCTCTAGTCTTGCTTGCTCCCAGATCTCTCTGGGCCTCACTTTCCCCATTAACAAACAGGCACTGAAAACAGAACTTACCTTCCTCTAGGCCCGTGTTTCATCTCGTGAGACCTGAAGGCAGCACCCCTCTCCCTCGCCTCATGAGTCTACAGCGCGAGCTAGGGGATCCAGCCACGCGAGAGCTCTGCAGAACCGGACGGGGCAGGGCGGGGCGACTTCAGCCACGTGACCTGATCGCACCCGCCCCGTGACCTGCTGTGTTCCTACCACTCACCAACCCACCTGACTGCTGATGCAAACCAACCCCGCTCTTCCAGAACCTTCGAACGGACAGGTTTAATCCTGTGTTTGACAAACGTTTGACTTGCTGCCGCTAAGTCGCGTCAGTCGTGTCCGACTCTGTGAGACCCCATAGACGGCAGCCCAGCAGGCTCCTCTGTCCCTGGGATTCTCCAGGCAAGAATACTGGAGTGGGTTGCCATTTCCTTCTCCAGTGCACACATGCATGCATGCTAAGTCGCTTCAGTCAACAAACGTAGGTGCCATCAATTTGTTTTTAAATGTTTGTTCAGCTCTCCACATTTATCCAGATTTTAAACTCACCCAGGGGGCTTAATTCTAGAAATTTACCTTATAAAAATGTTTACCAAAGTTTGTCATGATGCATATGTATGAAGATGTTNCATGCTAAGTCGCTTCAGTCAACAAACGTAGGTGCCATCAATTTGTTTTTAAATGTTTGTTCAGCTCTCCACATTTATCCAGATTTTAAACTCACCCAGGGGGCTTAATTCTAGAAATTTACCTTATAAAAATGTTTACCAAAGTTTGTCATGATGCATATGTATGAAGATGTTGATCGCAAAGAAAGAGTGACAATAGCTTAAAGGAGCATCAACAAGGAAGTGTTTAAATAAAATAGTGTGTTGTGTGTTCTCAGTCGTCTGACTCTTTGAGACTCCATAGACTGTAGCCCACCAGGCTCCTCTGTCCATGGGGTTTTCCAGGCAACAATACTGGAGTGGGTTGCCATTTCCTTCTCGAAGGGATCTTCTTCACTGAGGGATCAAACCTGTGTCTCTTGCATTGCAGGCAGATTCTTTACCACTGAGCCATCAAAGCTTTACAGAATACAGTGCAGGACTTCCTTTGTGGCTCAGCTCGTAAAGAACCTCCCTGCCAATGCAGAAGACGAAAGAAACGCAGGTTTGTGGATCCCTGAGAAGATCCCCTGGAGAAGGAAATGCCAATCTGCTCCATTATTCTTGCTTGGAAAATTCCATGGAAAGAGGAGCCTGGCAGACTATAGTCCATGGAGTTGTAGAGTCTGATATGACTGAGCACCCACACACACACATGTGAATTACTTTGTAGTCACATGCTCAAGAGCACATTTCATGATGTAATGAATGAATTTGGTGTTTGTTTGTTTTTAATGAAGTTTCAGGGGGAAGGGAAAAGAATAAGGTTTTGGACTTAATGAGCTCTGTGGTTCTGATTTGCTTCAGTATCATATAAGAAAAGGCATTCATCTGAAATCTCAAAATACCTCAGCTCTCTGAGAGGTGAGAGTGCCGGTAAATTTCTAAAAGATCTCATCAGTGTGCCCTTACCATGTTAGCATCTCAGAGATAAGGAAGGCTCCAGGGAATGTAGTTTGTGAAACACTGGGTTCATCTAAAATCAGATAAAGAATTAAGAGCCAGTAAAAGCCAAATATATGGCCTGGGGGGAAAAATTTAGCCCCCAAAACAGGACCTCAATTTAAGATTTGAAGGATTAATGACCCAGAGATTAGTAAATTGATCCATGTCACTCAGTGAATTAGTAGCAGAACAAGAAACAAAATAGGGCCAGAACAAGAAACCAATTCTTTAGAATCCAAGGCCAAGGATTTTTCAAAGCATTATGCTCCCTTTTTAGTTAAGATAACATGATATCTCAAAGATTATCATAGCCAATGACAAACATCTACAGCTATTTCTGGCTATCCAAGACTGTCTACTACTGTGCTAGATTGCAAAACTGCGGTAAATCTGTGTGCTGTATTCATGCTTCCCCTGGCATGGCACCTTGAGTGTCTCCCATTCCGACTCTGTGCTAAACAAGGTGACATGCAATGACCAGAGGTACATTAGCAAGCATGACTCAAGCAGAAACTTGATAAGCACTTGTGCAGTGGGGCTTGTCCTCCTTCTGTCTGTCCTTAGAACTCTGAGTTGCCATGCAAATGAGCCCAGGTTATCCTGCTAGATGATGAAGGACCTGTGGCCCCAACATCACTGCTGTCCACCCTCCAACAGTCAGCCAACCCCAGAAACAAAACAGCATACCTGACAGCAGCTGACCACACAGATGTGAGCGCGGTTAAAATCAGCAGAGTTATATTTAATCTGAGCCCAACTCAAATTACAGTACAACAGAATCCTGAGTTAAATAAATTGTTGCTGTTTTAAGCCACTAAATTTTGGGATCATTTATTACACAGCAAAATAACATCTAAATCCCTAAGCAAACTCTCAAAGGGATTTCAGCGTGGAGCTGAGAGCTACAATAAGCCAATGCAGTGAAGATAAAATTGTTTTAAAGCTCTGTGGACCTAACAGTCAACAGCAATATGCTGTTGTAGTTAGTTATCAGATCTAAGCAGATCCTTGAGAATCCAATGTTTTTCTGAAAATCTTCAGGGTCACGTTTCACAACAGCCATGGTGCATAAAATTCATTTGTATGCACCATCTTACATCTTCTTAACATGTCAATGGTTCTGGACTTTACTATATTCTCTTTCTGAATTTAAATTTCAACACTGAATCTGAGCTCTATGAAGACATCGATGAGGTATTATGAGAAAAGAAACAAAGTACAGGCTATCTCTGCTCAAAAATAGTTCATAATTGAGTATTTGAGTGGAAAACTCTCTGCTTCTAAGTTTATCTATACTAGTCTGACCAAGCTGCTGAAAAATCACTTCTTTTACATAGATCTGTGGGAATTATCTTGTACGTTTTTTAATTATAAATAAGAACTCTAAGAGCATATTAACTTGGTTAATTTATGGTATTCTAATTTAGCAAAAACGCTACAACTAAAGCAACTCTCAGAATTACAGTAGCATGTTTAGTGTTGTTTTTTAATCTCATAGATCTTTTTTTTTTTAGTTGAACTTTGAACATGCTCTAACATCTCTGCCTGTGGAGAGTTGGACTAAGGAACAAGCAGAATATTAAACACCCTCTTATATGTCTCCCCAGGGAACCTTCTGCTAATATTATACATTGCAACAACATTGCTTGAATGGTTTATTAATGGCAGCAAAACAGAGTGAATGCTACATACAATGATAATAACAATAAAGGTTATTTATACTCTGCCTAACTGCCAGATAGCTTTAAAGGCCTTACAAAGACACACTTAAACCACTAGCAATACAAAATAAAAATGGGGAAAACTGCCTTTGGTTATGAGAAAGAATCAGAATGATGTGTCGTCCAGTTCCAGGAAAACTGAACTGTGAACTGTTGCTGAACAATTCTAAATTTATAAACATTTACATCCTCCCTTTATTTCCAGATTGGAAATATACCCATGAACATGCCAAGCCATCATTTCAGGTGAACAGGAAATTCTGACTTTAAAAAGAAATGATCGGTATACCCAGCTGAAGACCCAGTGCATCTTCAGCATTTCCAGCTTTCTGTAAAGAACTCCCTTCTGAACCATAGATCCTGAAAAAAAAGTTAAAATTGGGGAAAAAGAGGCAGGGGGTGGTTACAGAAGAAAAGGGAGAAGCATGGAGACAGTGAAATAGTTCTAAGCACATTTTCTCTCTTGGAACTCTATCCAGGAGGCTGAATACATGACATGGGAATTTCTTTGCCTGCCACCTACCCACCCACCTCTGAAGCAAATGTTTATCAGTCATGCATCCATCAGGTCAAATCTTCTGGTAAACATACATATTCACACTAAGTCTTTGTAAAAATACCACCCTGATTATATCTGGAAAGATAAATTCCCAAATTAGATTTTATCTTTCTATTCCTAAACACTCTGCTCTAGCCGACACTGATCCAAAAGCCCACACATCCCTAATTTAAATCATCTCTATATTCAAGTACAATTTTGGGTGTTTTCATAAGTGACTCAAAATTTTTGTAATTTACATTCCCTCTGCTATATTCTAAAGAAGGTAAATTTTAGTACCTGGGGTGTCTTTTTCTGTTGAATGGAGTAATAAGTGAAGAAATGTGGGTTTGGATGAGCTGGGGCAGAGATAAGTCATTCTGAGTAAAAAAGATCCAGGATTCAGGAACTGAATCCAGAATTGGGAGAGGTAGAGAATTGGTGAAAGGTGAAGTGATCAAAGGAAGGCCAGCATCGAGGGCTAAGCAGAGTCAGGAGATGACTAAAGGGGTTCTGCAGGGCCAAGCCACGTGTTACATAATGTACGTTCTCCTCCTTGCTTATTTGCTCACCAGTGCCTATAGAGTCCATTTGCATCTTGAGGAATTGCAAAGAAATACTGAATCTTGCTTAGAGCATAGTGGGTATGTGTGGAAGAAGGTAGGGAGTGCAGAAGGGTGAAAACAAAGGCAAATGTGATAGCAGACATCATAAAGGTTATTATTGACACCAGAAATCATCCACTTATCATTCATTTTTCAGTTCAGTTCAGTCGCTCAGTCATGTCTGACTCTTTGCAACCCCATGAATCACAGCACGCCAGGCNGGACGACAGAGGATGAGATGGCTGGATGGCATCACTGACTTGATGGGCGTGAGTCTGAGTGAACTCCAGGCGTCGGTGATGGACAGGGGGGCCTGCCTTGCTGTGATTCATGGGGTCTGAGTGACTGAGCGGCTGACTGAACTGAGTCAATTTATGACTTCCACTTTTTTCTTTTAATTTAAAAATGGAAGTGTAGTTGATTTACAATGTTGTGTTAATTTCTGCTGTGCTGCATAGGGATTCAGTTGTACATGCAACTGAATCATATACATTCTTTAAAAAAAAATACATTACATTCTTTTCCATTATGGTTTATCATAGAATACTGAATACAGTAGGACCTTGTTGTTGACTCATTCTATATATAAAAGCTTAGATCTGCTAACCCCAACCTCCCACTCCAACCCTCCTCCATCAACCCCCTCCCCCTTGGCAACCACCAAGAAACACCCATCTACCTATCACATCACTTTCTTTTAATTGTCTGAACAGCACTGTTCTTTTTCCTGTTCATTAATCTGTTTACTGCCAGTCTTTCACCGTCCCCTCCCCTACTCCCACATTAAAATGCCAGCTTTGTAAGAGCAGGGGCCAGTCTTTCTAAATATCCGGCTCTTCCCATGTGTTGGACACTGGCCAGGGACATACCATTCATCATCTCTTTCAGTGCTCACGGCCACAAGAGGTTTCTGTTATCAGCTCCACTTAACGTAAGAACAAACTGAGGTTCAGATTAAGTCNCCCCCTCCCCCTTGGCAACCACCAAGAAACACCCATCTACCTATCACATCACTTTCTTTTAATTGTCTGAACAGCACTGTTCTTTTTCCTGTTCATTAATCTGTTTACTGCCAGTCTTTCACCGTCCCCTCCCCTACTCCCACATTAAAATGCCAGCTTTGTAAGAGCAGGGGCCAGTCTTTCTAAATATCCGGCTCTTCCCATGTGTTGGACACTGGCCAGGGACATACCATTCATCATCTCTTTCAGTGCTCACGGCCACAAGAGGTTTCTGTTATCAGCTCCACTTAACGTAAGAACAAACTGAGGTTCAGATTAAGTCTGTGTCTGACTCTGCGACCCCATGGACTGTAGCCTACCAGGCTCCTCTGTCCATGGGATTTTCCAGGCAAGAATACTGGAGTGGGTTGCCATTTCCTTCTCCAGGGGATCATCCCAACCCAGAGATGGAACACGGGTCTCCCACACTGTAGGCAGATGCTTTACCGTCTGAGCCACCAGGGAAGTTCTAAGTCTAGTGAGTGGCCAGCAAGTCGGCAGTGGGAATGTGAATACTGGTATGTGTGTGTGCACGCTCAGTAATGTTTGACTATTAGCAACCCCATGGACTGTAGACCACCAATCTCCTCTGTTCGTGGGATTTTCCAGGTGAAAGCACTGGAGTGGGCTGCCATTTCCTACCCCAAGGGATCTTTCTGACCCAGGGCTCGAACCCGCGTCTCCTGCAATGGCAGGCAGGTTCTTTATCCCTGTTCCACCTGGGAAGCCCAAAGCTCTTAACTACCTTTCTCCAAATGAACCAACATTTCAGTGTACACACTTTATTTTTTTTTTAATTAATTTTTTATTTTATTTTATTTTCATTTTTTTTTCATCTCTGGTGTACAGTGTACACACTTTAAAAAATATATATTTATTTATTTGGCTGTGCCAGGTCTTAGTTGCGGCATTCAGGATTTTTACTTGGGGCCTGTGAACTGTTACGCTATAGCCTGTGGGATCTAGTTCACCGAGCAGGGACAGAACCCGGGCCCCCTGCCCTGGGAGCACAGAGACTTAGCCACTGGACCCCCAGGGAAGTCCTATCACCATGCACACTGTCTGAACAAGCAAGTCCAGTTTTGGAAATTTATTACATGGAGATAATCAGACAAGAACAGATAATCCGACAATTAGATATGTCTCGATTTATCACAGATTGCTTATGTAGCAATCTATTGGAAATATGTTTAGGCAAGTCACCAGTTAGCTGTTAGCCTCACCTTTGCTTTTTGGTAAACAGGGGCCCCATCTCAGAAACACTGTGAGAACTTTATGAGACAATGTACTGTACCTGGCTCACAATCACTGTTTTGTTATTATATGCATTTAAACCTCTGAAAGGATACAGAATATACCAAACTGGATTACAGATTTCATTAAGTGCTATTCTTCTGTGTTGTTCTAATTTTTATAAAATGCATATTAGTGTTATATTCTTCAAAAATAAATATATTACTTTAAAAAAAAAGAGGAAAATAAAGTTGGAAGAACTTAAACAGAAGGAAAAACTGTTTTTAGGAGAGGGAAACTAGTTTAGTAGATCTCAAATAAAAATGTTCCTGCCCTTTTGTTCTGTGTAAGAACAAGATATTCAATGTGCTTATAGGTTCTATCTCATTGCAGAGCCTGCATTCACAGTCAAGTGAAAGCGATTCTTAATAAAGATACAGGTCTACAGGATTTTATAGATGGCTTCATGAAATTTGAGAAAATGTCAAAATGTATTTACAAAAAGAAGAAAGTCTTTATAACCATATCTGCCTTCTGAACAGAAAGGCTCCTGTCAAGTGGAAGGCCCTCTTGGCTGCTAATCCCCTTTTGGGGTTCAGCCATGCAAAAAATGACAGAAAGAAAAGCTGAAGGTTTATATTGCCAAGTAGCTCTGCACAGTAATGAAAGGTGAACTGGACTTCTAAGGGAAATCTGTAAGAGCAGAAGGAGAAGAAGCTAGGAGCCCGGAATATGTTGGAGGTCTGGGTTTTCTGCCACCGTGACCCCTTTCTGGGATTCTCCAAACATCAGCAAAAATGATGACACAAAAGCTCTTTGAGGGTATGTTCTTTGTTCCTGATGGAAACCAGGAGGGGACTGAGCTTCTATTATGAGCTGACAGGTTGAGAAACAGAAAGAGGTGGCAGAGATGACCAGGAGAATATAACCCACTCCTTCCCCCCAAAGGAATCTTTACAACCTTGGGGAACTTTGGATTTGTACAGTGCAGGAAGCCCGGGGTCACGCTAACCTGATCTAGATCTTAAAGTCCTAACTTCTCCTGGTTACGGTATGGTTCATTTATCAAGTGGGATCAAGGTACAAATCGATACGACCGTGTGTGCAGGAAAATGAGTAGGCTAAAGGACTCCATCCCATTGAAAAGCTTTCCACAGTTTGTGTGGTGATTTCTATTTATTTTTGGTCACATACTCCTTTGAGAAGGCAATGAAAGCTAAGATGCTGCTCTTCAGAAAATGCCTGTCTTCAAATGGATCTGATTTCAAGGGGTTTGTGGGAACCCCTGAAGGCCCTCTCTGCATCCATGACAGGTCCAGAGATCAAGCTCAAGAATTCTTGCTCTAGGGAAACCACAACAGTGTTGAAAGACACTGTTTGTTGTTGACCATGGGGACCACAAGCCATCTTGTAGTTTGCAGAAGGCCTAGGAACACTGCCAGCATTCATTCATTTATAAACTTTTGTGGGAGACCTAATACACCAGGTCCTGATGGTATAAATGCAATGTGATCCCTGTATTCATGGAATTCCTGTCAACTGAGGGGAGGAAATGGGAAGAAAGATGGCTACAAGAGGATGGGGTGAGCCCCCTACTTTGAGACTAACCTCACCCCTCAACTTCCCTTTGGCTCCAGGATTTGTTAATTACAAGTGAAACAATAGGTGTGAACAGATTTACATGAATGCTGAGGACAAGCAGAGGAAAGCAGCGCCTGACCAGGACACCGGGGCCACTGAAACAGCCAGCTGGCTCTTCTGTGGACTTGGGATTCCCCTGTGTCTGCATACAAATATCCCATCCCCCGACAAAAAACAGCTTTTTTTCCTTAAAGAGTAACCATGGGAAAAAAAAAAAAAGAGTAACCATGGATTTTTTTCCCAGTGTTACTTTTTAAAAAAGGAGTTAACAATAGAGCTCTTTTCCTTAATAAAGAGTAACTGTGGATTTTTTTCAATGTTACTTTTTTAAAAAAGCAGATAACAAACTCAAAGATTCTTCTGAAAAAGTCCTCTATGCTAAGAGAAACTTATGTCCACAAGGCCAGTTTACTTTGTTAGATCAGCAATTATTTCCCAGGCTCTGAAATAATGATCCTTGATGTTTGCATTACATGGGACTTTCACATGGACTGTGTCCCTTTTTCTACAAAACATCCTGTCACAGATAATTATACTATTTTATAGAAGAAGAAATGGAGGCAAAGAAGGGCAGAGAGAATTGCCGTGGGTCATTTTTTTTTTTCAACCTAAAAAAATTTTTATTTATTTATGCCTGCACTGGTTCTTCGTCGCTGGGCTTTCTCTAGTTGCAGCAAGGGGGGCTACTCTCTAGTTGTGGTGCGTGGGCTTCTCATTGCGGTGGCTTCTTTTGTTGCAGAGCACCAGCTCTAGGCTGGTGGGTGCAGTGGTTGTGGTACACGGGCTTAGCATCCCGGTGGCATGTGGAATCTTCCCAGACCAGGGATTCGACCTGTGTCTCCTGCATTGGCAGGCAGATTCTTAACCACTGGACCACCAGGGAAGTCCGCCTAGGGTCATATACAGCTTTTAAGTCCTGCAGCCAAAATCAAAATACAGATCTACCTACTTTTTCCCAAACTTAGGGAAGATGACAGTAATGACAAAAACAGGCATGTCAGGAAAGGCAGCAGCCTTGAGGGACAGGGAAGAGGGAAACTTTGTTACTGTGGCATCTTTCAAGTATAGGTGTTGAACTCATATGGATTTAGGAAAATCCTGGCTCCCTCCTCCACTTCCTAGCTGTGTGACCTCAGGCAAATCACTTCACCTCTCTGAATTCTGTCATCTCATTTGTGAAAGGAAGAACATAACAATGTCTGTCTCATTTGAATGGAGGAAGGTGGAGGGGAGAACACCAGGTAGAGTAATGTGGAGGCGAGATAATTTCATTTTGCACAGAGGGAAATGAAAGGCTACAGAGTGAGCGGGATAGGACACCGGCCACTTCAGTCAATACGGTGAACCACATATCCTGAAACCTTCCTCCCAGACACCTCTCCATCTGTCTGTCCTATCTGGGTGTTTATTTTTATGTACATGTGTTACTTTTATATTTTTGTTAAACTGGCAAAGGAATCATAATAAATAGTAATGTTATAAATAATGTAAATATACATTTTAGAAGAAAAAAATTGAATCTTATGATGACAGGAAAAGGTATTCTGCTTTAAATGTGCTGTATCAAAGATTTCTTTTTAACGATAATAGTGTTGTGGGGCTCTGGGAACATGTAGGTAAGGGTGGAAACTGGTACAATAGTCCTAAAAGGCAATTTGGCAACATATGCAGAAATCCTTAAAATTATACATGCACAGGTTGGGGGGGGGGCGGGTTGTGGACATGGAAACTGTACTTTTGGCTCAATTTTGCTTGAACCTAAAAACTGGTCTTGGACTGCAAGTAGGTCCAACCAGTCCATCCTAAAGGAGATCAGCCCTGGGTGTTCTTTGGAAGGACTGATGCTGAAGCTGAAACTCCAGTATTTTGGCCACCTCATGCAAAGAGTTGACTCACTGGAAAAAACCCTGATGCTAGGAGGGACTTGGGGCAGGAGGAGAAGGGGATGACAGGATGAGATGGCTGGATGGCATTACCGACTCGATGGACGTTGAGTTTGAGTAAACTCTGGGAGTTGGTGATGGACAGGGAGGCCTGGCGTGCTGCGATTCATGGGGTCGCAAAGAGTCGGACATGACTGAGCGACTGAACTGAACTGAAAACTGGTCTAAAAAATAAAGCTTACCATGGAGTTCTCCAGGCCAGAATACTGGAGTGGGTTGTGGTTTCCCTCTCCAGGGGATCTTCCCAGCTTAGGGATCGAACCTGGGTCTCCCTGCATTGGAGACAGATTCTTTACCATCCAAGTCACCAGGGAAGCCCCATTTAATGTTTGTGTGTGTGTGTGTGTGTGTGTGTGTGTGTGTGTGTGTGTGTGTGTATAAAGGGGCTCATCTTTGTTAAACAGCAAATAGTATTTTGCATTAAAAATGAATGAAACTATTAGTAATATCCCAGGTACTTTTTATTTTCTTCTTTCAGTTTATTGGTATTTAAAATTTTTTCTGGCAAAGCATTCTTTTTGTAACAAAAATACAGTATTATTCCTATAAAAGGAAAATATATAGAAAGTTATTTTTAAGTTGCTTTGGTCAATACATACCAATTGCTACAAATAGGCATACGCTCTAACTTGTGAGAGAGACTTTGGTAGTTATTTAAAACAGTGAAAAAAATGGAAACAGTCAAAAAAAAGGAAACAGTCATAATATCAAACACGCTGGCCATTAAAATAATGGAAAGAGACATGAGCCACACTCCATCAAGGGCCCTGTTCCCAACCTCTCTCCCCCTGACCTGGCCCAGAAGGTGAGCCGCCAGCCTGGGCCTGGCACAGAGGATCGTTCCTACATGTGGGAGATGTACAAGAAAACCAGTTGGACCAAGACCTGCAGAAGGAGCAAGGAGAGGATCACTGCAGCTGCACAGGAAGGTGAGGGAGTCTTTAAGCTCTGCCTAGGTCCCTCAGCCATGACCCAGGCCACTTGAATGACCGGAATGACCGACAACCATTAGGAGAGAGAAAGGAAAAGGAGACAGGCTGGAGGGAAGCAGGTCCTCGGAAAGGAAAACAAAATAAGTGAAGAAAAAGGAGGATTTGGGAAAAGTGAGACAGAAATGACAGTGTGAGGCAGGGCCTGTAAGAAGGAAGTGCCCTGAGCAGCCTCGGAGCTCCTTAGACAGAGCCCCGGCTTGAAAGCTTTGATGAGACAATCAATCACAGAGAAAGGACCCCGGAGCCTTCTTCTCATTTCCCATGACAGACTGTATTGCTCCCCCAGCTCCATGATACTTATACATCCAGTGGACTCCAGTACAACAAAAAATCCGATCAAGGATAAGGCTGATAGCCCATCGAACTAAAGGTAGCTTCAAACTAGTGTGCACCACCATCATGATTTATAAGAGAGACTGTTTATTAGAGGGCTGCAAAGAGGCCAATGTGTCCACAGATGAAAATTCTTCATCAGGAAAAAATTCCAGGCCTGAAAGCAGTGCAGTCTTTAAAGAGAGCAGACTGGCAAAAGATCAAAGGGATTCTCCCTCCACCATAGGAGGACAAAGGCTGTTGTCTGAGAGATAAGACTCTGCAGATACTTAGGTTGAAGTTTTTTAAAGTTCTAATAAGGAAGACAAAAAGAAAGATGATATACTTGGAGATAAATTTAAAGGCAACAAATAAGAGAACAAAAGCAGACAGGATGCTTCTATGAGAGAAACTAACCAAGCTGACCAAAAGCCCATAAACAGTCAGTCTGAATTTGAGAAAAGAAAAACTAGAGAGGACAAATACACGGAGACTTCTCTATCCCATGGATCCCATGACAGGAGAGCCAGGCTCCTGCTTTGTGCTTCCCTGGTGGCTCAGATGGTAAAGAATCTGCCTGCAAGGCAGAAGACCTGGGTTCGATCCTTGGGTTGGGAAAATTCCTGGAGAAGGGAATGGCAATCCAGTCCAGTATTCTTGCTTGCAGAATTCCATGGACAGAGGAGCCTGGAGGGCTACAGTCCATGGGGTCGCCAAGAGTCAGACACGACTGAGTGACTAACATTTTCATTTTTAAAGATCAGAAGACTTCAAAGTGGATGAAATATATTAAATGTGGTCAAAGAGGAGAAGAACAAAGTTTGTGGTCCCTACAATTCTTATGCACCAACTACTAACTCCATTTTTACAAATTCAGTAAGAATGATTCTGATTTAATGGCCTTAAGCTACAGGAAAGACTGATCTTCCAAGGACTCTTCAGCATCCATTAATTTCTGGCCATATACCAAGATTATCCATATGTTATCACAGAGCGTTTCTCAGACTTCTAACAACGGAACCCTCTATGAGCTGAAGATACTGTTTTATCTGAAGCTGATGGCTAAAAGCTAAAGTGTCTTTGTACTTTAACAGAGCAAAGGCAAAAATAAAATAAAACATTTTAATTACAGAAATAGAACGCATAGTTTTTTTTGTTGTTCTTGTCATAGTTGCTAAGTTGGGTCACCTCTGGAATAGGCTCCCATCTCCTCCAGGGAATTTTTCTGACCCAGAGATCGAACCCACGTCTCTTGCATTGGTAGGTGGATGCTTCACCACTGAGCCACCTGGGAAGCCCACAGTTTCTTTGGACTCTAGCAATTAAGACAGGCTTGCAGCACTGAATGTACTGATCAACGCTGACACTCCAGGTGAAGTTTTGACTGAAGGGGGCTAATGTCTCAAGGGAACCCTGATGAGGACATCATGTTACTTAGGGAGCTCCAAGAGGCCCAGAAAGAATGTTGGAGCTCTGTCTCGGTCTCTAAGAACCCTCTTGCACAGCCTGTGTCTCCCTGAACAAGTAACCAACAGTCTTTAAAAACCTGCACCGCAAGTTAACTTTTGTTGCAACTACTCGAATCATCACAGTGCAAAGGCAGCCAAAGATCACGTGTAAACCAATGAGCATGGCTGTATTACAATCATAGCTTACTTACCAAAACAAATAGCAAGTTAGATTTGACCTGCAGGCCAGAGTTTGCCCACTCGTCATCAGAGGATGGGATTCTGGTAGTCAATGGCATGTAATGCTGAAAGGGTTGTAAAAGTCATCAGCTATGGCCATCCCAAGTAAAGTACATATTGAAGGCAAAGCTGTTTCAAACTCGGGTGTTGGTGCTGTAGGCCAATGACGGGCATGAGGAATATAAAGGTCATGAAAGTACATTTACCTGCACTGAAGACCTTAAATAAAACTAGGAACCCAGGTTGTAGAGCTGTTATGGGGCAGAGTTTCTGATGTCCAGCATCTAATACCACTCATGCTGAATAACTGAGTCAAGGCAGCAGTGGTATATTCTCTCCAACAGCCTTCCTTAGTGTGACTGGGCTGCTGCTGCTGCTAAGTCACTTTAGTCGTGTCCGATTCTGTGCGACCCCACAGACGGCAGCCCACCAGGCTCCACCATCCCTGGGATTCTCCAGGCAAGAACACTGGAGTGGGTTGCCATTTCCTTTTCCAATAGTGTGACTGGGCATTTCTATGGAAACACTGCCCCTGACTGCTTTATTTCCATCTGTGTAACATTAAAGTCCAGACTTATCAATTTCCTGGAGACTAAACTACTGCTTAAACCAGCTAGAGTGGATTTTGTGGCTTAGAAATTCAATTTTCTATTTACAGCTGGTGTATAAAAAAATACAACTGATTTTGTATATTGATTTAGTATTGAGCAAACTTGCAAAACTTTCAACTTTAATAATGTTTATACAGAATCCTTCTGTGGTTTCTATATAAACAATCATGTCATCTATAAACAGTAAGTTATTAATTCTTCCTAATACTTACACATTTCATCTTTCTTTTCTCATTGCAATTGCTAGAACTTCCAACAAATGGTGAATAGACATGATGAGAATGGGCAACTCTGGTTCCTGAACTCAAAGTGAAAATTTATACCATTCAGTATGATATCTGCCGGAGAAGGCAATGGCACCCCATTCCAGTACTCTTGCCTAGAAAATCCCAGGGACGGACGAGCCTGGAAGGCTGCAGTCCATGGGGTCACTACAAGTCGGACATGACTAAGCGATTTCACTTTCACTTTTCACTTTCATGCTCTGGAGAAGGAAATGGCAACCCACTCCAGTGTTCTTGCCTGGAGAATCCCAGGGACGGTGGAGCCTGGTGGGCTGCCGTCTAGGGGGTCACACAGAGTCGGAGACGACTGAGCGACTTAGCAGCAGCAGCAGCAGCAAAATATCTGCTATACCTGTTTTATAGCTATTTCTTCACCAGATTAAGAAAGCTCCCATTTATTCCCAGGTGGCTAAAAGTTATTGTTGTTGCTGTTTTAATCAGGAATTGATATTGAATTTTATCATAAAATCATCGTTTTCCGCTTTTAATGTGTCAGCAAATTATACTGAGTCCTTCATGTGAAATGAATCTTGCATTTCTGAAATAAACCCAACTTGGTCTTATCCCTTTCATATACTGGGCTTCCCTGGTGGCTCAGCTGGTAAAGAATCTGCCTGCAATGCGGGAGACCTGGGTTTGATCCCTGGGTTTGGAAGATCCCCCAGAGAAGGGAATGGCTACCCATTCCAGTATTCTGACCTGGAGAATTCTATGGACTGAATATACATGGGGTTGCAAAGAGTCAGACACAACTGAGCGACTTTAACTTCACATATAGCGCAAACTGTATTTTTCCAAAGATGGCCTCAACAATGTAATCCCATCCCACATGCTTTTACAATGTGACCTTGACACCCCTCCCGTTGGGTGGTAGGTTCTATGATCCTTTCCCTGGAATCAGGATGGGACCTTTGCAATTTTTTCAACCAAGACAGCACTATGGGTGTGGCAGTACGTGAATCTCAACGCTAGATTATAAAAATGCTGCTGCTGCTGCTGCTAAGTCGCTTCATGCTAAGCACTTCCAATTTGCTCTCTTAGGACCCTGCCCTTGAAACCAAGCTGCCATGCAGTAAGAAACTTTGAACTACCCGATTCCGACAGACCACAAGGAGAGGCCACATGCAGGCACTCCAGTTGAGACAAGCTGAGTTTCTACACAACAGCCGGCTGAGGGCCTTTATGACAGACAGCATCAACTGCTGCTGCTGCTGCTGCTGCTAAGTCGCTTCAGTCGTGTCCGACTCTGTGTGAACCCATAGACAGCAGCCCACCAGGCTCCCCCGTCCCTGGGATTCTCGAGGCAAGAACACTGGAGTGGGTGGCCATTTCCCTCTCCAATGCATGAAAGTGCAGGACCTGCAAATGAAAATGCCTCCAGATGTTTCCAAGATTTTCTTTGAGACTTCCAAACACGCGGCCCAGACAACATGGAGCAGAGATAAGCCATCGCCAGTTTGCCCTGTCCAGATTCCTGACTCACAGAATCCCTATCGTAATAAAATGGCTGTTTTAAGCCACAGCATTTTGGTTTCTTATACCACTGTAGTACGTGAAATACTGGATTTTGCTTTGCTAACATTTACCTTAGCAAATATCCATGAGTAAAATGGCCTGTGATTTTTCTTTTCTCATAATGTCATTTTCAGGCTTCTTAGTTTTACTAACCCCTTTTTCTACTCTCAGGCAAAGTTTGTGTAATATTAATTCTTTCTCTCTTAAATGTTTGATATAACTTCCCAGTGAAGGCATATAGGACTGCAATTTTCCTTATGGAAAGGTTTTTAATTAACAGTTATATGACTAATAAATTTATCTATTCACCTAAACTTCTAAAATTTTTGGCATAAAGTTGCTCATTAAACCTTACCTTGTTCATAACTATGTGATCCCCCTTTTCACTCCTGACTGGTTATCTGTACCCTTTTTTCCTTTTCTTGATCAACGTTGCCTCTTTTCATCAATCTTCTAAGAACCAAGCTTTGCTTTCATTGGTATTCTTTACCATACATTTGCTTTATACTTCATTTCTCCTCTTCTCCTTATTCTTTCTTTCCCCTTCTTTTCTTGATTTTGTTTCGCTTTTTCTGACTGAAGATCAACATTTGCTCAGTTTTTAGCTTTTCTTCTTCCCTAATATATGCATTTAAGGTTATATACTTTTGAATCTGTTAATTCACCTTTTTTAATAGTTCTGGGAAATGCTTAGCAACGATCTCTTCAAGTATTATCACTGTACCATTTTTGTTCTTCTCCTTCTCGGATTCCAATTACAGTTGACCTTCGAATGACAAGGGTTTGAACTGTGCAGGTCCACTTACGTGTGAATATTTTTCAATAGTACATACTGCAGTATTACACAGTCCATGGTCGGTTGATTCCACAGACGTGGAGTTGCCACGGCTACAGAGGGGTGACTATAAGTTATACACAGATTAAACCCCTGTGTTACTCAAGTGTCAACTGTAAATGTATATTAGACCTTCTCTCTGTATCCTTTTAAATTATCTTACCATCTTTTCTGTACTTTTTATATTTTTGTCTCATGATGGTTCATTCTGGATCACTGTCTTCTAATCTATCTCATAGTTTATTAACTCTCTCTTCACCTACATAATCTGCTTTTAAATCCACTGTGTTCTTGTTTTCAGTTATTACATTCTTCAGTTCTAGAATGTCTATTTGGTTCTTTTTTTTTTCCAAATCTCTTGTTATTTTTAACAGTGTCCAGTTACTTAACTGACATTCGCACTCTTGGCTTCTGTTTGTTTTTAGATAGTGAATGTGGTTGTTCTGGAGTCTATGTCTGATACTCCAATATCTCACGGTTTTGAGAATATTTCTGTTGTTTTTGTGTTCTAGTTCTTTTCATGGGTGTCCTATTTCCTTGTGGATCAATTTTTTCCTTATGTGCTGCTCATTATCTAAAAAAATTATTGAGAGGACAATTATTCTGATGCTCAGGATGATAACATCTCCCCCTAGAGAGGATTTTCTCACTTGCTTCTATCAGTTGCCCAACGATGCTATTAGCTTAGGTCAATCAAGATAAAGCTTCCCTGGACCTGGAAGGTTAGTGGTAAGGCTATGCGAGGGACCTGGAAGCTTAGTGGTAAGGCTATGCGAGGGACCTGGAAGCTTAGTGGTAAGGTTATGCGAGGGACCTAGAAACTTAGTGGTAAGGCTAAGGCTATGTTCAAGACTCCCTTCATGTTTTGGGGGTTCCATTCAAACTGGAGGTGTGATTTATTCGAGTCTCTATCCTTGACAGTCAACAAACTATAAACTCTGCCTTCATGGGTGAGTCTACCAAAAGCACTGCTTAACCTCACTGATGCTTTCTTAGGATAAGCAAATGTTTTCAGGGCAAAAATGATTTTGCTAGCAAGGCTTACCTGTTTTGATTTTTTCATTCTTCCAGATGTTGGTATGGGAATCCTTCAATATCTTGCAAACTTATTGAAGCTTTTGAGAAAATGTTTTTACGTCTTGTCCAGCTTTCTAAACCGTCATCAGCATGGTTGATTCAAATGACCTAGCCTGCCACGACTGGAAGTAGAATTCCCACCATATGTCTGGGAATAACTTGTGAATTTTGTACTGTAAGATGGTATTGTCTACTCAAATAAACAAACATATTTTTGAAAAGATAAGAAGTAGAGTGATAAAAGCATACAACACTGAGAAAACATAAACATGGAAAGGAGAAAAGAAAGGGATGTTGATTTACCTTTTAGCGTTTTATAGAATAGCTACAGGAATATCTTGGATATTGACGAACATGTTAATTTTTAATGAAAAAATAAAAGGAGCTTATCAAAACCTCTCGATCGACGTATTCCTTGGTAACTCCTGAATATATACTCTAGCCATTTGGACTTGCTTTTCCACCTGCTTTGATGCTTTGCGACATTTACAGAATATCTGGTTAGAAGGAACTCTGTATCTTGTAAGTCAAAAGAAAGCAGTTCAGTCTCCAGATTACAGTGGAAACTAGTGAAAACCTCCAAGGATGAAAATGGAAACAGCCATCAAAATTTTAAGCATAGGACTTCCTTAGTAGTCTAGTGGTTAAGAATCCTCTCTGTAAGGCAGGGAGCGTGGGTTCAATCCCTGGTCTGGGAACTAAGATCCCACACACCTCAGGGCCACTAAGTCCCCAAGCTGAAACTACTGAAGCCCATGAGCCCTAGGGTCCATGCACCACAACAATGAGAAGCCAGCACACCAGAGTAAGCCCACATGCAGCAACACCCAGCACAGCCAAAAGTAAATAAATAAAAATTAACAAAAAATGCATCTATGGACTTAAAAAAACTATAATACTAAATTCAAGAGCACATTAAAAGATCATACACTGAAATCCAATTTAATTTACCCTTGGATGAAAGAATGGCTTAACATAGGCAAATCAATAAATGTGACATACTACATTAACAGAAATGAAGGATAAAAATCATATGATCATCTCAGCAGATTCAGAAAAATCACCATCCTTTCATGATAAAAACGCTCAACAAATAATGTATACTAGAAATGTAACTCAACATAATAAAAGCCACATATGACAAGCCCACAGCTAACACCATACTCAACAGTGAAAACCTGAAAGCTTTTCCTTTAAGATCAGGAACAAAACAAGGATGCCCCTCTCCTGCCATGTCTATTTAACATAGTCCTGGAAACCCTAGCCAGAGCGGAGTAACACGTTCAGTGATTTTTGGCACTATGTCAAAAACCCAGATATTGAAATAGTCAGAACATTTAAATGATAAAAGCTTCAGTAAATCCCTAAAACCCCAAACTGTAACAATATTTTTAATACCTGACTTCTAGAAAAGGAAAATGTCACGTGTATGGTAGGTAACAGACAAAAAAAAATCAATACAGTGACTGTTTTCCTGTATTTCATCAATGAAGTTGGGAGAAACGCTGCCTGGAAAGCCAGGCGTGCTTTCAGGAGGCTTTCTTCAAAATGTAGGTGGCCTGGGACTCCTTCCAGGGAGACCTTGGAAAACCACAATCTTCTGTGCTCTGTGTAGATGCTCCAGATCTTACAAAGCACGTAGGGGTTTGTCCTCTGCTAAAAACATCTTAGGAAAAACGTAGATCCTGGACCATTCTCCACTCACCGGCAGACCACTGCCCATTCCTGCCCTGTCCGGCTGGTCCCCTCTCCAGCCTCAGGGCATTCTAAGCTAGCAAGCAGTGAGCATCAAGTCTGGGTCCTGCTCAAAACCCACCTCTTGGGACTTCCCTGGTGGTTAAGACTTCTCGCTTCCACTGCAGGGGGCATGGCTTCAGTCCTTAGTTGGGGAATTAAGATCCCGAATGCCTCATGGCCAAAAAAAAAAAAAAAAAAAAAAAGGATGCCATCTTCCCTTTGTTGCTTTCCTCTGCTTCCCAGGTGGTATGGTTGATAAAGAATCTGCCTGTGAATGCAGCAGACGCGAGAGATGCAGGTTCAATCTCCAGGTTGCAAAGATGCCAATGGTAGGAAATGGCATTTGATCTCTGGGTTGGGAAGATTCCCTGGAGTAGGAAATGGCAATCTGCTCCGGTATTCTTGACTGGAAAATCCTATGGACAGAGAAGCCTGGCTGGCCATAGTCTATGGGGTCACAAGAGCTGGACATGACTGAGTACGCACACTGGCTTTCTCGTCTCACATTCCATTTCCCCCTCTTACACCCATCACTGTCTATCTTCCCCCTCTTGCCCATTTTCCATCATTCCAGCATACCCCAGGACTGCAAATCATCCTGAGCAGGCTTACCTGTGAAGTTATGCCAGACTCAGTTCAGACTCAGTTCAGTCACTCAGTTGTGTCCGACTCTTTGCATCTCTATGAATCGCAACACACCAGCCCTCCCTGTCCGTCACCAACTCCCGGAGTTTACCCAAACTCATATCCATCGAGTCAGTGATGCCATCCAGACATCTCATCCTCTGTCATCCCCTTCTCCTCCTGCCTTCAGTCTTTCCCAGCATCAGGGTCTTTTCCAATGAGTCAGCTCTTCAGATCAGGTGGCCAAAGTACTGGAGTTTCAGCCTCAGCATCAGTCCTTCCAATGAACACCCAGGGCTGATCTCCTTTAGGATGGATTGGTTGGATCTCCTTGCAGTCCAAGGGACTCTCAAGAGTCTTCTCCAACACCACAGTTCAAAAACATCAATTCTTTGGCACTCAGCTTTCTTCATAGTGCAACTCTCACATCCATATATGACCACTGGAAAAACCACAGCCTTGACTAGACAGATCTTTGTTATGTCAGAAGTACATCTCAAAATAACCACTCCCTCCTCCAAAGGAGATTTGTGACATGTGCAGCTAATATAACATTTAAAAAATAAATTAAAAAATAAAGCTCCAGTGGTCCAGTGGTTAAGATTCTGCACTTCCACTGCAGGGCGCCTGGGATTGATCCCTGGTCAGGGATTTCCAACATGCTGTGCAGTGTGGCCAAGAAAAAAAAAATGGAGCATTGGTTATAAGGATAAATATACATACTTCTCATGTACATTTCACTATATGTAAAATTTACTCCAGTTAAAAAAAATTGTTTTTAATTAGTAAGGTGTTAGTCACTCAGTTGGGTCTGACTCTTTGTGACACCATGGACTATAGCCCTCCAGGCTTCTCTGTCCATGGAGTTCTCCAGGCAAGAATACTGGAGTGGGTAGCTGTACCCTTCTCCAGGGGATCTTCCTGACCCAGGGACTGAACCCAGGTCTCCTGCACTGCAGGCAGAATCTTTACAGTCTGAGACTATAAACACATCCACAATGCTCCTGTCAGGTTATCCAAAGTTAGCTTGTGCCTAACTTCACCCTCACTCAGCTGTCTTTTGTTGACACTGGAACTTGTTTTACTTCCTCCGAAGGCAAGCTCTTTCCCACCCTGAGGCCTTCGCACCCACGGCCCTGTCTGTCTGGTATCTCTGCTGCCCTCTGGCCCCATCCTATTGCTTTCTTCCAGTGACACCTTTCCTCATCTAGCCAGTCTCAGTTTGGGTGCCTTTTCCTCCAGGAAGCCTTCCTTCCTCCCCTCATCCCCATGGACACCCACGTGCTCACATGTGCAGGCCAAGCACTTCTCTGCTTCCTCAGCATCTTCTATTCCTAGCACCACAGCATTTATTAGGAACACACATCAGAAGAGAAGATCCATGACAGCAGGCATCGTCTTTTTATTATTCACTGTTGTGGCCCAAGCACCTGGCACAGCACGGATGATCAGTCAATATTCACACTACAAATGTCAAATGAAGGCATAAGGATACCAGTCATTCTGATCTAAAACCTTCCTTCCCCATTTAACTGACTCTAATGTGCTGCTGCTTGAATTCTGTGTCTGTCTTCTCAAATCTGACTGTTTAGGCATCATAGGCTCTGGTTCTATTAATAATTCTCAGGTTTCCTAGCTCAGAAGAAATTTTCTAGGTTCAAAAAGAACTGAAGTTGAGTTGACAACATGTGTTAAGTCGATTAACGTGTGCGTTTCAGGCGCTCGTCCAATCTCTCAGCCAACAGAATTGGTTTGTCTAGACAAGGTTTTATGTGAGATGTTTGGCTACACGGCACTGGTCATTCTGGCCACCCCAGGGCGGCATAGACCTTAGCCTTTCCTGAGATGGAATTAATCGTGTGACACCTTCAAGCTTTCATCTTTGGAAAGTAAAAAAAGAAAAAAAGGTAAGCCAATTAAATTCCCCCCAAATTCTCTCCCTTGCAAGGTTGTTATGAGGGGAGGGAAGGAAAATGAGATGGATGAGTCAGTGTGAGTCAGTGTTAAGAAAAAAAAAAAACTCTCTGTTTCTGGTAAACAGTTTGCTCTTTTACAGACAGGATTGGGATTACTCGGCTCCCACTGCTAAAAATACACAAATAACAGGTGGTATATATTATATAAGTAGTTCAAAAACAGAGACTCAGATCACTGACTCTAAAAAGGGAACAGTTAATCAGTGATGGGCCAGACCATCCCTAGGGCTTACTTCTTCTGGGAGAGGCCCCCAAGACAAAGCCAGTGCTTCCTTTAAGACAGTTAAGATCCTAAATAATCGCACTGTTCAAGTGACCTAAAGGACGCACTGAGCTTCCCTTATAATCACTACCACTGAATGAGCACCTACTACGTGCTGAAAACAGTCCTGGCGCTTCATATAATTCATCTTTAAATTTACAACAATCCTGTAGGATAGATACTATTTTCAGTGTTTTCTAGATAAGGAACCTGGAGCTTACAGAGGCTAAGTGATTTACCCAGGGTCGCACAGTGGCAGTGCCATGATTGAACTCAGATCTCATTTGGAAGTGCTTGTTTCCCTGGACCCCAGGCCCAATGCAGAAATATACATGAATCACTGCAAAGGCATTGTACCAGGCACCACCTGGGATACAAAGGAACAAGAGGATACCCTATTATCAGGAGAGAAAATTAAGAAGAAAATGGGACTCTCTAGGAGACAGTCATCGCCATTTCCAGAATCCTGAACAAGACCTATCACATAGGAGTTGCCCAGGGAATGGTGACCGAAAACATATGTAGGAGACAAGGGAAACATACACTCAAATGCAGCATGAGGCAGTCTGTGGCCAGCGGCACGAGGGAGAAAGTATTAGAGGGGTTTAGACTACATCTTGAAGCAGGACTCCGGGGAAGACCCACAGCCAACACGGCATTTGAGATGAGCTTGACAAATGGACTCTGACAGGCAACAGTGAAAAGCAGAGATCAGTGCAGAACAGGCAGCCCCACCGAGATGCACCCTTCGGCACCTCCAGCCAAACAAGGAGAAGTAAAGCAACTGAGGGGCCCTGGGTCTGCTTCAAGTCCCTTTGGAGGGAAAAGCACAAGAATTACAAACACTCCCTAGCTGATTCAGATGGGTATAGAAGACATACTTAGTGGTTAAATAAATCAAGAATTATCATATTGTCTTTCTGGAGCAAAGGAGAGGTGGTAGTGTAGGGGTAGAATCGAATAGATGGATACATTTATTCAATTAAATAAACTGAATAAATATGTATACAAATCCAGAACACACATGCCTCCATTCCCTCAATACTGAATTGTTACAGTGAGTGCAGTTATTCTGTGAATCCAAGTTTTCTTCTCATTTAACCTACAGCTCTTTCCTGAGGGGACTAGTTAGGTCAATGACTCTCACTGCACAGACACTGCAGGGCCTTTTGGAAATGGGGAAGAAGGGGAGGGCATACTGGATTGTCCCAATATTTGACGGCTTCCTCACTCCAATGGGTATTTAATAGGTGAGGACCAAGATGTTACAAGTCTTCCTGATGGCTTTTTCTGATGGCTCAGACAGTAAAGAATCTGCCTGCAATGCAGGAAACCTGGGTTTTATCCCTGGGTCGGGAAGATCCCTTGGAGAAGGAAATAGGTACACACTCCAGTATTCTTCCCTGGAAAATCCCATGGACAGAGGGATCTGGTGGGCTACAGTCCCTGGGGTCACAAAGAGTTGGATATGACTGAGTGTTTAACACACACAAGATGTTACAAGTCCGGCACATTGTCCGGTAGTCTAATAGGAACACTGCCCTTACCCCGCCCATCTTTCAAATACCGTATTAATGTAAGTGGGAAGACGGTTTAAAATTATCTGAGCCTAGAACTTCTTTTCACATGGAACAAAATCCTTTCACATGGAGACGATGTACTTTCCAAGAATGCATAGGGAGGAAGAATGTAAATATTGTGGATGTAAATACCAAGGACGATGATGAGCTGCTTTGTATTCACAGGTGAATTATGTCAGTAGCATATTTTCAAACAGTTCAGCAAAAATCAAAAAACAGACACACATGTTGAGAAAGCACATGCAGCAAAATGGTAATGCTGTTTGATGTAGGTATTTGATATAGATGCTCACTGTACTCTTTAAAGTTTGTTTCTGTATGTTCGAAGTTTTTCATAGTAAAAATCTGGTGGCGGGGGATCAATCCAGTCCCCATTAAAGGAGAGGTCCTAAAGGAGGCAACGAGCACAGTCTCTCGAGTTTTCTTCTCCCACAGGAGATAAAGCAATGAACAAAATAGGCAAGGTTCCCACTCTATTTAGTTCACCTTCTACTGGGCAAAAGGCAGTTAAACAGT
This sequence comes from Neotragus moschatus, assembly GCA_006410615.1. NCBI lineage: Eukaryota > Metazoa > Chordata > Mammalia > Artiodactyla > Bovidae > Neotragus > Neotragus moschatus. Next base: position 254,441 of record SJYA01001859.1, on the reverse strand, counting down.
AATAATTTTAAAAAGATAATTTCAAGCATAAGCAAATTCTATGAACAAAATTAAGCACAGTAATAGGCCAGGTGAACAAAAGTGGGGAAAGTAGGCTACATTAGAGTGGTCAGGGAAGGCTCCCTGGAGGAGGTGACATTTGAGCTGAGATCTATTACTAAGGTAAATTGGGGAAAGGGTAAGTGGGATCTCTCTGTATTATTTCTTACAACAGCATATGAGTCTACAACTATCTCAGAAAGTTAAAAACAAAACAAAACACACACACCATGGCTACTACTACGAGGCTACTGTGTACAAACCTACATAATATGTATACATACACAAAACTTTTTTAACCTTAATAATCTGTTCTATTTAATGCAGCATTTCCAAAACATCATCTCAGCATGGAATCAACATAAAAACCATTAATGACATATCCTTGATCTTTGTATTAAGTCTTTGAAATCCACTGCACAGAACACATCTCGGGTTGGACCAGCCCTGGCAGGCGCGCAGTAGCCATGCGCGGCTAACGGCTACCATACTGGACAGCGCCACTACAGAGCTCCCTGTGAGGCCTTTGATCATGCATGTGGAACTTCCACCCGCATTTCTGTCCGCACTCACTTTTCTCCTCCCCTCCCCCAGTTTTATGGAGATATAATTGACAGACAACACTGTATTAGTTTTAGGTGTTGTATAGTGGGATAGGAAGGGAACCAGGGAGACCAGGGAGCAGGCCAGGCTGCTGTCTGGCAGCTCACAGTTGGCAGCTGGGCCAGGGTGTGATTTGTTTCTATAGCAACACAGCCAAATGGACTGGGTGAGGAGAGAACAATGAAAGGGATCAAGGAAGAAGGTGCACAGCCTAAGCAACGGGGCATTTGAGTCCTATCTACCTACCAGTGCTGCTGTAAGAGTAAAGGAGCTAAACTGTGTAAGACCACCCTACACACTGCTAGGCATCGAGAAGATGCTCAATATATGCGAAAAATGAAGGAAAAATTCGAGCCTAAAGTTCCAGCATATAAAAAACTAAGGTGAATCTCAGACACTGGATAAAATCTCCCAGTTCCTCTAGAATTTAACTTCATTTGTCAACAATTAACAAGGAGGATCAAGCAATACATTTAGACCCCTTTCCAACATCCCCTTCAATCAGAAAGACGTAAACACTTATCCCAATGAAGTAGAGGAGCCCTGCGGCTATAAAAATCCAAAGTTCTTTCAGCCAATCCTTTCAATCTAGAAGCTTCAGGAAGACTTAAGTTTATATGAGAAGCGGCATACCTTCTAACACAACACTGGCTCGGTAACTACTACAGATGATTTGTACTGAGTCTTTTGAAAAGAAGCATCACCAAAATATACTTGGATTCCAGGGGAAAAAAGAGTCAAGAGCCTGTGAAATAAAACATTTAAATAGAACAGTCTATGGGAAATAAAGCTAAGAGATCATATGTCATTGGGGCCAGATAGTGGAATGAAGAGCTTGCTCTTCTTTGACATAAAACTGCATTTTTGTTTGTATTTGTTTTTGTTATTCGGAGATACGGAGCAAGGGTTTCGTTTCTTTGAATGAAGACGTTTATAAAGTTGAAGATGCTATAAATTACAAACGGTAAAAAGACAACATTTTTTTACTAACTGAAAGAACAAAAATCAAACTTTTAAAAAAAAGCTAAACCTAATGGCAAGTAATGGTTTGAGAAGGAACTATCTTCCTGAGAAATTAAGTTTGGGGCACTGACTTTCTGACCTGGATTTATTCAACTCTCATACCCAGGAGACCTAACTGTTGATTGTCTGTCCAAACAAACACTGCAGAAATTTATTATAACCATCAGGGATATTCCATTTCTCTTCCCACAGTATCTACTAACCCTTATCTCAGACAGATATGTGTGTGTGTGTGTGTGTGTGTGTGTGTGTGGTTGGGATGGATGTTCTGCGTAATTAGAATTCTTTGCAGTGCTAAGGAGAAAGCAGAGTGTTTAAAACTTAGCCTTCATTTAAAAGAAAACGGATTTTTTTAGAGGAATTCTGGCTTTGGGAAAGCTATATTTAATTAGGAGTTGAGCAAAGTGTTATAAGAAAAATATAGACAAATGAAGATACTGTTTATATTTCAAAGATGGTGAAACAGATTCTGCTATGAAATTTTTTCCAACATTAATCCCCTGCAAACCGTTTCTTAGGAAAAGTATTTTTATCCCTTTATCAACTTGGTTGATAAGTATCTCATTTCCAGTGCAAGTATGGACAAGCTATATAAAGTGAAATTGTTGTCATGCTTCAGGAACAAACATTTTGCAAATAAAATGAAGCTTACTGTGCTATAGTATTTGTCAGACTGACAAATGACTCTGGAGCTCAGGAAATCTCAGAGCAAGAGTCCATATGAGAGACAAGCTTGACTTACAAAAAGCTCCCAAGAGCTCCAAGGGGTCCCGCCAGATGGGAACACCACCCCCAGAAAATGGATTAATGTTAATTAACCCAGAACACATTTACAGGCATGACTGCACTGTCTTGTGGAGCAGATCAGATGCTATTATCATTCTTACTTTTCAGATGCAGAAATCTGCAGCTCAGAAAGTCTGATGGCCAAGGCGCCCAAGTACGTTGAATGCCACGGCCACCGAACTCGGCCCCTGAACCTGTGCAGTAGGGACGCAGTGGCAACGGCAGGAACGGCGGTGGCAGGGGCAGCCCTTCAGCTGCACCCACCACGTGGTCGGGCTTTGTTCTTGGCACCGTGTGTGTCAGCTCATGAAACCTTCACCACAGCAAGGGGAGGCAGGCAGGTTTGTCTGTGGGCCACCAGCCTCCTCTTTCTCTACACTGCCCATCATATATGCCCTGCTGCCTTTCCTCCAAAATCGAAATGGGCATCCCAAAGCCTTCATGTTCTCTCTACCCAAATCAAAATTGGTTCTAAAATGTTAATCATTAAAAAATAAAATGTTAATTGTTGAAGGTTAGATGATGTGCACTGGGGGTTTCTTTACACTCCTTTAGCTTTTTTTCTAAAGAAATACTTATTTGGCTGCCCCAGGTCTTAGTTGCAGCATGTGAGATCTAGTTCCTCGAACAGGGATCAAACCTAGGCCCCCCTCTGCACTGGGAGTGTGGAGTCTTAGCCACTGGACCACCAGGGAAGTCCCTCTATGTATGTTTATGTTTGAACATCACCTTATAAACAATTTTTTTTTTTTTGCTCTCCTATGGAATCTGGACTTAACTAGAAGACTATCCACTAACAATGAATTCAAAGAAAATGTTATAAAAGATGGCTATGTAATAATGGAAAATGACAAATTCGTTCATTCACCCCATGAACGTAAATTGAGGGCCTGTAGGTTAGGATCTGTAAAGATCCAATGAAAGACTACTGTCCTCAACAGGCTAAGAGTTTAGGAGTAGATACAGAACAAATGCAAAAATAATTATAGAGGAGTACTGTTTGTGATAAATGCTATTTTAAGAAAGGTTCAAATAAAGTGCTATGTGAATTGGAAAAAGAAGTTGCATCAGAACAACTTGCATTACAGATTTTTCTAGGACAGTACAAAATTTTTGTGTACCAAACAGTAAATATTATCTAGAACCTGAGCATGGCCCACAAGGAGAAATGGGGCTAAATCCAAAAGCACAATTAGGGCTGGCATGCCCACATGCCCCCTTTTATGGTATTAAGATGATTTCCAGACTGAAATTCAGGCCTCTCAGTAAAAAGGGGCTGGCATTTCTCCCAAGTCCTTGGATTAAAATATACTGATTGAAGAAAGTCTTTCTGTAAAGATCAACAGCACAACACTCAAAAAAAAAAAACAAAAAACCCTGAGAAATAAATGTCCAACAATAGGGTCTGGTGATAATCATTCATGTCAACTGATGCACAGTAATCCCTACGTAACAATTTAAAACGAAATAAAGTAGAAGCTCTCTCCTTGATGGGATCAGGACTAACAACAGTAGAATCCATGAAAAACAAAAACACCAGTTAAAAGAGAGGAACCGTTGAAAACGTACATTCACTTGCCAAATACTTGATAAGAGACCAAGGTGGTTTCTTTGAGAATCAGTTCAGTTCAGTTTAGTCGCTCAGTCGTGTCCGACTCTGCGACCCCAGGAATCGCAGCACGCCAGGCCTCCCTGTCCATCACCAACTCCCGGAGTTCACTCAGACTCATGTCCATCGAGTCGGTGATGCCATCCAGCCATCTCATCCTCTGTCGTCCCCTTCTCCTCCTGCCCCCAATCCCTCCCAGCATCAGACTTTTTTCCAATGAGTCAACTCGTCGCATGAGTTCTATCAATTAAAGTTTCTGCATGACCACACCCAGGAAATGATTTCCAGTTTTCACTGAAAAGCCACTTGTGAAGTTGTACAAAGGCAAAAGGGCCTTCCTGGTGGCTTAAACAGTAAAGAATCTGCCTGCAATGCAGGAGACACAGGTCCGATCCCTGGGTGGGGAAGGTCCTCTGGAGAAGGGCATGGCAACCCACTCCAGTGTTCTTGCCAGAGAATCCTATGGACAGAGGAGCCTGGAGGGGTCCAATCCATGGAGTCAAAAAAAGCTGGACACAGAAAAACTTCTACATTTTGATGAATATTTTTCTCTCAATCTTTTCAGAGGTCTCTTCCACCTCTAAAATTGACAAGAACTTTTAAAATACTCATTCACCTTTTGGGTGGGGGTGCATGGGCTCAGTCATGTCTGACTCTTTGTGACCCATGGACTGAAGCCCATCAGGCTCCTCTGTTCATGGATTTCCCAGGCAAAGAATACTAGAGTGGGTTGCCATTTCCTTCTCCAGGGGATCTTCCTGACCCAGGGATTGAATCCAGTCTCCTGTACTGGCAACCGGATTCTTTACCACTGAGCCACCAGGGAAGCCCACTGTTCTAAGAAGCTCACTGTACGTGTAATAAGTTCTTTAATACATAGTAACAGTCTTTTACAAGTAAAGAAACTGAGGCACAGGGAAGTTAAGTAACTTGCTTGAGATAATACAACTAGTAAACAGCAGACTGAGAATTCAAACCCAGGCCATCTGGTTCCAGCTTAGTGACTTGCACCATTAAAACTCCCTAAAACCAAATGGTGAGCCCAGCTGTGCGCTGGTGCGCAAGAACAGTACTAGCCAATAGAAGTTTCTGCAATGATGGAAACAGTTTATATCTGGGCTGTTGAACTCACTGATCACCAGTCGCATGTGGCTATTGAGACTGAGGGACTGGATTTTTAATTCAACTTTAATTAACTAACATTTAAACAGTCAGGGAGCTTCACTGCTGGTGGAGCAGTTGAGAATCTGCCTTCCAACGCAGGGGTCACAGGTTCTATTCCTGGTNAGTGGAAGGAAAAAAGGAAAGGATGAGTGAAAGGATATTGATATTTTGAGGTCTTTTTGGGAGTAAGGATAGAAGAAATTTTGCTTGGCAAGATGGAAGAAGCACATGGTTTGAGTCCAATGGGCCTGTGTTCAATTCTTGACTGAGGCCCCTTATCTTACTTAGCTACAAGATAGGATATAGTAATGCCTACCTCATGAAATTGTTGGGAGGGCACATAGATATTGCTTAATATGTAGTGAACTTTTTGGAACAGAGAAGATAAAATGGTAGCTAGTCACCTTGGACTGCAAGGAGATCCAACCAGTCCATTCTAAAGGAGATCAGTCCTGGATGTTCTTTGGAAGGAGTGATGCTAAAGCTGAAACTCCAGTACTTTGGCCATCTCATGTAGAGTTGCCTCACTAGAAGACTCTGATGTTGGGAGGGATTGGGGGCAGGAGGAGAAGGGGATGACAGAGGAGAAGGGGATGACAGAGGATAAGATGTCTGGATGGCATCACCGACTCAATGGACGTGAGTTTGGGTGAACTCTGGGAGTTGGTGATGGACGGGGAGGCCTGGCGTGCTGGAATTCATGGGGTCGCAAAGAGTTGGACACGACTGAGCTACTGAACTGGACTGAACTGAGCTGAGTCATGCTTGATGGCATTCATATCTTCAGTAATGTGGGAAGCAAGAGGAGGTAGGAGAGGGACTACTTAAGATGTCTAAAGTTAGGGGTACAGGTTTTGAATCTAGGGACATTTGAACCTAGATATGTTATTTGGGGGAAACAGTTGAAATTCTCGGATTCTTAGGTTCCTTACCTTTAAAATATAGGTAATTATTAAATGCAATTATGAAGAAAGAACACTGAGCACAAATTCCTGGCACATAAAAATGATAGTTGCTATTATTATTTTGATGAATATAAATTTTTTGAGGAAATGCTGCTCTAGGGAACACCCCCAGGGAGTTAACAGGTTGACTGAGGGGATAAAGGGACTGGTGAGCAGTCTTGGGGCCCAACGAAAAAGAGATGACCCATATTTATAATATCTCCTAATGAGTGTGAAGAAAGCAAAGAACTGAAGAGCCTCTTGATGAACGTGAAAGAGGAGAGTGAAAAATTTGGCTTAAAACTCAACATTCAAAAAACTAAGATCATTGCATCTAGTCCCGTCACTTCATGGCAAATAGATGGGGAAACAATGGAAACAGTGAGATACTATATTTTCTTGGGCTCCAGAATCACTGCAGATGGTGACTGCAGCCAAAAAGTTAAAAGATGCTTGCTCCTTGGAAGAAAACCTATGACCAACCTAGAGAGCATGTTAAAAAGCAGAGACATTACTTTGCCAACTAAGGTCCATATAAGTCATATGTGAGAGCTGGACTATAAAGAAAGCTGAAAGCCAGAGAATTGATGCTTTTGAACTGTGCTGCTGGAGAAGACTCTTGAGAGTCCCTTGGACTGCAAGGGAATCCAACCCATCAGTCTTAAAGGGAATCAGTCCTGAATATTCATTGGAAGGACTGATGCTGAAGCTGAAACTCCAATAGTTTGGCCACCTGATGCAAACTGACTCATTGGGAAAGACCCTGATGCTGGGAGAGATTGAAGGCAGGAGGAGAAGTGGACAACAGAAGATAAGATGGTTGGATGGCATCACTGACTTGATGGACATGAGTCTGAACAAGCTCCAGGAGTTGGTGATGGGCAGGGAAGCCTGGTGTACTGCAGTCCATCGGGNACTGACTCATTGGGAAAGACCCTGATGCTGGGAGAGATTGAAGGCAGGAGGAGAAGTGGACAACAGAAGATAAGATGGTTGGATGGCATCACTGACTTGATGGACATGAGTCTGAACAAGCTCCAGGAGTTGGTGATGGGCAGGGAAGCCTGGTGTACTGCAGTCCATCGGGTTGCAAAGAGTCAGACATGACTGAATGACTGAACTGAATGAGTGTGATTTCCTGATTCCCATAGCCAGACCACAGCAGGATAGGGTGGGAGAAAGGCAATACTTCTAGAAGAGAAGAAAAGGCTTGAACTCTGTGATGTGGGCTTGGATGGAAAAATAGGTTCCCCGTGACCTCTAGGTAGCTATGGTGAAGAGGTAACTGGAGGGTCAGGATGACACCAGCTTGAACAGAGAACACCATGGGCAGTCTATTCACTGGAGCTGGATTTCTCCTCCTGGAAGGGAAGCTGAACATCTTTCTCAGCCTTATATATCTTTTGTGTTTTAGATGATAACTCCTGTTTCCCTGGATGAACCCATGTGAATGGGTGAACTTTACAAATGTACATTTCATGATAAAGTAGCTGCCCCAAACCACTGATTGAAAGAAGGAAATAGAGAATATGAGAACAATAAATGTGTTTGGAAAAAATAAAGACTCAGAAACTTTATCTGGGTTAGAAATATTGATGGGGTCAGTCAGTTAGTTCAGTTNAAAAAAAAAAAACAAAAAACCCTGAGAAATAAATGTCCAACAATAGGGTCTGGTGATAATCATTCATGTCAACTGATGCACAGTAATCCCTACGTAACAATTTAAAACGAAATAAAGTAGAAGCTCTCTCCTTGATGGGATCAGGACTAACAACAGTAGAATCCATGAAAAACAAAAACACCAGTTAAAAGAGAGGAACCGTTGAAAACGTACATTCACTTGCCAAATACTTGATAAGAGACCAAGGTGGTTTCTTTGAGAATCAGTTCAGTTCAGTTTAGTCGCTCAGTCGTGTCCGACTCTGCGACCCCAGGAATCGCAGCACGCCAGGCCTCCCTGTCCATCACCAACTCCCGGAGTTCACTCAGACTCATGTCCATCGAGTCGGTGATGCCATCCAGCCATCTCATCCTCTGTCGTCCCCTTCTCCTCCTGCCCCCAATCCCTCCCAGCATCAGACTTTTTTCCAATGAGTCAACTCGTCGCATGAGTTCTATCAATTAAAGTTTCTGCATGACCACACCCAGGAAATGATTTCCAGTTTTCACTGAAAAGCCACTTGTGAAGTTGTACAAAGGCAAAAGGGCCTTCCTGGTGGCTTAAACAGTAAAGAATCTGCCTGCAATGCAGGAGACACAGGTCCGATCCCTGGGTGGGGAAGGTCCTCTGGAGAAGGGCATGGCAACCCACTCCAGTGTTCTTGCCAGAGAATCCTATGGACAGAGGAGCCTGGAGGGGTCCAATCCATGGAGTCAAAAAAAGCTGGACACAGAAAAACTTCTACATTTTGATGAATATTTTTCTCTCAATCTTTTCAGAGGTCTCTTCCACCTCTAAAATTGACAAGAACTTTTAAAATACTCATTCACCTTTTGGGTGGGGGTGCATGGGCTCAGTCATGTCTGACTCTTTGTGACCCATGGACTGAAGCCCATCAGGCTCCTCTGTTCATGGATTTCCCAGGCAAAGAATACTAGAGTGGGTTGCCATTTCCTTCTCCAGGGGATCTTCCTGACCCAGGGATTGAATCCAGTCTCCTGTACTGGCAACCGGATTCTTTACCACTGAGCCACCAGGGAAGCCCACTGTTCTAAGAAGCTCACTGTACGTGTAATAAGTTCTTTAATACATAGTAACAGTCTTTTACAAGTAAAGAAACTGAGGCACAGGGAAGTTAAGTAACTTGCTTGAGATAATACAACTAGTAAACAGCAGACTGAGAATTCAAACCCAGGCCATCTGGTTCCAGCTTAGTGACTTGCACCATTAAAACTCCCTAAAACCAAATGGTGAGCCCAGCTGTGCGCTGGTGCGCAAGAACAGTACTAGCCAATAGAAGTTTCTGCAATGATGGAAACAGTTTATATCTGGGCTGTTGAACTCACTGATCACCAGTCGCATGTGGCTATTGAGACTGAGGGACTGGATTTTTAATTCAACTTTAATTAACTAACATTTAAACAGTCAGGGAGCTTCACTGCTGGTGGAGCAGTTGAGAATCTGCCTTCCAACGCAGGGGTCACAGGTTCTATTCCTGGTCTGGGAAGTTCCCATGGGCTGCGGAGCAACTGAGCCCCGTGAGCCACAATTACTGAGACCTTGTGCTACAGAATGAAGCCCACGCAGCTACAGCCTGGGTTCCGCAACAAGAGCAGCCCCTGCAGTAAGAAGCCTGTGCACCGCACTGAAGAGCAGCCCCATCTAGAAACAACTAGAGGAAACCTGCCTGCAGCGACGAAGACCCAGCAGAACCAAAAATAACTACATAAATGAACAAACCTTAAAACAAAATAAACAGCCACATATGGCCAGCGGCTATTGTATCGGACAGCAAAGCAGAGCTATTTACTAGCCGGGAACATTCAGAAGGCTGTGGAAACTAAACACTAAGTTTTACAGTCACAATGGAGAGGCTTTGTCAGCATTCATTAAGTGGAGATTGGATTAAAAGCTCCTAGTGTAATATTAGGGCTTCCCTGATGGCTCAGATAGGTAAAGAATCTGCTTGCAATGCTTGAGACCTGGGTTTGTTCCCTGGCTGGAGGGAATGGCAATCCACTCCAGTATTCCTGCCTGGAGAATCCCATGGACAGAGGAGCCTGGTGGGCTACAGTCCATGGGCTCACAGAGAGTCTGAGCAACTAACACAGACAGACTGTAATATTAACTGAATGAAGAGACGCTTGTGATGTTGTTAAATGGAAAATATGAAATTATAAAACATTGTATCAAGTATGTCTCATTACTGGATTAAAAAAACATGAATAAAAAGACAGTACACTCATTCAAGACTGGCTTCCTCCAAATGAAAGTATGGAGCTTATGGCTGGCTGCCTTCAGAGGTGGGCACTACACATCGCGAGATCTGCAGACACTTTCCCTCTCTTTTGCAGCAAGGTATCCCTCTATTGTTGGGAACAGTGGTGTGTCCAGCTAAGAAAGGACATTCGGCAGCCTCCTCACAGACATAAACGGTTAATGAGGTGTAAGCTGTACGTGCTGGCCGAGGCTTCTGGTATTTGAAAGGGTGTTCTTGGCCCTCCCTTCTACTTCTTCCTGCTTCAAGGAAGGACTATTTGGTTGGAGAGCCAGAAGCCCAGTTGTGACCTCAAGGACAGTGAAGCAGAAAGAGAGAAAGATCTAGACTGTGGCAGTGCCATGCCAGCAACAGATTGCCTATTTTGGACATGATGTCTTTTGAAAGAAAAATAATTTGTCTTAAAGCCAACCCAAATCCTAGCTGACCTAACTACTTGGTATCTATTCCTCCTACTCACAGAAAAACTTTCTAACAGACACACAATTCTGTTCTGGATTGGCCTAAAGATAATTTCATCTCCGTTGTAAATAACTTCTTTAAGAACCAGGCTGAAGTCAACAAGGCATGGCGTTGCCCTGGTGATAGGAAGTGGCTCTCGAAATGGGCACATGACTCGATTGAGGCCAATGACATGCAGGATTAGTACCAGGGGTGGGGGATGTGAGAAAGATTCTCACTCTTGGGAGAATAGAAGAAGTAAGAATCTTTCTATTCTTTTGGTAGGTGCTGTACATGGATCTGGGGCCCAGAATTGCTGCCCATATTTTGCTGCTGGCCTGAGGATGAAGCCAACACCCCAGGGAGGGCAGAGCAGCCTAAGACAGTGGATTATGTTAATGATGAAGTCTGTGCTACCTCTGGGGCCTATATAAGTGCCAAAAAATATCCACAGTACAGAGAGATCATCTTAGAGGCAAGGGACTAGGTACTGAGTGCTGTTCAAATATTGTGAGAAAGGCAAATAAGGGAGGTCTTCCCAAGGGGCATGCAAAGTCAGGCACTGGGTCTTTAACAGTTCTGTGCCTTTTCCATGAAAAGTGAGTGTTAGTCACTCAGCTGTGTCCAACTCTTTACGACCCCAGGGACTGTAGACCACCAAGTTCTTCTGTCCATGGGATTCTCCAGGCAAGAATACTGGAGTGGGTTGCTGTGCCCTCCTCCAGGGGATCTTCCCAACCCAAGGATTGAACTCATGTCTCTTATGCTTCCTGCATTGTCAGGTGGGTTCCTGCACTGGCCACCTAGGAAGCCCACTGGAGTGGGTAGCTATTTCCTTCTCCAGGGGATCTTCCTGACCTAGGGATCAAACCCAGGCCTCTTGCATTGCAAGCAGATTCTTGACCATCTGAGCCACCAGGGAAGCACATGCCTTTTCCATATCAGGTCTGATAAAGAAGTTACTACACACAGAGTAAGGTACCAAATAGTGAGTTATTTAGAAGAACTTTTTGTTCTTCTGGTCTTCTATAGGCTTCTGCCAAGAAAGGACTTCCCTGGTGGTCCGGTGGTTAAGAATTCCCCTGCCAATGCAGGGGACATGGGTTCGATTCCTGGTCCAGGAAGATTCTACATGCCTCAGAGCAGCTAAGCCCCATGAGCTGCAACCACCGAAGCCTTCGCATCTTTGAACCTCTGCTCCAGAACAAGAGAAGCCACTGCAACGAGACACCCGTGCACCACGTCTAGACAGTAGCCCTTGCTCAAAGCAACTAGAGAAAGCCCACGAAGCAAGAAGACTCAGCACAGCCAAAAATAAATAAATAAATTTGCATTAAAAAAGGTCACTGAATAAGTGGACATGTTTCAAAGGCATTATAATAACCCTAACAGTTAGCAGATAATGTCAAGTGCTTACTAACTACCTGCCAGACCTTGTGCTGAGCCCTTTATTTTCATGCAATCCTCACAAGAGACGAGGAACTTTCATTATATCCATTTTACAATGAGGAAATGCTGAAGCTTAGAAAGAAAGGTTAAGTTAAAAAAAAAAAAAAAGAAGCAGACTCACAGAACAAACTAGTGGTTACTAGTGGGGCAAGGGAAGTGGGAGGGGCACTATAGGGGTGGGAGAAATTGGGTTATTGTGGGATTATATGAAATCATATTTGTGAAAACTGTAAAGCATGACAGAATTTAAAGAAACTTTCACTTAATAAAAAAAAATTTTTTAAGATGATCCTCCTATTCAAATGCTAATCACAATAAGAGCTTTTCTACAAGTTATCAAGGAAATTAAAACATTAAAAGTAAAAAAGGAAAGAAAGACTAAGTAACTTGTAGAAGAAAGTAGAAAGGGCCAAGACTTGAACCCACGTCCAAAGGACTCCAATGCTTCCTAATCATGCCTTCGTATTGCTTCCTCTGGATACATAAAAACACATCTATGATTTTCTTGAGACCATGCTGTTTTAAAATAATCTGTTCTCTTGACCCTCTAAGTACACTATACTCAGTAGACCACAAAAGTCCCAACGGTTTGGTTTGGAAAAGATGGCCATATGCACCACATACAACAAGCAGAGCTCATCAAGAAACACTCAATGTTAAACCCTGTGCACCCAAGACAACAATACAATTACATGGGGCTTCCCTGGTGGCTCAGGTGGTAAAGCGTCTGCCTGCAATTTGGGAGACCCACGTTCAATCCTTGGGTTGGGAAGATCCGCTGGAGAAGGAAATGGCAACCCACTCCAGTACTCTTGCCTGAAAAATTCCACTGGACAGAGGAGCCTGGGGGGCTACAGTCCACGGGGTCCCAAAGAGTCAGACATGACTGACTGACTAATCTATGCTGCAAATTAGATCACCAGCACTTCTTTTTCATAGGTAGAGGCACAGAGCAGGCAGGCTTATGGAACTGGGAATAGGAGAAAAGCAGATGAACTCCCGTTATGCTGGCACATATCCCAAACAGTTCCTCTACCTACTAATCCCCAACCAACTGCAGGTACAGTTTGAAAAGCACTGATACAAGCAGCCCCTCACAGTGTGGTTTTGCCAACACATAAGACCACCCAGGAGAGCAATGCCGTGAGCAACCAGTATTGAACCGAATATATAGGCTCTATTTTCTGAGCACATACTGAGAACATGACTCAGGATCCGGCTCCCCAGGTGACGCAGCAGTAAAGAATCTGCCTGCCAGTGTGGGAGATGTGGGTTTGATTCCTGGGTCAGGAAGATCCCCTAGAGGAGGGCACGGCAATCCACTTCAGTATTCTTGCCTGGAGAATCCCATGGACAGAGGAGCCTGGTGGGGTCACAAAGAGTCAAACATGACTTCGTAACTGAGCACGCACACATGCCATGAAATAGTAAGTAGATCGAGGCAATGATCATTAACAGCTGCTAAAAACCATTTTGTGAAAGGCTGATGAGAAACTTATAACAAAGAGATCATCCTGACAAACCCCTGAACCCATGATCAATCTTACAGGTGAGAATCAGCCTTTACTGCCTGCTGATAAAAGTCCGTCAAGGCTATGGTTTTTTCCAGTGGTCATGTATGGATGTGAGAGTTGGACTGTGAAGAAGGCTGAGCGCCGAAGAATCGATGCTTTTGAACTGTGGTGTTGGAGAAGACTCTTGAGAGTCCCTTGGACTGCAAGGAGATCCAACCAGTCCATCCTAAAGGAGATCAGGCCTGGGATTTCTTTGGAGGGAATGATGCTGAAGCTGAAACTCCAGTACTTCGGCCACCTCATGCCAAGAGTTGACTCATTGGAAAAGACTCTGAGGTTGGGAGGGACTGGAGGCAGGAGGAGAAGGAGATGACAGAGGATGAGATGGCTGGATGGCATCACCGACTCGATGGACATGAGTCTGAGTGAACTCCGGGAGTTGGTGATGGGCAGGGAGGCCTGGCCTGCTGCGATTCATGGGGTCACAAAGAGTCAGACACGACTGAGCGACTGAACTGACTGACTGACTGATATGATACACAGCACCACCCATAAAGAGCAACGGCCGAAAAAAATAAAGGGAATGGAGGAGGACATGAGAGGGATATAACCAGGCAAATCCAGAGTAGCTGGATGGGACAAATGACCTGAGTTTTCAACAAATGAGAGGTAAGGGGAAAAAAGAAGAGGCAAAATTGCTACAGATTCAAAGACTTAAGCCACTGTCACCCAGATGTGATCCTTGTTTAGATCCAATTCCAACAAACCAACTGTGAAAAGACATCTACGAGATAAGGAGAAACTGAGTACCAAATGGATACAAGGTAATGCTGAGGAATCACTCCTGTTCTTTTTCTTAGGTGTGATCATAGTATTGTGATCATAGAGGGGAAAGGGGAAAGAAAAAATCCTTACCTCTCATATGCATATTAAAGTGTTTATAGATGAAATTATATGATGTTTTAGGATCTGCTTTAATATAATCTATGGTGGGGAGGGAGTGGATGGTACAGAGAGAATAAAACTGACCATATGTTGGTACCTGTTGAAGCTGGGGTATGAATACAAGGTAAGTATTATACCATCTTCTTTACTTTTGTATATGTTCAAAACTGTACATAAGAAGAGGCTGTAATATAAAAAGAAAAATAAGAAAACCCAGATTCAAAGTCCAGAATTTATTAGATGTAGGAGCCAGGAGGTTTCTTAAATCCTCTGAAATTCAATTTCCTCATCTGAAAATAGGAATGATAATCCCTATCTAAGAATTATTGGGAGGAATGAAATGAGATCGTGGGTTCACATCTTTCGGACATGCAGCTCTTAAAAACGGCAAAATGCCTATGAGATGTCAGCACAACAGTTAGTTCCCTCTCTGGGAGTCTCTGGAAGCAGAGACATTAGAGGTTTGTGGGAGGAGTAGATAGTGAGCTGAGGCCATTTGAACTCTTTACAATTTTTGCTTTGTAGTAAGAATTTGGTAAGACACTCTTTAGCTCATTGACCCTCTTTTCCCCAAAGGACAAAGATATTTGCAATTAACTGAAGGTCTGTAACTTGAGTTGTTTATGTTTCTTATTTGCTTTCCCAATTATATTTCCCCTGCTAAAGGGAGAAAGTCAAGTAACAGGAGACTGTGTTGTTAAGGTAAAACTGAATGCTATTAGGAATCAGTGTAATCTAAATGCGACTTTGTTTAAAATATTTCAGGTGCTTTCAGAAGAGTAGATATGCATCTTTTAGCACCAATGCTTTGTCTCAAATAAGAGGAAATTAACAAAGGTTCAAGTCTACGTAACACAAAGGGAAATTTTGCACTCTGGCTTCAGCTGTCAGAATGGATTGGCCACAGTGATCTTTCTATAACTTGAATGTGATTAAGTCATTTCCCTTCATTTCAATGGTTACCCTCTACTATCAGGAAAGAGTCTAAACTGCTGAACAAAAGGCTCAGGTAGCTCTCTAACCTTATTTCCTCCCTCCTCCCCAAGTCTAAATCCCACAGTCCGTGGGGTCGCAAGAGTCTGACAGGACCGAGTGACTTTCACTTTACTTCACTTCCCCAAGTTGAAGCCCTTTCTCCCCACAGGCCCCCAAGGCTTTGTCCTGCACGCCTTTCTCCTTTACCTCTTGGTTGTCAAGTCCTGTTGATTCTCCTGAACAGTCTCTCAAATCAGCCCACTCCATTCCATTCCTGCAGCCACTGCCCTAGGCCTGATCTTTTTTTTTTTTTTCAACCTTTATTCCCCCACCTCCCCAAATAGGATAGATCCTTATAGTTTTGTTTTGTTTAGTTTTCTGATTATGAAAGCCATTCATGCTGATAAAAAAGAAAACTAAGGCAATAAGGAAAGGAATAAAAGGGTCCCCATGGGTCTCAGGACACACAGAACTTATCTTTCTGGCACATTCATCATCTGCGGCAGCATTACTCAAAATAGCCAGAAGGGGAAAGCAACGCAAATGTCCATCTATGGAACGAATAAACAAAATGTGTTCATACATACAACGTATATACAAAATGTGTATATCCATACAGTGGAATATCATTCAGCCTTAAAAAGGAAGGAAATGCTGACCTGCCGCAACACTGAGGCACCTTTAGGACATTATGCTGCTGCTATTGTTGAGTAGCTAAGTAGTGTCTGAGTCTTTTGTGACTCCATGGACTGTAGTCCACCAGGCTCCTTTGTCCATAGGATTTGCCAGGCAAGAATACTGGAGTGGGTTGCCATTTCCTTCTCCAGGGGATCTTCCCAACCCAGGGACCGAACTCATGTCTCCTGCATCGGCAGGTGGATTCTTTACCACTGAGCCATCAGGGAAACCCTTACGACATTATGCTAAATGGGGGGAAAAATCACAAAAAGATAAAAATTGAATGATTTCACTTATATGAAGTATCCAGAGTAACCAAATTCATAGAGACAGAAAGTAGGATGGTGGTTGCCAGAGACTAGGGAGAAGGAGAAACATGCAGTTGTTTTAATGGACATAACATTTCAGATTTGCAAGATGAAAAAATTCAAGAGGTTGACTGCACAAGGATGTAACGATCCTTAACACTATTAAACTTTACATTTAAATATGGTTATGATAAATTTATGGATTGCTTACCACAATAAAAAATAAAGAACTGTTTTAAAGAACTCATCTTGGGACCTCCCTGGTGGTAAGTCACTACCCTATGGTAGTGACTCTATGCAATGTTAAGACACTATGCTACCAAAGCAGGGAGGTTGGGTTCAATCCCTGGTCAGGGAAATAGATTCCACGTGCCACAACTAAAAATATCACTTATGCCACAGTGAAGACTGAAGAACCCGTGGACCACAGCTAAGATCAGCACAGCTAAATAAAAAACAAATATTTTTTAAAAATAAAGAACTCATCTGTCTAGACATCTTTCATATATATGTACACATATATACACTTAGAAAACACCAAAACCAGAAACCAAGTGAAATCTGTTTTTACACCTAACCATGTGATATAAACATCCTTCTCATATATATGGCTCCCACCTTCCTCTTTTTTAATGGCTGACTGCACCCATCACATGACTGCATCATAATTTAGCCAGTCTGTTATTAGTTTTTCAATATTATAAAACATCACAGTCAACATCTTTGCATATTTTCTCATTATGTCTCATAATAGACATCTGGTTTTTTTACATGCTTTGTTCCTGGTATGAATACCCTGATTTTCCCAAAGAAAAAATTACTTCCTCTTCATATAAACACGCTTCCTGACCTATACTCCCCAACCTCCAGCCAACTCTTATCCTATTTGACTAGCCTGGGTGCATTTATTTTAAGGTTTATTCTTTATTTTTAATGTTGCTACTGCCATTTCGCCTACATTTTCACTTCCATTTTCTTACTCCTCCTGCTGGTATAAAACTATTGGCTTTTGTCTCTCTTATAGCTTGCTTATTTTTAACTCAATTCTCTTGGATTTTTTTCAGCAGATAATCATAGGTAGACAATCATATCATTTAAGGAATGATTAAGAGCAAAAGCTCTAGGCTCAGGCCTGGATTCAAATCCTATGTGACCCGGGCTAAGCATTATACCCCAATGTCCTCATCCATAAGCTGGGAAATACACTAGAGGCTCTCTCTCGCCCAGGGTTGTTGTAAAGAGCATGCTTTCAACTGAGACCAGTGCCTGGAGAAGGCTTAACACAATGCTAGTTCAATAAATGTCTCCTGCCTGATGAGAAGGAATATAGAGCTTTCCACATTTACATCTTTATTTTTCTGCTGGCATTACATGGGTGCACTCCTTTTCAGCAATTACCTTGCTTACCATATGTCCAGAAAGAAAAAAGGGAAAAAAACCACGTCATCAGACTTTTTGTAAAGGATCTGTGCTGTGGATCGTATCTACTCTCACATTTTTGGCAAGTAGTCTGTGCCATTTATTTTCCCCTAAGAAAATCTGCATTTTCTCAGTCTCTCCCTCCCTTACTGGCTCTGCCATCAGCCTTTACATCTGCTCCTGTCTGTCCTCTACTTAAAAAGACTTCACCTGATTCCCCAACTGCTCTCCAGCCTTCTCCTCGCCTCTCCTCACAGCCAAACTTTTTGGAGCTGCCTACACATTACTTTCTCACGTCCCACTTGCTCCTCATTCCACTGACACATTACACCGAACCTTTGGAAGACGCCGATATTATAGATTCCACCCCCATCATTTCACCAAATCTGCTCAATTGGGTTTCTCGGTGACCTCTATATTTACTTAAGCAAAAGGCGCATTTTAACATGTAACTTATTTTACTTGAAATCTCAACTGCATCCAACAAAGTGGATCTCTTCCTTGGGCTTTCCTTACTACACTCTCCTAGCTTTCCTCCCCCTTCTCTGGCCATTTCTTCTTGGTGTAGTTCTAAGTGAATGGTTCTGACAAGAGTGTACAAGATAGTGACCCTGAATGATCTGGGCCTTAAAAGAAAACAAAAACTACTCTCTGGATGGGTCTCTTCCGGTATCGATTCAGTTCTAGTTGTACTGGACTACTTCTGTCTCCATGAATGTACCTCTGAACATGTCTAGAATACATGCCATGAGGGTAGGAACCTGATTCCTTACACAGGGCCTGGCACGTAACAGATGCTCAATAAATACATTTTAAAAATTTTGAGTCACCATAAATGAATAGCTGCAACGTGAAAAACACACTGGAGGAGTGATGAGACAGAACAAAAACCCCTGATCTTTTGGAAACCACACCTCTGATCACACACACACACACACACACACACACACACACACACCGCCCTGATTTAAATCCTTTGGTGTTCCCCACCAACCCTCACGACAAAGTCCAAGCTTACAGGGAGGCACAAGAAAATCTTTCAGAAGGGCACCTGCTTCTCTCTCAGACACACCTAGCTAGACGACTTCCACTTCCCAGAATCTGTCTCTACTCAGGCTATGAAATGCTAACAGATGTCCAAAAAGCCTGCACTTTCTCCCCAGGACCTTGCAGTGGTCTGTTCTCTGCCCAGAACACTATGCACTCCATCAGCTTCGTCTTCCGGCCAATACAAAGAGAGCTGTCATGTCTCATTTCGGAAAGCATCTTCTTTTGGAATCTCTCTTTGACCATCCTCCCCAACCTCATCTCCGGAAATCTGGGTTAACTGCCTTCTGCGTGTATTCACAGTCCCCTGAATGTCCAAAAATCATAGCTGGAACCACAGTGAACTCCTATTTATACCTTAACACTGTGGAGTTCCCTGAGGACAATGTCTCATTCACTTATTTTTACCCTTGGCGATCAGCCCAGGCCCTGGAACACAACACATGCTCGATAATGGACCTTCTTTAGTAGTAGTAGTAATAATAAAAGCTCCCAAGGATTGAGGATTTAGCTGCAAAGATCTGAAATATATTATTTACTTTGTAATAACCTTCTAAAACAGGTGCTATGATCGTCCCCATTCTGCAGATGGGAAAACTGATGTACAAAGAAGTTAATCCTCTCTGGCCCCAAAAGAGTCGCACAGATGCACATTTTCGGCAGTTCGGAGTTCTTTCTCGACCCCCAAATAAGACGTGCTTTAAAAAAAACTTTTGAATCAGGCCAATTGCCCCCCCCCACCCCCAACATAATGAACAACCCAAAGTGACTCCACGCCCGCGCCCGACGGAATTAAATTGCTCGAGGGGCTCCTCCCCGGCGCCAAGGATGGAGGAGGAGGGAGCCGCGGATAAAGGTCAGGCCCTGTCTCCTTTCCGGAAATCCCAGCGGCCCAGCCCCTCGCCCGCTGCGAAGAAGCGACGCCGGGAGCCGGGCGTTGGGGCCGCGATTGCCCGCCCGGCCCCTGCTCACCTGCCGTCCCGCCGGCCAGCCGAGCCCGGGCCGCCGGCCCGCAGCGCCTCCCCAGGGCTGCCAGGCGCCCGCCGAGCGCAGCGGAGCCCGTTGCCTTGACGACTGGAGCTGCCGAACTCCCGAGGCTCGCGCTACGGCGGCTCGGAGGGGACCAGGAGGCGTCGCGGCCCCTTCCGCAGCCCCCGAGCGCGCCGAGGAGGGGCAGCGGGTGGAAGTCCCAGTTCTGAGCCGCGAGGGACCCGGGTTGGGGGCGGGCAGCCTGAAACTTGGCCTGGAGGGACAAGGGAGGGAAGGAAATGTTAAGGGGGAAAAGGGGACAGCCAAACCGGGAGGAGGACTTGTGCTTCGGCTCTTGCCTGTGCCTCAGTTTCTCTCTCTGGCACCTGAGATGGAGACTATTCTGGGAGAGATGACGGAGCCGCAGGCGGAATCTTGCTAGACTGGGAATATTTAAAGAAGAAAACTGATGTGGGAGGGGTGGCGCATGCCTCTCTCTTTTAATTTCCGAAGCAGTGGTATGACAAAGAATTTTTTTTTTTTTTTTTGCCATGCCCACCACCCGTGGGTAGTGAAAACTCCGAATTCTAACTACCGGACGGCCAGCCAATTCTCCAAAGATTTTTTTTTTTTTTTGTAAACTGAAACCAAAACCAAACCAACCAACTAAACAAAACCCCTTATTTCTTTGGGTTCATGGTGAGAATGAGTTCACCAGATTTAATTTCAGTGTGAGAAATAACGTACTGTAACCTGTGATCAGCAGTTACACTTCGTGGAATAATCCTGCTGATAATCTTGGGACATGAACATAAAGGATAGTCATTGGTTCTTTGTTTTTAACAGTAGAAGGGCTGAGAAAAAGCTAAACATACAGGACTGACGAATTAAGTATAGTACATCCATAAAATGGATTATCATAGAATTAGGAGGACTGAAACAGACGTAGATACAGTTTAGCTATAGACCGGTCTTCAAGCTATGCATACAGCTATCAACTGAAAAAAAAAAAAAAAAAAAAAAAGCACAACCTAAAAGTGGAGAATTTTGGCAGACAAAATTGAGGTCTTAAGTCCAGGACACACCCTTTCAGATAGCTTTGAGAAACTGCTCTGAAGAGATGAGGGAGGATCCGGGATATATTGGCGTTTTTGCAACACAGATTACTGTTAAAGAAAGCCAAACATCTCAAGTTTAAGAATTTAGCACTTTTCTACATGTGGGTCTGCCCTTTCTATGTAAGAGTCGGGGAATACTGAAATCATTCCTTTGATAAGCACGTTAACTCCCTAGGTCCAGTATCCAGATTTTCTCCATCCTGAGTTCCTTCATGTGAACAGCTGGAGTGACTGCAGTGGCCAAAGGTTTTGTCTCCATCCTAGTTCCTTCCGGGCTCACTGTCCTGGGTGATGGTAACTGCTTAATGGCAGCAACATCCTTTCTTTTCTCACACATGTCGCGTAGAAGTTGGCACTTACCATCGGTACTTGCTGTCTCCCTTTGCGGCAGTTAAGAGCTGCTGCAGTTGCTGACCTTCAGCACCTGCTGAAAGAAGTCAGAGATGGAATGAGGCACTCTGTGCTCTGGGAAAAACTGGCAAAACAGGTCTCCAGATAGTTAACTAGTTTGAAAAGATGGTTTTATGAGCCCAAGTCTTGCATCTCATCATATCTAGAAAAGCATCAAAATCTTTGCTGAGGGTGTCTGTTTCTCATGACTAATCTTCATGAGACTAGCAGCAGCAACCATTGGCAAAAATGTGTGCCTGATTTTATGTACTTCTCCATTATCAAAATCACATATATACTGAACTCCACCCCACGCACCCCATGCGCCGCCCCAGCCCAGCACTTCTCAGAGCTCTCTGAAATGCTGTCTCCCAGGTTATAGTCCTCATTTTGCTCTCATGTGCATTTCTTTTCAGTCGACACATGGCAGGCAACATTTTTCCTTTCATACAGCAATAGTCTCCTAACTAGTTGTGTCTTTGCTTCTTCTGTGAGCTCCAGCCCTGCCTCGGTCTCCTCTCTACTTGGGGTAGAGATGATCCTACCGCGAATGAACCAAATGATCCTTTAAAAATGTAAACATGATCACACCCTTCCCCTGCTCAAAAACTTTGAGTGTACTGAATAAAATCTAGAGTTACCATGGTCAAAGACAGACACACCGCCCCCACCGCCCCAGGTGAACTCCCTCCATGCGTACCTGTCCAATACCATCTCTCTCCATGTTCCCCCTTGCCCATGCTCCAGCCACCATGGCTTTGTGGTTTTTAAGTTAGGCAAACTTCTATCATGGGATTCCCAAGTGATTTACTGGTAAAGAATCCGCCTGCCAATGCAGCAGACACAAGTTCCATCCCTGGGTCGAGAAGATCCCCTGGAGGATGGAATGACTCCAGTATTCTTGCCTGGAAAATCCCAAGAACAGAAGAGCCTGGGAGGTCACGGTCCATGGGGTCGCAAAGAGTCAGACACAACTGAGCGAGTGGGTGTGCATGCCTACTTCTATCTTGGGGACTTGCCTCCTGCTGTTCCACATTGGAACCACTTTTCCTCCAGCTATTCCCATGATTTCTATACTTTCTTCAAATATCTGCTCAAATGTCAATCTTCAAAAAGACTTGTCCTGACTGCTTTCTTTAAAAAAGACCCACCAACTCTGTCTTGTCTTCTCCTGGTTTATTTTTCTTCACAGCTCTTGTCAGTATCTGATGTCATTTTATACCGTTATTTGTTGCCTGTTTCTTTTTGTTCCCAGTGAATTTAAGGTTCTTGCCTCATCTTGAAAGAATTCAGAGACAAGCAAGGAGGTTAAGAAAGTGAAGTGAGAATTTATTTAAGCAAGAATACGCCCTCCAATACTTTGGCTACCTGAGGTGAAAAGAGAATTCATTGGAAAAGACCCTGATGCTGGGGAAGATAGAAGGCAGAAGGAGAAGGGGA
Source organism: Neotragus moschatus (assembly GCA_006410615.1). Lineage (NCBI taxonomy): Eukaryota > Metazoa > Chordata > Mammalia > Artiodactyla > Bovidae > Neotragus > Neotragus moschatus. Next base: position 231,642 of record SJYA01001859.1, on the reverse strand, counting down.
CAACAGAGGATGAGACGGTTGGATGGCATCACTGACTTGATGGACGGGAGTTTGAGCAAGCTCCAGGACGATAGTGATGGACAGGGAAGCCTGGCGTGCTGCAGTCCTTGGGGTCGCAAAGAGTCAGACATGACTTAGGGACTGAACAACAATGCCCTCAGAGGGAGGGCGGGGAGACAGGTGAGCAGCTGGTGCGAGGGATTTCTCTGGCAAGCCAGATATGAGGGGCATACAAATGAAGGGGTGGAATATTCACTGGGGAAGGAGGAGTTTGGAGGTCACAGTCCCTGATTTTCATCCCAGCTCCATTTTACCAAGCATAGGAGGGGTTTTTGTCCTTATTCAGCTTGGATCACAAGGGTCATGGTGGTGCATGATGGGAACTTATCTGCTTACTTAATGAAGCTAGTTTTATTGTAATGAGAGCATAATGAGCAACAGGTTACATGCTTGTGCAGGAGATTCCTGCCTTTCCTCCCCTTTCTTTGTCTGCTTGCAGGATACTTATCAGCCAAAAGGTGTGGTTACCTGTCAGTCTGGAGGCTCCTGCCTTTCTTTGTCTGCCATTGGACTTTTGCTGTTTACAGCAGAAACAGAAATGAGAGAAAGGCCTCTGGCACATACAAGCCAAAGAGGCTTGGAAGAGTTAAACAATCTTGGTTATTCTTTAGCTGTTACTAACCACAAACACTTGTAGCAGGACTTGTCCTTCACAAAGCTAATTACTCTCTGACTTCACATGAATTGCACCTGGCATCCTTCTCCCCTACACTCTGTTATAACATTGTGCATTTCAAAAAGGTCAGGGGCTGACAACTTCAGGAACAATAGACTTGGTTGCTGAGTTGCCTGGTGCCAGCTGTAGCCGTTTTGAAACTTCGCAAGAGGGGAAAAAAAAAAAAAGCAAGACCTTCATGAGGGTATAAAACCTCTCCCTATGATGCTAAAGCTGAAACTCCAGTACTTTGGCCACCTCATGTGAAGAGCTGACTCAGTGGNGACTTGGTTGCTGAGTTGCCTGGTGCCAGCTGTAGCCGTTTTGAAACTTCGCAAGAGGGGAAAAAAAAAAAAAGCAAGACCTTCATGAGGGTATAAAACCTCTCCCTATGATGCTAAAGCTGAAACTCCAGTACTTTGGCCACCTCATGTGAAGAGCTGACTCAGTGGAAAAGATCCTGATGCTGGGAGGGATTTGGGGCAGGAGGAGAAGGGGATGACAGAGGATGAGATGGCTGGATAGCATCACTGACTCGATGGACGTGAGTCTGAGTGAACTCCGGGAGTTGGTGATGGACAGGGAGGCCTGGGGTGCTGCGATTCATGGGGTCGCAAAAAGTCAGACATGACTGGGCGACTGAACTGAACTGATTCCCAAGAGAACAGGGCATAGTTCTTGAGGTACTAGTCTAGTGTGTGTTCCTTTTGCCTGGCAAAAATAATAAAGCTACTCTTTTCTATTTTATCCAAATTCTATCTCCGTATTTCTTTTTTTTTTCCAACATTTCACCACATATATTTCTTCTTATGCAGTCTAAGCTAAGAATGCCATGTAAATGGGTCACTGTGAAGTGGAGCAATTTAATTTTTCTACAATCAAAATAAACCAGTATATCTCATTTCTATTAACTATTGAAGGTTTATAGCAGTTAAAGTATTTTTGCTTCTATGTATGAAGGTTAAAAAAATCATTTTTTTCCCATAAAATACAAGAGCAACCAATTTCACCATCAAGTAAAAGTAAAAACTGGGATTCTTTTTTAAATTAGTCCAAAGTGGCATTTAGGAATTAGTTGTAGGCTGCTGTGCTGACACCAGGACAAACCAAAGTGTAGGGTTGGGTCTGGTTTTGTTTCGGTTNAAAAAAAAAAAAAAAAAATCTGTGCTCGACTGCATGAACTTCCCCCTTTACCAAAATCACATATGCTGTCCTTCCCCTCTGCCTCCTCAGAGCAGTCTCTCAGAGCTATCTGAGGTGCTGTCTCCCAGGCTGCAATCCTTGCATTGCCCCCAAGAAAACTTGCCACTCTCACGTGGTGCATATTTTTTAGTCGACAACAGCATAAACTCTTCTAAGAGCATTTTTGTTTGCTCCCTACTCTTCTCTCATTACTGGGAACAGTGCCTAGCACATAGTGAGAGCTTGGTAAATATTTCTTAAATGAATTAATAAGTTATGTGAAATAAGCAATGTTGCAACACCAGGTGGTTGGACTGCTACTATAGGTAAAAAAGGGAGAGGTAGATAATACATATAGTGCTGGCATGGGCATACACGAACTCTGGAAACAGATTTGGGAGACGGAGGAAGTAAGTTGATACATTGTCACTGTATGTTCTCCAGAAATAAAATATTGCCTGTCAGGTCAGTAAACAAAGGATCTAGCCACTAGATTACAGCCTCCTCAGGCAGTGAGCCCTGAGGGAACTCAGGGAGGAAACAGACTGCCAGCCATCTAGCAGTCATCTTGAGGAATCTCAGGATGAGAAAACGCAGGATAAATACAGATAGCTGAAGTGCTGCAGATGGTGACTGTAGCCATGAAATTAAAAGACGCTTACTCCTTGGAAGGAAAGTTATGACCAACCTAGATAGCATATTCAAAAGCAGAGATATTACTTTGCCAACCAAGGTCTGCCTAGTCAAGGCTATGGTTTTTCCAGTGGTCATGTATGGATGTGAGAATTGGACTATGAAGAAAGCTGAGCACCGAAGAATGGATGCTTTTGAACTGTGGTGCTGGAGAAGACTCTTGAGAGTCCCTTGGACTACAAGGAGATCCAACCAGTCCATCCTAAAGGAGACCAGTCCTGGGTGTTCATTGGAAGGACTGATGCTGAAGCTGAAACTCCAGTACTTTGGCCACCTCATGCGAAGAGTTGACTCATTGAAAAAGACCCCGATGCTGGGAGGGATTGGGAGCAGGAGGAGAAGGGGACGACAGAGGATGACATGGCTGGATGGCATCACCAACTCGATGGACATGAGTTTGGGTGAACTCCAGGAGTTGGTGATGGACAGGGAGGCCTAGCTTGCTTCGATTCATGGAGTCGCAAAGAGTTGGACACGACTGAGCGACTGAACTGAACTGAAATGAACTGAAGTGCTTATCAAAGGGATGATTTCAGCTGAGCCTAGACTCCTGCATCTTCCCATATATAGGAAAGCACTAAATTCCTTAACATGAGATACCTAGTTTTCTTTGACCAACAGTAACCTTTTGTTCTACCTAGCAGTTGTTGCAAAACCTCTAAATATCCTGGCTTCTCCCCTTCTTCTTTACAACAGTTTTCTCAGCATTTATCTGAGATGCTGCATCCCGGCTTGGGCTTGAAGTTCCAAGAATGTCCGCCAAATAAAACAACTCTTAGCTTTTAGGTTGTGCTTGTTTTTAGCAGTCGACATTCTTTTATGCGGTATTTTAAAAAATCAAATACATGGGCTACCTTTTCAAACAATATATAGGAATATAAGTGATGAGATCATTCCACCCCCAAATATGCCACTTTGGCATAAGGATTATTTCCAGCTGAGGACAACTGCGAAGCAGATGCAGAGAAGCTCTCTGCCGTCCCCCTATAAATTTCCCTTCGTTCTTAACATCTGTGTCTCTTTTGCTGCCCTGTATGTAGGATCATCGTTACCGTCATTCTAATTAAAATAAATTAATGTTTTAAAAATTTCCCTTCGGGGAGGTGTCCCTAATCTCTTCTCTACCAGGAAGAGCAAAAGTTAATCACAGGAGACACAACCCTAGATAAACTCTTATCAGTGAGAGGAACAAACAAAACAAACCTGACTGAAACAATCCTTATCTTCCTTTAGTTTCAGCCATATATTTACTTTCCCATAGGTTGCCACTTTTTAAAAGCCATAAACCCTTATCCTTTGTCTAATCACTTCTCTACAAATTTAAAATGTAAGTCTCCACAGGCTTCCCCAGCCCAATCACAGAACCTCAGAGGCGAGAGGGAAAATTTTCCCCTGCTTTGCATAATGGTGAGCCCTCCACCCCAGAAGAGATGCTGCTGAAGGATTCTTGCAGGAGGTGGGAAAGTGGAATATGATCTCAAAGATCCCTTGATCTCGGAGAGGCTGTGGTGAGAGGTGGCTTGAAGCCAGATCTAAGTCCCCTGCCCAGGAATTGAATCTCCTTTGCCTGGAAGAAAAGCAGGAATCCTAACCACTAGACCATCAGGGGCTAGAGGCTAGAAGCAAAATTTCCCTCACCCTTGTGCCCATTGAAAAATGCCATTTCTCAAGAAGGCAGAAACTGTAAAAACAATTACGTTTAAATGGCAATCCACTCCCGCACTCTTGCGTGGAAAATCCCTTGGACGGAGGAGCCTGATAGGCTGTAGTCCATGGGGTCGCAAAGAGTCGGACACGACTGAGTGACTTCACTCACTAGAATTCACTATTAATACAGTACAAGTAGGAGCGTGCACAGAGAAACAGTTTGTCAGCAGAAGTGAGGCGCCCCTGAAGAGAAGGGTGTGGGCGTGCCCCCTAGTAAGGAGGAACAGGAAAGAGGGGGTTGATGGTGGTCAGTTGCCTAGTCGTGTCCCACTCTTCCAGACCCCACGGACTGCAGCACGCCAGGCCTCCCTGTCCCTCACCAGCTCCCGGAGTTTGCCCAAGTTCATATCCATTACATCGGTGATGCCTTGCAGCCATCTCATCCTCTGTTGCCCTCTTCTTCTGCCATTAGACTTTCCCAGCATTGGGGTCTTTCCCTAGTAAGGAGGAGCAGTAAAGAGGGGGTTAATTCACTTAAATAGGGCAGTTCTTCCGGTTCTTTGTTTACCTTTGGCCAATTATCTGGCTCCTTTTTTCACACCTGACCTGCCCTAGGACCCTCACTAACATGTGTGTGCAACTTTTTTTCCAAGATGGATTCCAGCCCAGAGGCCTCTGGGGGATAGGGAGAAGGGGCTTTGGCATCAAGTAAGCCCCGGTAGCTGGTGATGGACAGGGAAGCCTGGTGTGCTGCAGTCCATGGTGTCCCAAAGAGTCAGATGACTGAGTGACTGAACTGAACTATGGGGTGGTGCCCCTTCTTTTTTGACCCCCAAGGAGTCTTTCTGCGCATGTGCGGCATCTCCCTTGCCCCCAGGAGGGGACATATGTGACCTTTTAATCTTTTTCTCAAACAGAGTTTAGCCCCTCTTTGTCCCTACCATAACTGTTATCTTCAAATGTCCACAGGAAACAAAGCCCGGTCATTTATCCTGTTTCTGTTTCTATTTTGAAGTGCAAGTAGGAGGCTTATTATAAATGCCTAACCTAGAGCCCACCTACTTCCTGTTTCAGGAAATGCAAACAGGAGGCTAGTTTGTCTGGCCTAAAGCCCATCTATCTCCTGCCTCACCCTCTCCCCCACCTTGGCCACCTAGATAAAGCACATTTAAATCTGTTTAGAGTCAGAAACATGGAGAGATAGGTAGGGTCCCACATGGGAGGACTAATGCTTGCAGGTCAGAAAGTGAAAAAAGCTTCAGCTGCTGGGCTAGACCCAGTGTTCCTCACTGAACATAAACAAGTGCTCACAGAATATAAGCAAATATCAGACAAGGTCACTCTGTATTTGGAGCAAGACATAGACAAGGAAGGCCACTTTGGAACCACAAATACGACTCAACATTCTCCTCCTCTAACAGGAGTGGTCCTGCTTCGTTTTCAAAGGCAACTCTGGCCTGGCTTGAATTCTCCTTCCTTCTGGATAAAATTTATTAAGATACCTAGTTGTCCTTGTTTAGGTGGTTCAGTCGCTAAGTCATGCCCGACTCTTGGGACGCCGGTGGGCTGGAGCCCACCAGGCTCCTCTGTCCATGGGATTTTCCAGGCAAGAATACTAGAGTGGGTTGCCATTTCCTTCTCCACGGGATCTTCTGACCTAGGAATTGAACCCAGGTATCCTGCACTGAAGGTGGACTCCTGCACTGCAGGCAGATTTTTTACCGACTGAGCTACGGAGATAAGCCCTTGCTTCTTAACTGTGTCCAGTTCAAAAATGTTCTTCGTTTCCTTAAGCCCTTCATTAGTGGAAACCAGCACAAACCCAAATTCTACAATAAGCTCTTCCCAACTCCCTCTTACTAAGATACCTTGTGGCTTCTCTTAATGCATTGTCCCTTCAAACAAGAATTCTCTATGCAAGAATCCTAGAGTGGGTTGCCATTCCTTTCTCCAGGGGATCTTCCCAACCCAGGGATCGAACCCTGGTCTCCTGCATGGCAAGCTGATTGTTTACCATCTGAGCCACCAGGGAAGCCCTGAAACAAGTTAAGTAACTCTAATCCTTTTTGACTGTGGGCATGTTCCTGGTAGAATCTGATCATGGGCTTTATCATAGTTTTAGCTTTTTCCTGCCCAGTCCAACGATGCCCAGACAGAGAGAAGCAAGGATTTTAAGGGCTACCTGGAAGGTTCCATGGTCCTGAAACAACCTGACTTGGGAGGGTAGTTTGCGGTGCAGAAAGAGAAAGAGGCTGAGGCAGGAATTAGGAAAGCTTGAGTAATTCTTCTTCCTCTGCCATCAACCCTTTCTGTGACTTTAGGCAAATCATTTCACTTTGAGTCTTTTTCCATTTTCTTTACAAGAAAAGATTAGAATATATGTCTAAGACTTCTTCCAACCTGAGTATTTTAGGATCCAAACCCTACAGGTTCTCATACTCCCAGGAAGGGTTCCCCTGCACTAGTTATTTGTATGGCACTGCCATCATTGTTGCCATATCTACATGCCACTGATTCTGTTCAATTTGGAAGTTATTTTTTCCAATTTTTTTTCTTTAAATGAACTGAACTTATACTTAAATTTACCAAGGAAAATTTACACCATTACTTGCCAGGAAATCAACTATTGCTTGGTAGAAGGGGAAGCATTTCTACAAACACATACATACACACACCCTAAAACAATGTGATGTAACTGTAGATGGGATTTACCTTTGTGTGTGTGTGTGTGATTTACCTTTTGATGGGATTTGAAAAATGCAGACTTCACCATGTTTAAAAAAAGGGAGATATGCAAATGTCAGAAAAATGTTAAATACATCCTAGTCACCAAAATACTTTCTCTTTAGTCTGAAACAAGACTTTCTCACTCTGACTTTCAGTTCAGTTCAGTCGCTCAGTTGTGTCCTGTGACCCCATGGACTGTAGCACATCAGGCCTCCCAGTCCATCACCAACTCCTGCAGTTTACTCAAACTCACGTCCATTGAGTCGGTGATACCGTCCAACCATCTCATCCTCTGTTGTCCCCTTCTCCTCCTGCCCTCAAGCATCAGGGTCTTTTCCAATGAGTCAGTTCTTTGCATCAGGTGGCTAAAGTATCGCAGTTTCGGGTTCAGCATCAGTCCTTCCCATGAATATTCAGGACTGATTTCCTTTAGGATGGACTGGTTGGATTTCCCTGCAGTCCAAGGGACTCTCAAGAGTCTTCTCCAACACACAACTCAAAAAAAGCATCAGTTCTTCGGTGCTCAGCCTTCTTTATGGTCCAACTCTCACATCCATACATGACTACTGGAAAAACCAAACTTTGACTAGACAGACCTTTGCTGGCAAAGTAATGTCTCTGCTTTTAAATATGCTGTCTAGGTTGGTCATAGCTTTTCTTCCTTCTTCTCTTTTGCCTTTCAGTGTAACTTAATGTCCTGTTTGGGACTTCCTTGGTGGCTCAGATGGTAAAGAATCCACCTTCAATGCTGGATACCCGGGTTCCATGCCTAGGTCAGGGAAGATATTTACATATAAGTGGATCCTTAGATCCTTTCATTCCCCCCGAGTGATTTATAAATGCCACATTTTAGAAAACAGTGCACATCTTTTCTGCTTAATTTGGGATTATCCTTCCGTTCTTAGACTAAAGATAAATTCCTCAGCTTAGCTATAAAGTCCTTCCGGACTGCTCCCTAACTACTTCCCCCTTACATAGTAAGCATTAAATAAACTTTTATTGAAAGAATGTGCCCTCATACAACTTTTTCATAGTAGTCACATGGCATAGTGTATTTCTGTCCTTTGCCAGTCTCTTCTTAACTTGGTCATACATTCTTGGGCACTTCTCTGCCCCAGATCTTGACAGAGCCCGCTGCGAGGGAATACACAGGAAGCGAAGGAATGTAACCAGCTCCTCTTCTGCAGGGGCCCCCACCAGTTGAGCCCCGCCTTCTGCCCGAACCCCCACGGCTGGTGGGCGGGGCCACGCGGTGACGCAGGCCGCACGGTTCCGCTCCGAGGAACCGTCGCGTTTCTGGGGTGACGCCTCAGCCGGCAGTTAACCACCGTGCTCTGAGCTCGGGTGTCGGCCGCTTCCATCACCCGCGTCACCATGGGGGCCGTGCTGGGCGTCTTCTCGCTCGCCAGCTGGGTGAGTTCGGAGTCTAGTGTCTCTGTTGGTCTTATGGCTTGGGGCTGGGGGCTGGGGGCGGGGGTGGCGCGACAGGGCTCCTCAAGCCGTGAGCCCCGAACGGGTCTGGGCCCCGGAGGCCCGGCGGTTGGGGGGCCGGCCGTGGGCTGCAGAGGGTAGATAAACCCCCGGAGGTCCAGGGTGAAATTCGCGATGCGCTGCGATCGGATGCGGCCGTTCTCCTTCTGCGTTTGCTGAGGAACAGAAGAGGCCAGGTCTCCATTGTTTACAATCTGATTGCCCCGCCCCCGCCAGCCTTCCGGCTCTGGGTTCCTCTGGAGCTGGGTTGGGGCCGGGGTTGGGCTCCCTAGGCCCGGGCTCTCTGGTTCGTTTCCAAGCGCCTTCTTAGGGTGGCGTCATTTATTTGGGCGGTGGGGGCAGGGGGGGTGTGTGGATAATATATTTGTCCCATAGTACAGGATTTGCCAAAGCGACAGAGTACGTGGCAGAGGTGAGATTTTTAACCAAGGCGTGGGTGCGATTCTGGCTCAAGGGAAAGAAGGCCTTGTGGATTATTATTCGGAATTGGAAGTCATGGCCTGAACATTTTGGGGCCTCGTACAAGTAATTTCTTTCTGGCTTCCCTTAAGGTGAGGACCATCATCCCAGCATTCCTCGCCTCCAGAGCTGTTGTGAGGATGAAGTGAATAAATGGGTTGAATCGCTTTGTATATAAGGGTTGAATCAGTTTGTAAATTGTCATAAACAATTTGTTTGTAAACGTCATATTTGCAAAAGGAAAATTATGGTATCTATGGAGGAGAATATGTTGAGTTCACTCATACACTGACTTCAGAGGGGCATGATTCCTTAACGTCATTTCCTTGTTTCCTAATTCCCCAACTGACTTAATTGGCCAAGGAGTCAATCTCAGCTCATTCCACTACGCTATCTTAGGGACAGACTATATTTTCCATCCTTTAAGATTGTTGAACAGAAAGCAAAAGAGCTGTTGGTCACTTAAGGGCCTCGTGGCTTTCCAGTATTTTGACCTTGCCAAAAATAAGAACTCTTACCTGGTTTATTTAATACACCTGTTTAGATACAAGTTTTATAAAATAATTCTTTGGCCTCTGCTGTACTTTTTTCTGTCACAGTAAAAAAAAAAAAATCCTGGCCAGTTGATTTTTACAGTGTTTACGAAATAAGTGTTTTGCAAATACTTACAGTACATTTACAAAATTGCAGCATTTACAAAATAAGCTTTAGGGAAAAATAGTTAAGAAAGTCATTAACTAGGGAATAATATGGTAACTTGAAACCTGAAACATGTGGTGGCTTTGATGTAAAGCTGAGCTTTGAGTTGCTGCCATCAAAGCATTTCTCGAAGGCAATGGCACCCCACTCCAGTACTCTTGCCTGGAAAATCCCATGGATGGAGGAGCCTGGTAGGCTGCAGTCCATGGGGTCGCTAAGAGTCAGACATGACTGAGCGACTTCCCTTTCACTTTTCACTTTCATACACTGGAGAAGGAAATGACAACCCACTCCAGTGTTCTTGCCTGGAGAATCCCAGGGATGAGGGATCCTGGTAGGCTGCCGTCTATGGGGTCTCACAGAGTCGAACACGACTGAAATGACTTAGCAGCATCAAAGCATTTCTACCTATAAATCACTTTATAGTTTACTGATTTCTTTTGTTCAGTGGGAACAGCAAGTAATTCAGTGTACCAGGGAATGGAGTGAAGGGAAGGAGAATTTAAAAAAAAAAAAGAAGGTAAAGGGAGCCAAATCATGTAGATACCCAGTGATCAACCTAAGGACTTTGGCTTTTACTCTCTTCTGATTATGGGGATCCATTAGAGAAAAGAAGAATGATGTGAACTGACACAGTGTTGCTGTGTGGAGAATAGATGGTAAAAAAGAAAGGGTAAAGCAGTGCTAGGGGAGGAAAAGCTTTTATTCAATTCTCTGTGGATCAGTGGTCGGGCCTGCACATTAAGACAAATTAGCAAGAAAAAAAGTTTGTACTTGTGCAATCCACATACATGTAGGAATTTTCAGAGATGAACAACTCGAAAGAGCAGTTAGAATATAGGACTTTATTATATGCCTTTCTTAATGGGTGGAGGGGTGCAGGAAAGCGCTTCCCTAGGAAAAACAAAGAGGTTTCTTTAGGAAAGGGGAATGGGTTTTTAGAAGAACAAACAGGAGGTAAGAAAGTGTGTGATAGTACTTGTTTACGTGAGTGCAGAGGTCTTTTTATCTTCTTCAAGACAATAAAACGCCCTTGGAGGGAGAATTTATGGCAGTCGCTACATTCAGTCAGATGAGAAATGCTCTGAGAGGGCATTTTTTCCCCTGTGTCTTTTGAATCTCACATGTTTTCATCTTAAAATAATTTTTGTACTAAGGGTTTTGAATGGCTTACTGTAGCAGCAAGATAGGAGCTGTTGCATAGAATCCAGGTGAGAGATGATAGTGGTGACTGGACCAGTGTGATGACTGAGGATGCTATGGAAGTAGCTAGATTCCGGATACATTTGGAGGTTAGAGCTGATGCGCTGATAAATGGAGAGAGTTTTGGGGAAAGAAGGCATCAAGGATGACTGCGAGGTGTTTGACCCGGGCAACAGGAAGAGTATGCCTGGGTCCTTGGACTCTTTAATCAATAAAAATTAGTAAGAGGCCAGACGAGAATTTCAGGCAAGCAGGAGGAAGAAAAAACAAGCAACAGGTGCCCTTGCTTGCTCCCAAGGGCTGGAGGATCTGGTTCCTTAATGGGATGTGGGTAGGGATGGATCAGTGGGTTGAGTACGAGATGTGGCTGAAGCGGTCTGCTCGCCCACCCACCGCCACCCCGCCTTGGTGCTGTTACATGCAGGGACCCTGCACAGTAGTACCCTGTGCTGTTTTGCTCTCGGCAGCTCAGAAGTAGCAGTTGGTTTGTGGCCCTGTTGTATCTTATTGTTCATGCAGGCAGTTATTTTTAGTCCCTTACACTTTCTTGGTATTCTGCTGCTCAAGGGTTGGTCCACATGCAAGCGCTCTGGGAAAGGGTCCCAGGTTCCGGCTTATCTCAAATAGAGTTATTTACGGAGATAGGTGTGGAGCCTTATACCAAGGTCACAGATGCCTAGCTCCACACCAAGGTCATCTCTGGAACTGTCTGAGCCCCATAGCAACTGTTTCCATGAACCCCCCTGATCTAAACCAGCCTCCTCCCTGTCCCCATATTAGGTACAAATACTCACCCTCTAGCACCCTAACCAAGCACCTAATGCCACCCTTCCAGCAGGATTTTTTTTTTTTTTTTGTCTTGAGACTATAAAAGTGAAAAGTGATAGTGTTAGTTGTTCAGTTGTGTCCGATTCTCTGCCACCCCATGGACTGTAGCCTGCCAGGCTCCTCCGTGCATGGGCTTCTCCAGACAGAATTACTAGAGTGGATACCATTCCCTTCTCCAGGGGAATCTTCCCAACCGAGGAATCAAACCCAGGTCTCCTACTAACTCTCGAAGGAACCTGCTCTACCTTGAACCGGCCCGCTGTTCTAACAGGTGGCTCTCCATGGTCTGTCAGGAGGTTGGCCCTCTGTGCTAACAGCCAGTCTCCCACTCCAGTAAACTCTTTTCTCTTATTCTGTCTCGTGTCTGGAAATTCTTTTCCAACCTGCACACAGATCATGAAAATAGGGGAGTGACATAACATATAGTAAGACACGTTTGTTCCGCAGTTTGAGTACCTGTTGTGTAAAGGTGCAATAGAATGCTAGGTGGTCACCCCCTGCCCACTCCAGGTACAGACAGTTATAAACAAGTAAGTAGGTGTACTGGTTTGCCAGGGCTGGATAACAAAAGACCACAAAGTGGATGACTTAAATAACAGAAATCAATTGGCTCGTCATTTGGAGGCTAGAAGTCTGAGATTAAGGTGTCAGCCGGGTTGGTTCCTGGAACTCTGTTCCAGGCTTCTTCCCTAGTTCCTGGGGGTTTGGTACAATCTTTGGTGTTCCTTGGTTTATAGATCTCTGCCTTCATCTTTGCATGATGTTCTCCCTGTGATGCTCAACTGTGTCCAGATTTCTCCCTTGTATGACACCAGTCATATTTGGTTAGGGGCCCACTTTTCTCCAGTAAGACATCATTTTACCGAATTATATCGGTAGTGACCCTGTTTCCAAATCAGGTCACATTCTGAGGTACTGGGGAGTAGGACAGAAACTTATGAATTTTGGAGGACATAATTCAGCTGATAGCAAACAGTCGGCAGTTATTATTAGTTTATTTAATTGGCTAGAGGAAAAACAGCTAAAGGAGTTAGAAGCATGTGATTGCAGACAAAATAAACTGGAAGCAATTAGTGTCATTGTTTTTAGCTGTAAAATGTCTGTATCTCTATCTGTGACTTGTGTTACGATCTTTTGACCCAAACTGTAGTTAAGAATTGAAGACTGAGGCTGGGTGGTCAATTCCCCATGGCTGTTTTGATTATGGATATTACTGGTTATCATGATATATGGAGCCCCTGCTATGAAAGAAACTATGCTAGGTGCTATATACTGTTGACATTACCTCATAAAAGATTATCACTGGGGCCATACTGTAAACCAGAATCCCCCAGTGTCTGCATCTGCTGTTTCTGCTAATGATTCTGAATTAGCCTATCCTTGTAATGTGACTTGATAACGTCACCTGTCAAAGCAATTCAAGTGGTTTCCTAATCAGGCATATAGAAGAACAACTCAAAGTATGTCCTCTCATCTGGAGTGCTTGGTAGGAGAGTTTAGCTGGCCAGAGAGCCAGGGGACTTTTTTTTCGAGTGAGGGGAAGTTCACGTAACATAAGATTAACTGTTTTAAAGTGTATAATTGTGTCATTTAGTACATTCACATGTTGTGCTGTCATAACATATGTCTGGTTCCAGAATATTCTCATCACCCCAAAGAGAAACTCAGTGTCCACTTAGCAGTCAACTCTCCCAGCCTCTGGGAACCACTCCTCTACTTTCTGTCTCCAGATCGTCCTGTTCTGGATATTTCATATGAATGAAATCACAAAGTATGTGACCTTTTGCGTCTGGCTTCTTTCACTTGGCATCATGTTTTCGAGGTTCACCCATGTTGTACCAGCTATCAGTACTTCATTTTTATCGCTAAATAATATTCTGCCCTTTGTGGGTATCTATATGTTGTTTATCCATTCATCAGCTGATGGGCATTTAGGTTGTCTGCCTTTCAACAATTGTAGATGGTGCTGTTTGGAACATTCATGTCCAAGTTTTGTTTGAATACTTGCTTCAGTTCTTTCGGGTATATGTGTGAGTTGGAGTTACTGGGTCATATCATAACTCTGTGTTTAATTTTGAAGAGTCTCTCGGTTACTCTTCAGTGGAGCCAAAAGTCTTTTGCTTCTGTTATTTGTGAGGGTTTCTGTGTAATGTTGCCTTATGCTGTAATATTAGATTTGGTAGCTAGGATGCTCAGAAATCAGCAGGTGGAGTTAGGTTTCTGTTTTTCTCAGTATTAAGATATATTGTTTTTAAATAAAATATGCTGTCTGTGGGAACATAACCAAGTACTGTGTTGAGTGCTCATTTAATATAGCAGTGTCTGAAGGAGGAAGATTCTGTTACTGAGTTTATTTTACAGACGGAGAAATAAGCTTACATTTGTAACTTGCTGAGGTAAAATGGTAGAAATAACACTGACTCCAGAGTTCACGCTTTTAACCACTTGCTCCCAGCTCTGGCTCTCAGGGAAGGCTCTCGGAGCCTGGGGGGCCTGGCCTCTGTCCTGGATGCCGGCAAGGGGCCGCTGAAGGCCGTCTCCCGTGGGATGCTCTGCCCGTTGCAGGTCCCGTGCCTTTGTGGCGGTGCGTCATGTTTGCTGTGCAGTTGCTGTCCCAACAGTAAGAATTCCACCTTGACTCGCCTCATCTACGCTTTCATCCTCTTCCTGGGCACCATTGTCTGTTGTATCATGTTTCATGAAGGGATGGAGACTCAGCTGAAGAAGGTAAGTAGAAGTAACAGTAGCCTTATTAATGTAGTGGTTTTCATTATTTTATGTTTTGCAAAAATTTTAGTTGTAATTAGTATTCATTTCTTCATTGTTGTGAAACTCAGTCAAGTTCAGTGGATTGGTTGGGAGCGTACATTTCAGTTCTAGTCAAGACAGAGTAGGAAGGTATTAGTCTTTTCCCAAAGTAAAGGTAGTATCAGAAGCAACATCTTTAGTCTGACAGCTTTCAAAAAGATACTAAAAGAGTGGCCCCAAAGCTCTTTTAAATAAAGTATATTTAATTAAAAAAATTTAATCTAGACTAGCCTTTATTTGCAGAGAAGGGCCAAAAAGAGAGCACTTGACTTTTATTTTTAAAATGCAACTTGTTTATATTGTTCGGTGACAAGATTGTAAGTGAATTGAAAGCCAAAGCAAAAAGTCCCACAGGAGGGTCTTGCAGTTGTTGAAGAGGCCGGTTTTATAAATCCAGGCTTTCTGTGGTGGGATCAAATCTCTCTTTAAATGTGGATATTCCCTTAGCATTAAAATGTCTTTTTTTCCAGATACCGGGATTCTGTGATGAAGGACTTAGTACCAGGATTACTGATATTATGGATAAAGATTGTGATGTGCTGGTTCGTTATAAAGCTGTGTATCGAATCAACTTTGCCTTGTCAGTCTTCTTCTTTGCCTTCTCTCTGCTCATGTTAAATGTGAAAACGAGTAAAGATCCCAGAGCAGCGATACACAATGGGTAAGTAGGAATTATTTGTTGTTAACTTGTCACGGTGTTGTATCTTCGCCTTCAGCGGTTAATGTTGCCGTTTTGCTGAAAGCAGTGGAGTATATAATCAGTGGCCCAGATGTACTTCTCATCTATTACACGTGGGAAGTTGTTTCAAGGTCATTTTCAGTTGGAGCCCTGCAGTATAGCGGAGGTAGAGTGGACAACGAGAATCTTTTTTTTTGTTTTTATTTATTTAGTATTTTTTGAAAATATTTTTGCTTCAGGTTCCTACATTTCTCTGCACACCTATCAAACCATCCAAGCATTGTACTAGGCACTTCACACACACAAACACATGTATTTTCTTTCTATTGTTAAAAGATAAACATGTACCTGATATATTTAGACAGGATACAGAAAGATAAATAGTGAGTATATTTGGGCCGCTGATTCACATATTCTGTCGCTTCCCACTCCTGATCCCCAGTTCCTCTTGTACATGTATTTCAGAGAGGTTAAAGAAATTGCCTGAGATCTCTCAGCTAGAGAGGGTTGGCGCTAGGATTGAAACTCACATCTGGTCAGCTCCAAAGCTGCTTGCTTTCCGCGCTGCATGCAAAGTAGCGTTTAAAGGTCGACTGAAAGCCAGCTTTGGTCTTGTGATGAGCTGTGTGACTGTGGGCAAGTGGTTTATGTCCAGTTGCCTGATGTGCAGCTTGCCAAACTGAGATGCTGAGATTTGCAGCAGTGACTGGAAGACACATCTTGGATTCGCCTCCCTGAAGGCCAGAGGCTGTAGATCCTTACGGGATAAAGAAGTAGGGTAGTCTTACTTGTGGGAATGGGAAGGTAAGGAACAGGTGCTGTAATCAGTGTTCTGCACAGGTCTTTATCTTAATTACAAGCTTGACATGGCAACCCACTCCAGTACTCTTGGCTAGAAAATCCCATGGACAGAGGAGCCTTGTGTCCATGGGGTCGCAAAGAGTGACTGAGCGACTTCACTTTCACTTTATTTAACAAGATATTTAGCATAATCAGAGGGTGGAGTTTTTGGCACTCTGAATTCATTGAACCACCTGTGCAAGCCCTGTTGTAGGGTCAGTAGTCCCAACCAGTCTTAACCAGCTTGAACTGGACAAAAACTAACTCCCAGTTTCTGAAAAACAGCTTAAATCCTCATTGCTGTAGCAACCCATACATCAGAGGCAAGTATCTATAGGGGTGGTTAAAGAGTCTTGGGATATATTATCTAGGCTGTAGGTAGGAAGGTATGAAATTTGAAAAAATTTAGACAAGCCTTGTGAAGGCAAGGCCACAAACGGAGGAGTTCTTTAACGAGCTGTTAAAGCAGAGAAACTCTAAGGTAGTGTGTTTCTTTCTTATGAATATGAATGATTGGGTCTCTGTGCTAATATTTGTCCTCAAATCGTGTAAAATACTGAGTGAAGTAGCTTCATGTCAGATGAAGAGACAAGCCCAATCATGTTGGAAGTGGCTGCTGCCGCTGCCGCTAAGTCGCTTCAGTCGTGTCCGACTCTGTGCGACCCCATAGACTAGTAAGGCTTTATTTTTGCATTTCAGAAGTTCATTTTCTCAATGAAAGGGAAAAATTAGCATTTCATAAATGTACTTTTATATTTTAATAGATTTTGGTTCTTCAAAATTGCTGCCATTGTTGGTATCATGGTTGGATCTTTCTATATTCCTGGAGGCCACTTCAACACAGGTATGGTTCACTGTAACGGGGGCTAATTATAATATATACAAACTCTACAGATGACTGCATTCATTACTGATTTTGCAGAACTGGTAATTAAATGAGATGGTGTTCAATTTTCATGACTTGATACTAATATTAAGATATTAATTGACTGATTAAAGCCAGGAGACATTCAGTCCACTTCTCAGCTATTCTGAAACCAGATGTTAATTGTTTGCCAATATTTTAGGTTTCCCTTCTCACTTGGCAATATGAAGTTAATTGGGCTTGTCACTATAAGGACTTGTAACCATGTACTACTCCACTATCCCCATTTTAACCTGCTTCCTTTTCGTGGCATCATATGGCATCTGTAGATTTCCACTGTGATTTATATCCCTATGAGTAAAGGAAAGGGCTTATATCTTTTCCATTTGGAATGTCAGACCACGGGCTCCCCTTAGCACAAGCTAGAATAGATTTTAAAAGATCTGAAACCCACCAGAACACTTGTCATAGGATGCCTTTGAGTTTGAAATTGCGATAGTCTTGCTGTACTGCTCGAGACAGAATATGTCTTATTATTACCTTTTCTTACTGGAAACCTTTTTAGTATGTTGGACAGTAACATTCTGATATGTTTCTCCTGTGGTAAAGAATAACTTTGTGCTTTTGGTTTGTAGCCTGGTTTGTTATTGGCATGGTAGGGGCTGCCTTCTTCATCCTCATCCAGCTGGTGCTGTTGGTAGACTTTGCTCACTCTTGGAATGAATCATGGGTAAATCGAATGGAAGAAGGGAATCCAAGATGCTGGTATGCTGGTAGGTGTCAAACCCCTGTGAGAGCCACACTGAGTTATGCTGTGTTAAACTGGGTGACAGTTGGTCCTCGTTAGTTTAAAAGTTTGTTATAACTGTGAGCATCATGTTCATTTTCTTTTTTCTAGCTTTACTGTCTATCACAAGCTTGTTTTATATCCTGTCAATCATCTTTGCCGGGTTGCTGTACAAATACTACACCAAACCAGATGGCTGCACAGAAAACAAGTTCTTCATCAGTTTTAATCTGATTCTTTGCGTGGTGATTTCCGTTTTGTCAATCCATCCAAAAATTCAGGTATGGTTATGATTGCTGCTTCTTCTTCCTATGAGAGATTTTTAATTTATGCTAAACTTGAAACCTAGGTGACCTTTTATATGAATTTATGTCCAAGTATATCTACTTAAACATTTTTCTACTGTAGCATGATAAAGTCTTCATAATTATATCTTAATCATAGAATGTGCCATTGAATGCCAGTATTGTAATTAAATGAATAATTTCCCTATTATTTAAGGGGAAAAAACTATGTAACTTGAGAATTTATTGTCCTTATAAAATTGTTTATATCACAAGAATGATTCTTAGAAATCTTTAGCAGAGATATTTTAGGGGAATTAAATTAGAAAAATATGATTTTAATATTTAAAACACAACTTATGGTCCTGAGTTTCCTCATTTAAATACCATATTTTAAAAATTCATGGATTTTTAGGTATGAAATATGAAAAGAACATCACGTCTCCTTTTAAAAGTGAGAAAACTGAAGGTCCAGAGAGTTGATGGATTACCTAGCTAGTTAAGGGCAAAGCTTAGCTTTGATTTCACTATACCATGGAACTAGTGGTAAGTCCAAGCCTTTGTATGATACACAGGAATTTCCAGGGTTATGAAATGCCTGAGAATTGGTGGTACATGCCTCCTCTTTCTTGGTTATTTTTCAAGCTAACTTAAACTGAAAGGTTACTTGTCATCTTTCATCTGTCAAGCAGAATCAGAAGGTTCTCAATACCAGCTCAGTGGGTCCCAGGAAGTATGTTTTTAGAAATTCAGCCCTTGCAGTTCCTATTGCTTTCTTTTCGATTCCATAGGAACACCAGCCTCGTTCCGGCCTCCTGCAGTCTTCTCTCATCACCCTCTACACCATGTACCTCACGTGGTCAGCCATGTCCAATGAACCTGGTAAGCAAATTTTAAAAGCACATGCATTTGATGGAAAGAAAGTAAGAAATGGGAGTTCTCTGGCAGTGCAGTAGTTAGGACTCAGCCTTCACTGCTGTGGGTGTAGGCTTGATCCCTGGTTGGGAAACTTAAGATCCCACAAGATGTGCCATGCACACCAGGAGTAGAAGAAAGTACGAAATTACTCCTTTGGTGGGTGCCAGAACTAGAGCTGGAGCAAATGTCAGACAAAAAAATGAACAAACAAAAACTTCACTTAAATGGACAATGCCTTTGGCATTTACCTTTCAGATTTTATTCTCCATGTCTGCTCCTAGCTGTTCAGAGCTGAAAGCCTAAAGAACCACCTGAAGTTCCTTTATATGGTCCAGGCTTTTCCCCAGACTAAATCAGATTAGTTAAGAGCTGAACAAGGCAACATTGTTTTGGCCCTTTGTAGAATTAAGTTAATTGAATTTTATGTTGGTGGTACAGGCTTCAGAAGAAACAGCTGCAGGAAATCTCCTTTTGTAGGTCTTACGGGATTGTTTCTCAAGAGTATCCTGTGGACTAGTTTTCAAGGAAAACCATTACTGCGACCATCCAGTGATGACTCAACTTTTTTTTTTAATTTTTATTTTTTTCATCTCAGGTGTACATGAGTTCCCAATTTTGAACCCCCTCGACTCAACTTATTTTTATTGTATTCCTATATAACTGTGCAAAAACAGGACTAGGGATAAACTCCTTGTGCCTTTTTTTTTTTTTTTTAAATAACCAGGCCAAATTTATTGAATAATCTACTTTATTTTGCAAACAAATTTATCTTTTTTAAACTTTTTGTTTTATATTGGATTATAGTTGACTAACAGTGTTGCGATAGTTTCAGGTATACAGCAAAGTGATTTAGTTGTACATTTTCCCCTTTAGGCTGTTACATAATATTGAGCAGAGTAGATCCTTGTTAGTTACCCATTTAAATATAGCAGCGTGTACATGTCCATCCCAACCTCCCCACCGCCCTTCCCCCAGTAACTCTTAAGTTCCTTCTCCAAGTCTGTGTAAACTCCTTATACTTTAAGCACACAACTGTAGAGCCCCAAAGACTTGCTAGTTAAACTTCAAAACCAGTTAAGTCAAGATTGACATTTATGAAATTGGACAAATATTCTGTTGCTGTAGTTTCTTTACTCTTTATCGAAAACCAAGTCTTTGATTACAACACAGATGTGTCACTGACTGCCAAGTTGCAGGTTCTTTGAAGTATAGCATTCTCATGTTTGAAATTGTGTTTTGTTACCATGACTGAGTGATGTGTAAACACACCCCTCAAATCCTTTTGGACCCCGATGAGTTATCCCTAAAGATAAACCGCAGTTTCTCATTGTCAGATCGTTCCTGCAACCCTGGCCTGTTGAGCATCATTACGCACATGACCTCATCCACCTTGGCTCCTGCGAATACAACTGCTCCAGCCCCTACCCCTGCCATGCCGTCACAGAGCGGGCCTTCTCTGAATAAGGAGAATTTCATTGGGCTGTTAGTCTTTGTTCTCTCTCTTTCCTATTCTAGGTAAGTTAAAAAGTCCTTGACTTGCCTCAGTTAACCCTGAAGTGTATGTTTCTGTAAGTTCAGTAAATCCTCTTGTGAAATAATTCCCCCCAGCCTTACTAAGAGATATGTTCTCCTTCGTATAGGAAGATAAAGCTCTTACCTGACCTGACTCTAGATTAGCTAGAATAGTGGCTCTGAAATTTGGTTGGGTTATCTTTTTTTTAGGGCGATGTTTATTTTATGGTCATTGTAAATATTATAAGGAACTAAATATTATAAGGAACTTATGCACGAAATGCTTGAGTTGGTATTTAATCCAAAACCTCAGATACAATCTGTGTTAGCAGTTTGCACTCATTCTCTCACCCATTTTTATTGATTGATATTGTCTATCTAATAGTGTGTGATACTTTAATAATTTTAAAATGTGAAATAATACAAATAGGGTATATTTATATAAACTAACAGTGTAAATGAGGACAGTTTAAAGTAGGAAATGAAATTGTCCTCCCTCTAAATTCACCTTTTCTGTGGTTAAATTTTGGCCCATATTATTTCAGACTTTTTTACTATCTATTAATCGATTTATATCTATATTATTATGTATATTTTTATAAATAGTTACATAATTTTATATCACTTGATATATAATTTAAAAATAGAGAACATACTATATAGCAGTATAACAGTATACTATTCTGAAATATAAATGAATTTGTCATAATTTGGACAGCTTCACACACATAATGTGTAGTTTTACCCTTTTTTTTTCCTTTTTTTCTTTTTTTTAATTATTGATTAAAATATGGATTGGCAGCCATATTTTGGCTTGGGCTGACTTCCTATTTCTCTAAAGAAAGTTTTATTGGCTTATAGCTGTGTTCATTTGTTTCATGCTCTCTGTGACTATTTTTGATTATTTCCTTTGATTCTTGATCTTAAGAGGGAAGCTTTTAATCTTTCACTATTAAATACAGCTTTTTCATAGAGGCCTTTTATCAATTTGAGGAACTTTTCTATTTCTTGTTTGAGTTTTTATCATAAAAAAATAACAGATTTTTGCCAAAAAAAATTTTTTTAATGTCTGTTGAGATATTCATGTGGAATTTGTCCTTTATTTGTATGTACTTTTAAATTCAATCATTTAACAAACTTATAGTGAGTATCTGCTGTATATTAGAAATGCATAGATGACTAAGGTCATTGCCAGAAGGTCATTCCTGTGAATAGCAAGGAAGACAGGAGTGGTTAAGTGATAGGGCAGAAGGAAGAATAAGGAGCAACGGCAGTTTAATCCAGCCTAGTGATGGGGTGACATCAGAGAAGACTTCCTAGAGGACACGGTATGATTAGAGAGTTAGAGTGAGTGAGTTAGCTGGGCAAAGGCGGGCATTGCATTCTGAGCAAAGGAGAGATACTTCTGAAGTCCTGGGAGCAGACACGGTAAGCATAGTGTATTTTGGGAAACCCCTCCAGGCAGTTAAAGCCTCAAATTTTAACTGTTAGGATCATAACTTTAAGCAAACCCTTCAGAAGCCCTTCAGTCCCCAAAGCAGAAGCAGTTTAGAAATAATCTTCATGTACAGGCCGTGACAGCACTTCATCTTCATGGCCCCCTTCTGATTTACCTTCCTGGGATCACTTTGCAGCATCCGCAATTCCAGCAATAGCCAAGTAAGTAAGCTGACACTGTCAGGAAGTGACAGCGTGATCCTCCGTGATACGGCTGCCAATGGTGCCAGCGATGAGGAGGATGGACGGCCTCGGCGAGCAGTGGACAACGAGCGAGAGGGGGTGCAGTACAACTACTCCATGTTCCACCTCATGCTCTGCTCGGCTTCCCTGTACATCATGATGACCTTGACCAACTGGTACAGGTAGGAAGCAGAGAACTGAGGAAGCCCACTTGCCCCCTGGGGTTGCCTATAAGAGCTCCTGACCTCAGAATCCCCTTCTTTTACCCATATAATGAAAGTGTGTTCAGTGCTCATGCTTTCCTGAAGTACTTCTGAATTTTTTTTCCTCCTCTTGCATTTAAAATCCAGTTGGAATGCCTACAGTGAAAATCATGGGAAGCCCTTCCAAACTTGAGTAACTTGAGAGAGAAAATCATGACATAAAACAAGACATGATCTGACTTGTCTTTGTTCCCTGGGTTTTCTTTGTCTAGAGATGGCCATGTAGAGCATTCTGATCAAAGGAAACATCTGGTAAAGCAGGGGAGATTCAGTAAATTCATTTCAGTCTTGAATTTTACCAGTATGTAGAATAGCCAGATGTTCCTGAAGAACTTTTTGCAAGGAATGGTCAGAGTTCTTCATGCAGGCTAAAAGATAAAAGCTGTTTGAGTGGCAGAGGCCCCTGCTCATAAAAACGAAAAAATAGCAACTTTCTCAAGTCCCTTCTGGTAACTGACTACAGAGTAGGGAGTATCAGGCGAGTTTCAGTGGATAATTTACTAGCTTTTCCTGAGGGGCCGCTATATGCTGAAATTAGGCTCCTTTACTTAACTCTCAGGGGCTTCCCAGGTGGCTTAGAGAATCGGCCAGCCGAGCAGGAGACGTGGGTTCGATTCCTGGGTCGGGAAGATCCCCTGGAGAAGGGCATGGCAACCCACTCGAGTATTCTTGCTTGGGAAATCTCATGGACAGAAAAGCCTGGTAGGCTGTAGTCCCTGGGGTTGCAAAAGAGTCAGACTTAGTGGCTAAACAACAGCTGCCACCTAACTCTCTGCTGTTTTCTCAGCCCTGATGCAAATTTCCAGAGCATGACCAGCAAGTGGCCAGCTGTGTGGGTCAAGATTGGTTCTAGCTGGGTCTGCCTCCTCCTCTACGTCTGGACCCTCGTGGCTCCGCTTGTCCTCACCAATCGAGACTTCAGCTGAAGCTGAGTGCCAAGGACACCACTGAAATTCATAAAGGTCTCCTTTGCTGAAAGCTCACTTACTGTTTACTTTCGCTTCAACTAATATATTAAGCAAATGCTTTGCAAATAAGACTATATCCAGGGTTATATTGGAGGGCAAGATGGAATAATGCTTGATGCAGGATCAGAACCTTTCATTTATATCTCTATTATGTTTATTTGTAAGGATAGAGAGCAAAAGGAACAGATTGTGTTTTAAAGTGAACTACAGCTGTGCTGTCAAGAGAGTTCTTTATTAAGACTTGTAGGTTCCTACAACTGTGATTTAAAATGTAAGACAAAAATGTTGGATATTTGAGGTTGTCATTAATATATTTCTATTGCAGTATCTTTAAAGAGCAAAATAATTATAATGATGCATTTCTATGACAGTTTTCTTCTGTGAAAGCCTTTACTGTGTGATACAGGCCCTCTGTTCAGTCCTTAAACTCAATGCTTGGGGAAAGGAGTCTGTGTGCAGGTCTTGCCCCAGAAGAGGGGTTGTTGGTATGGCTGCTGCTTCTACGTCTCGAGGTTTTTTAATTTCCTTTTTATTTTTTATACTACAGCATTGATGCTGCTTGATTCAAGCCTGTGGCTTTGCTAGAAATGTTACTTTCAATAAACGCTATGTATGTTTGGTTAAACTGAAGATTAACTTGAAAAACCGGTGCAGCTTTAGTCTATGTCATTCTCTCGTTACAAGTATGTAAAGCTATAAATGCATGTGAATATATTATATTTGCACTATAAAGGTATTTGATTAAAATAGAAAGACGCTTTTTAAGATCCTTTCGTTAACAGCTTTGATGAGTTAGCAGCATTCTAGGTTTTTCATTGTTTTAGACTTTTTTGGGCAGTAAGATTGATAAAGCATCTTCCAGAATGCTCTCCTGTTCCTTCTAAAATTTAAGGTCTGACCAGTGAGTAAAGTCTTGAACTCATTCAGAAATTCCACTAAATGTCTTTCCTGGGCAAGACACTTGGGTAGATGAGAGATAAGGCTTGTGTTCTCTGGAAGCTTCCTCGGGAGAGGTGGCACAGAGGGAAGTAGGATAGAGCAGTCTGCGTGTTTGGCGAAGGTTTACGGCATGTTCTGTACCGGCCCCGTCAGGCCTGGGATACAGCCGCAAACGTGACAGGCACGAGCTCTGCCGGCCTGGACTTAGAGTTTCAAAGAGGGTGTTGTAATTAGTGCTGTGATTTAGGAATTGCAGAGAACTCACAGGATAGGTGCTGGGTGGGGAGTGTCATGGTAGGCTTCCTGAGAAAAGTGATATCTAAGCCAAGAAACGTTAGGAGTTCACGAACGAGAGGAATAGGGGAGTGGAATGGCATTGCTGAAGGATAGACTAAACTCTATGTTAAGGGTAGGGAGATTTTTAAAAATATATACATTGTGTTCAGTGGAGCTTTAATGGGGAGAAGTGGTCTGGGACCAGGCCACGAAGGGCTTTGTAAACCACACTGAAGAGTTTGGACCTTGTGCAGGGGCAGCAGGGAACATAGAGGGCCGTGGGCAGATGGTCTCGTCAGTCACTGCGGCTGATGTATGGAGAAGGGATCTAGAGAATGAGACCAGGGCAATCCTTGTGAGATCTGAAACAGAGAAGTCAAGTGAGCATAGAAATTGACCGCTGAGAGCGCCTCAGTAATTAAACATTTTAACTTGGCAGTTGTTTAGCTGTGGGAGAGAGGTCGATTCCTGAGTGATGCTCGTTTATTTAGCCACCTGAAATCTCTGGTGGTTCTGTTTATATGGTGAGAAAAACCAGAAGGGGAGGAACAACTTGCGTTAGAAGAAAGATGGAGGTGATCTCTGAAGATGGCTGTTTGAGTTTGGAAGCATGCTTTGTTATTTTCTGTCAGGCTGGTCAGTAAATATTTACTGAGTATATACTATGTTTTACAACCTTAGGCAAGTGACAAGCCATCTGAGCCTCAGTGTCTCCTTTGTTTGAAAGTTTATCTCAGAAGAGCATTTAGAGAGTAAAATTACTTTGCAAAGTGCTTAACCATTGTAAGCACGCCGGTTGTAGCTGCTCATCGCCACATGCGCTAAAACGAGACTGGTCAATAGTCAGAGGTCAGACATATTCAGCCGTAATCTAACGGAGGTGAGATTTGAGGGTTCTTCCAGAATTAGACAGGGCCTAGAGGGGACAGTCTCAGCTGAGCTGTAGGTGCGGAGTCCGGAAGCAGGGCTTGATAGGAACTGTTGGAACTGCCACCATTTAAACCAGTACTTTTATGCCATGGCTCAGAAAATTGCCAGGGATGTGGGGGACAGTTAGGGAAGGTATAGCCCCTTACTCTGCCGGTGTAAAGCAGTCACCCCATTTTCCTTAAAGAAGGGCCAGCCAGATTAAGACCTTTAAGGGTCTTAAACTTTAAAAACATCACCGTGTACCACCCCTCCCCCACCTTATGTCACTTAAAAGCAACACTAACTGTAAAATAAGTGTAACAGAGTCCAATAAAGGTTTTATTTTTTTCTTCATGATGATAACTTCGATATTAATTTGAAATAACAAATTCGCTTTTAAAACCGAAGGGGCAGTGTCCCTACTTTGCTTGGTTAGAAACGACTTTGCAAGTTAAACCTGGCCTGTCGCTGGGACAGCCAGTAGTGTGCTCAGGTTCAGCTTAGTTCAGTCGCTCAGTCGTGTCCGACTCTTTGCAACTCCTGGAGTCCACCAAGACCCATGTCCATCGAGTCGGTGATGCCATCCAGCCATCTCATCCTCTGTCGTCCCCTTCTCCCGCCCTCAATCTGTCCCAGCATCAGGGTCTTTTCCAATGAGTCAGGTCTTCACATCAAGTAGTCAGAGTATTGGAGTTTCAGCTTCAACATCCATCCTTGCAGTGGNATGGCTCAGAAAATTGCCAGGGATGTGGGGGACAGTTAGGGAAGGTATAGCCCCTTACTCTGCCGGTGTAAAGCAGTCACCCCATTTTCCTTAAAGAAGGGCCAGCCAGATTAAGACCTTTAAGGGTCTTAAACTTTAAAAACATCACCGTGTACCACCCCTCCCCCACCTTATGTCACTTAAAAGCAACACTAACTGTAAAATAAGTGTAACAGAGTCCAATAAAGGTTTTATTTTTTTCTTCATGATGATAACTTCGATATTAATTTGAAATAACAAATTCGCTTTTAAAACCGAAGGGGCAGTGTCCCTACTTTGCTTGGTTAGAAACGACTTTGCAAGTTAAACCTGGCCTGTCGCTGGGACAGCCAGTAGTGTGCTCAGGTTCAGCTTAGTTCAGTCGCTCAGTCGTGTCCGACTCTTTGCAACTCCTGGAGTCCACCAAGACCCATGTCCATCGAGTCGGTGATGCCATCCAGCCATCTCATCCTCTGTCGTCCCCTTCTCCCGCCCTCAATCTGTCCCAGCATCAGGGTCTTTTCCAATGAGTCAGGTCTTCACATCAAGTAGTCAGAGTATTGGAGTTTCAGCTTCAACATCCATCCTTGCAGTGGACACCCAGGACTGATCTCCTTTAAGATGGACTGGTTGGATCTCCTTGCAGTCCAAGGGACTCTCAAGAGTCTTCTCCAGCACCACAGTTCAAAAGCACCAATTCTTTAGCACTCAGCTTTCTTTATAGTCCAACTCTCACATGCATACATGACCACTAGAAAAACCATAGCTTTGACTAGACGGACCTTTGTGGGCAAAGTAATGTCTCTGCCTTTTAATATGCTATTTAGGCTGGTGTATTCAAGACTCAAGTGAATTATACATGTCGAGTGCTGAATTATACACATGCATTAAAAAAAAATCAGTATTTTAGGTAAGCTCAGGATTCCACAGTAAAGCAAGAGGGTATTTTGAATCCTCAGACCTCATGGTGTCATCCCATTCTAGAAGAGTCCCCTGGTGTCTCATCGCCATGAAGCAGGCCTATCTGTCCTGCACTGTTGCTGATTGAGGGCCCTGGCTCCGAGGTCAGCTGTGTGCCCTAGGAATTCATTAAAGGCAACAGTGTTGCTGCCACTTCTGTGTGCTTAGAGCTGGGAGAAAGCTTGTCAGCCCTTCTCGGATTTCCCTTTCTGGGTTGCTCTTGCTAGGCGTTCTGTTGGAAGGGAAATAAAACTCTTGATGATCAAAGATACTCCCAAAGAGTGGCTGTGGACCTGGTTTTCCGTGCTTTTGATGTTCTGAACCAAACCATAACTCAGACCTAATTTAAACCCAACAACTTTTGTGTTTATTCCAAGTCCTTGATAGATGCTATTTTTCTTTTTAGCTATTGAGGCTAAAGTGAATATTCAGTACTGTGAGGTACGTATTTGATCTCCCTGGATGGATGGCTGATGTCAGGCTCGTGCTTATTAATGGGAGCTGCTGTTCATCCCTTTGCACTTCATGTCGGTCTCTCCATCCTGTTACTGCCCAAATCGGGCCACCTGCTCAGTGGTCTCCTCACTACTGCAGGGTGACTTCAGTCACACGGTGCCTGCATCCTCAGGTGAAGGAAAATGAGAGCTGCCCTCAAATAGCAACATGTCCCAAGGAAGGAACAGATATTATCCACAGGTCTGTAAAGTGTTGATGATTCTCCCCTTTTGTAGATCACACTGAGGTGTAGAGAGGCTAGTGTCTTGCCCATAGACCCTTTAGTAAGAAGCAAAGCAGAGAAACAAATCCAGGGCTGATTTAGATCCCAGTCTCCCTTGGCCCGTAAGGATGTAGGAGATGAGATAAACTACAGAGACTGCTTCATGTAGGGGGGGCCAGGCCAGCTGACTCTCTCTCTACCCATTACTAATGAAGGGAAATTAGTAGCTCCCTGAAGGCAGTAACTGGTGTCCTCCTGGGTCAGTGTATTCCAAGAGGGTTGGTACCTTATCAGATAAGAGAGCAAACATTTGGTTAAAGTTTCTCTTTTTTTCCACAAAAGTAGTGCCCTTAAAGGAATTTATTACCAGCTTTATATATATATATATATATATATTTCTTAATTAATTTTGCTGGGCCGGGTCTTAGTTGTAGCATGTGAACTCTTAGTTGCAGCATGTAGGATCTAGTTCCCTGACCAGGGATTGAACCTCAGGCCCCCTGCGTTGGGAGTGCAGAGTCTTACCCACTGGACCACAAGGGAGGTCCCCATCCATACTCAGCAGAATAACATGAAACATTCGGTGCCGTTTATTGTGTAGAAGTGCTGAACGAGTACTGTGAGGCATGGGCACTGGAGAAAACTAAGGGGTATTTTAGAAGAGTAACCAGAAGGAGCTGACTCATAGAAAAAACTCCTATGGCTTCTAAAGTACCTAAGTTGATCCTATTTTAACACTGTTATGGAGGTAAAAAGAGTTGGCTCCATGAACTCTGTCTTTCCAGACCTGAGAAATAGACTAAGTTCCTTTGAGAATGCTGACCTGAAGAGCTGGTATGTTGCAATGTTAAGTACTTACTGTTGCATCATCAAAGCCAGCAGTAACGTATGGATAGTCCAACGGTTTCTCAACTGGCCCATCACCAACACACCACAGATAAGAGAGCAAACATTTGGTTAAAGTTTCTCTTTTTTTCCACAAAAGTAGTGCCCTTAAAGGAATTTATTACCAGCTTTATATATATATATATATATATATTTCTTAATTAATTTTGCTGGGCCGGGTCTTAGTTGTAGCATGTGAACTCTTAGTTGCAGCATGTAGGATCTAGTTCCCTGACCAGGGATTGAACCTCAGGCCCCCTGCGTTGGGAGTGCAGAGTCTTACCCACTGGACCACAAGGGAGGTCCCCATCCATACTCAGCAGAATAACATGAAACATTCGGTGCCGTTTATTGTGTAGAAGTGCTGAACGAGTACTGTGAGGCATGGGCACTGGAGAAAACTAAGGGGTATTTTAGAAGAGTAACCAGAAGGAGCTGACTCATAGAAAAAACTCCTATGGCTTCTAAAGTACCTAAGTTGATCCTATTTTAACACTGTTATGGAGGTAAAAAGAGTTGGCTCCATGAACTCTGTCTTTCCAGACCTGAGAAATAGACTAAGTTCCTTTGAGAATGCTGACCTGAAGAGCTGGTATGTTGCAATGTTAAGTACTTACTGTTGCATCATCAAAGCCAGCAGTAACGTATGGATAGTCCAACGGTTTCTCAACTGGCCCATCACCAACACACCACAGATAAGAGAGCAAACATTTGGTTAAAGTTTCTCTTTTTTTCCACAAAAGTAGTGCCCTTAA
Source organism: Neotragus moschatus (assembly GCA_006410615.1). Lineage (NCBI taxonomy): Eukaryota > Metazoa > Chordata > Mammalia > Artiodactyla > Bovidae > Neotragus > Neotragus moschatus. The sequence goes on along the minus strand of SJYA01001859.1, from coordinate 202,210 downwards.
AGGAATTTATTACCAGCTTATATATTTTTATTACTTTGGCTGGGCCGGGTCTTAGTTGTACATGTGAACTCTTAGTTGCAGCGTGTAGGATCTAGTTCCCCGCCACCGACGGGGACCTAGCTCCTGTCTCCTCTGGGGAGATGAACAGAGGGCAGAGACACAGCCATGAGCTCAGAGAAACAGCTAAGCAGCAGGTGACCAGAGCTGAGCAGGCCACGCCCAAGTCACCCTCAAGGAGTTTGTGTTCACTTGTCGGTGTGTCCAGAATGAAGTGTGCACTTGCAGGTGCTTCCACAGTAAAGTGTTCAGTTACAATCTGGGTCTCAAGAAACTAGGAACTTCTGCTTTCTATTCTCCAGGAAGCTGGAAAACAAGCCACTTTTTACACTGATGCTTTCTGACTCTATAAATACCTCCCTTCTTTGTATGGTCTGCCTGGGGGCTGACTCCAGCCATCAGGAGGAGATTGTGGGCTCCAGACAGAGTGCCTCGCCTTGCATCCCAGTGCTGCTTAACTGTTAATAGCTGTGTGTCCTTGGACAAGCTGCTTTTCTGTACCTTACTTCTCCCCCAGGGACAATAATACTATTTCATTAAGGGTGCTTGAAGATTAAATGGCATTTTGTACGTGAAGCGCTTAACAAGATGGATACACAGCCCCCAGGAGCACTCAGGGACCGTTAGCTATCCGGGTTCAAGGCCAGTCTGGGAAGTACACCTGGGCCTCGCGAGTGGCCCTCCGTATCACTGCGGACATCTCACTCCACTTCCTTTCTTCACACTGGTGTCCTCTCACCGCAGCTGATCTTCAGAGGCAGCCGGCCTGCTGCCTAGAAAATGCACGTGCTGCCACAGCGCCCCCTTCCGGCCTCAGCAGGTGAGAGGCTCTCCCCTGACCACTGTGAGGGAGTGAAAGGCACTCTGTTGTGTCCAACTCTTTGTGACGCCAAGGACTGTTCAGCCCATGGAGTTCTCCAGGCTAGAACACTGGAGTGGGTAGTCTTTCCCTTCTCCAGGGGATCTTCCTGACCCAGGGACTGAACCCAGGTCTCCCACATTGCATGTGGATTCTCCACCAGCTGGAAGCCCTGGCCATGAAAAACCACTTAGAATCTTTACCCAAACTGCCATAGTCACAAAAGAACTCCACACACACTCAGCCTTACAGAGATTTTTTTATTATTTAAGACCCAGTCATGCATACTAAAATTACATGTTTTCACCATTTTGACTTAGAAAATGCACTAGAAAAATAAACTTTTGGTCAAAACAAACACCGAAGTAGATGAATCCACCACCACGTGTCCCTATACTTGAAGCCAAACTGAATTTCAGTTTGAAGCGAGGAAGGCAACCAGTGGCCGAAATGATGCCCCAGTCTGGTCACAATTAGTCCATCTCCAACCCCTTGAGAGTCACTGTCAGAGGCTCTTGGCTCCAGAGAACTTTCAAGTATTTTACTTGTAACAGGTTCCCAACTGATATGCCAAGAGGTCAAGGCATATCCACAGGAATCCCAGTGGATGGCAGCTACTTAACCGCCCAACTAAACATGGTGCCCAGTGAGATGAAAGGACAAGTGGCTAACTGGCAAAGAGCAGAACGGTCACTAGCAAGGCTATTCACAAATCACCCTGGGCCTTCGCATGGAGCAAGCGCTATGAAGGAAGTATATCTGACTCTGACATTATGTGTTGTATTTCAAGCCATTTCTGCATCAGGAGAGCAGAAGGGAATTTATTCGAGATTTACAAAACTCACAGACCTCAATACTGAAAAGTGTGGCTTTTCAGATGTCTAGTGGGACTAGACATCTTTCCTCAACAGTTGCCATGTTTTCTGTTTGCAATCTCCACGCCTCTCATGCCACCGGACAGCCACACATCATTAGCTTAGCGGACATTTTACTTCCTAAATGAAAGAAGTGGTTTCAAAGGAAAACCTTAAAATGAGGTATTACGATAATGCCACAACAGTACCATAGCTTTTGGCTACCCAAGTGAAAAAGCGACCCCGTAACTGATCTGAGAATCAGATGGCATTTAAAGTAACTGCCCACCCATGGAGATTTCTGAAAGGCTCAACGTCTGAATGGCAACCCACTCCAGTGTTCTTGCCTGGAGAATCCCAGGGACGGGGGAGCCTGGTGGGCTGCTGTCTATGGGGTCGCACAGAGTCGGACATGACTGAAGCGACTTAGCAGCAGCAGCAACATCTGACGAATTCAGGGAAAATATCTCTTATTACCCTGACTCTTTCTGGCAAAATAGTATCTTGTGAACTGAAGTGTTTGTAAAGCTCTTAAGGACAGGCTCGTGACATTAAGCAATGTCAGGTTGGTGACACTGTACAGGAGGCAGTGATCGAGACCATCCCTAAGAGAAAGAAATTCCAAAAGGCCTAACGGCTGTCTGAGGAGGCCTTACAAATAGCTGAGAAAAGAGACGCTAAAGGCAAAGGAGAAAAGGAAAGATACACCCATTTGAATGCAGAGTTCCAAACAACAGCAAGGAGAGCTAAGAAAGCCTTCCTCAGCGATCAATGCAAAGAAATAGGGGAAAACAACAGAATGGGAAAGACTAGAGATCTCTTTAAGAAAATTAGAGATACCAAGGGAACACTTCATGCAAAGATGGGCACTATAAAGGACAGAATTGGTATGGACCTAACAGAAGCAGAAGATATTAAGAAGAGGTGGCAAGAATACACAGAAGAACTGTATAAAAAAGATCTTCAAAAGATCTTCATGAGCCAGATAACCACGATGGTGTGATCACTCACCTAGAGCCAGACATCCTGGAATGTGAAGTCAAGTGGGCCTTAGGAAGCCCCACTAAGAACAAAGCTAGTAGAGGTGATGGAATTCCAGTTGAGCTATTCCAAATCCTGAAAGATGATGCTGTGAAAGTGCTGCACTCAATATGCCAGCAAATTTGGAAAACTCAGCAGTAGCCACAGGACTGGAAAAGGTCAGTTTTCATTCCAATCCCAAAGAAAGGCAATGTTAAAGAAGGTTTAAACTACCACACAATTGAACTCATCTCACACATAAGCAAAGTAATGCTCAAAATTCTCCAAGCCAGGCTTCAAAGTATGTGAACCATGAACTTCCAAATGTTCAAGCTGGATTTAGAAAAGGCAGAGGAACTCAAGATCAAATTGCCAACATCTGTTGGATCATCAAAAAAGCAAGAGAGTTCCAGAAAAACATCTGCTTTATTGACTACACCAAAGCCTTTGACTGTGACCCACAAGAAACTGGAAAATTCTTAAAGAGATGGGAATACCAGACCACCTTACCTGCCTCCTGAGAAATCTGTATGTAGGTCATGAAACAACAGTTAGAACTGGACATGGAACAACAGACTGGTTCCAAATAGGAAAAGGAGTACTTCATGGCTGTATATTGTCACCCTGCTTATTTAACTTATATGCAGAGTACATCATGAGAAACGCTGGGCTGGATGAAACAGAAGCTAGAATCAAGATTGCCAGGAGAAAAGCAATAGCCTCAGATATGCAGATGACACCACCCTTATGGCAGAAAGTGAAAAAGAACTAAAGAGCCTCTTGATGAAAGTGAAAGAGGAGAGTGAAAAAGTTGGCTTAAAACTCAACATTCAAAAAACGAAGATCATGGCATCCAGTCCCATCACTTCGTGGCAAACAGATGGGGAAACAATGGAAACAGTGAGACTTTATCTGGGCTCCAAAATCACTGCAGATGGTGACGGCAGCCATGAAATTAAAAGACGCTTGCTCTTTGGAAGAAAAGCTATGACCAACCTAGACAGCATATTAAAGAGCAGAGACATTACTCTGCCAACAAAGGTCTGTCTTGTCAAAGCTACAGTTTTCCATATGTATGGAGGTGAGAGTTGGACTATAAAGAAAGCTGCACACCAAAGAATTGATGCTTTTGTTTTGATGGTGTTGGAGAAGACTCTTGAGTTTCCTCTGGACTGCAAGGAGATCAAACCAGCCAATCATAAAGGAGATCAGTCCTGAATATTCATTGGAAGGACTGATGCTGAAGTTGAAACTCCAATAGTTTGGCCACCTGATGAGAAGAACTGACTCCTTGGAAAAGACCCCGATGCTGGGAAAGATTGAAGGCAAGAGGAGAAGGGGACGACAGAGGACGAGATGGTTGGGTGGCATCACCGATGCAGTGGACATGAGTTTGAGCAAGCTCTGGGAGTTGGTGAAGGACAGGGAAGCCTGGCATGCTGTGGTTCATGGAGTAACAGAGTTGGACACGACTGAGCGACTGAACTGACTGAAGGACAGGCTGCTCCTTGTGAAAGCAGAATGAAGTACTAGGGAGCTGAGGCCACCTTTGCCGACAGAAAATTGGAAACTCGAGGGGAAGCCAGGGTTGTTGCACTTTGGGCTATTTCTGTAGGTTACTCCCAGCCTCTGGCCATGAAAGAACAGAATTCCAAGAAGCAGCGCAATTTTCCAGAATTCTGTATAAAAGAGAAGGAAGAACTCCCCCGCCCCATTACCCAAGCTTACAGACTCATTTGGAAGCATTAGGTGTCAGTTCATTCAGACCTAAACTGCCTAAAGAGTCATTCAGATGGCGAGGGTGGGGTGGGCGGGGGAGAACAAATCCTCCAATGCCAGGAACAGAGGGTTCAGGGCTCTCAAGTGTAGACCTCCTTCATCATAGGACGATTCAGGGATGTTCAGCANCACACACACACACACACACACACACACACACACACACACACACAGAGCGCCGTGGGCAGACACATCCCCAACTGTACCCACGCCATCCCTCCCCCGCGCTCCCAGCGAGCAGGGTACCTGGGCGGAGGCAGAGGACGCGGCAGCCCCTGGGGTCGGCGTGCGGCAGCACGGTGAGGAAGCCCGAGGCCAGGACCTCCTTCAGGGCGGAAGGCCGCAGGTCGCTGAAGACTTCGGGCCAGCTTCTCCGGCAGCTGTGGTAGTTGACGAGCAGCTGCAGGGCCCGGTCGTAGTCAAACTTGCGGGCGCGGAGGAAGCGCAGTAGGAAGGCGTCCTCCAGCGACGTGCTCAGGTTGGGGCACTCCTTGCGCACCATGTCCCGCAGAGCCTGCACGTCGCGGAGCCTCCATTCCGGCTTCTCCTGCAGCTCCTCCCTGGCTTTGGCCACGAGGTCCTCGGTCAGCGAGCACACGTAGCCGGCGGGGGCGGAAGGCAGCGGCAGCTCATTTTCCGAAAGCGAGGCCGCGGAAGGGCTGGTTCTCAGAGAGTCACTTTCTTCTGACATTAGCTCCCTGGATCCCTGCGAATCAGAAGCCCTGCCTGATGCCGAGAAAGCCCGGCACTGGCATCGGTCACTACAGACCCCTGAGCAGCGTGAGAGAGGTGGGCAGAGATGCTGTCGTCAAGCCAAAGTCCTCAGAACAGTGGTTCTCTCCTGGAGGAGTATCTGAACCACAGTCCGGTCCAGTCCAGCCCAGCCCTGGGGCAGCTCCAGCAGGATACACACACCTCTCATCACACACACACACACACACACACACCCACACACACACACACCCCTTGCTCACAGAGGTATGAACAGGTGCTCGACCTTACTGGTAATTAAAGAAATGGAAACTAAAACACCTCTGAATCTCAGATTAGCAAAAATACAAAACAGGGATTCTGATGGGCTTGTTGTTGTTGGGAGAATTAATTGACAGCCTCTTTAGGGCAGTGTGTCAATAGTTATCAAGATTCCAAACCACATAGCCTTACAGATGTCATGTGGTATCATTTACATGTGGAATCTAAAAAAAAAAAAAAGGACACAAATGAACTTATTTACAAAACAGACTCACAGACGTAGAAAATCAACTTATGGTTATCAAAGGGGGAAAGATAAGAGGGATAAATTAGGAATTTGTGATTAAGAGACACACTGCTATAAGTAAGACAGATAATCAATAAGGTCTACAAGGACTATATTCAGTATCCTATAATACCTTGTACTAGAAAAGAATCCGAATACTTATGTATAACTGTATCAGTGCTATATACCTGAAACATAAATTGGCTATACTTCAATTAAAAAAAAATGATTTGGCCCAACATTCCATTTCTATGTATTTATATGTGTGTGTAAAACATGAATGATCATCACAAGTATTAACTGTAATGGCAAAAGACTGAAAATACTTTATCTCCATCTCCTTGTTGGAGACTAGTTAAATAATATTACCATAAGCCCAGAATACTATTTAGTAATGAAAAGGAATTAGATAGATCTTTATGAATTGACATGTTAAGGAAAAAGAAAGCAGGTTGCAGAAAAGTATGAAAAAAACAGACTTGTATTTATATTTTAAAAATATATACTTGTGAAAGTACCTAAAATTTTTGGAAGAAAAGTACAAGAAAACNAGATCTTTATGAATTGACATGTTAAGGAAAAAGAAAGCAGGTTGCAGAAAAGTATGAAAAAAACAGACTTGTATTTATATTTTAAAAATATATACTTGTGAAAGTACCTAAAATTTTTGGAAGAAAAGTACAAGAAAACTGTTATCCTTGGTTCTCTTTAAGCAACAGAATCAGACACTGAACATTTAAGAGAAAAGGAGACTCTTCACTGTCCTTTAAAATTTTTTTTTACCATACCCACACATGACTTGGCATGGCGGCTGTAAAACTGATCAGATCTCCTGCGGGGATGGAACCTAACTGACGGGTATTCCCAGCTGCTGTCCCTCTGGATCCACCACCCAGTGAATGTACACTTTCCAGACTGTCTCCAGCCAATGCATTAGCGAAACGTAGGACTCCTAAACAGGCAACTTTAACCTTGAGGATCCCCTATCAGCCTGGCCGAGTCTTTACCGCAGTCCAAGACTTCTTGCCCAAACCTCCTGCACAGGGACCAGGCTCACATGGCTGTCTGAAGCTCTCCCTGATTTCTCCAGTTTCCCCTTTCTTTTGTGTTGCCACCATTAAATTTCTTCCATCTGTAATCTCACCCTAGTGTCTGTTTCTTAGAAGAGCTGAACTAACACACTTATTAAATGAAAAAAACAAAACAAAACAAAAACAACATAGTTGCCTTAGATATTCCAGGAATAAGGTCCCAGCAAGGTTGCCCAGTTCTGAAGCCCAAGTTCTTCTGTCTATGGGCTGTCACTCTTCCCCGACTCTCAGCTCAACAAGGAAGGCAGGGGTCATCTCTGTGCATAGCCAGTCTTCCCCACAGGCCACAGCAGCCACAGTGACCAGGCTACCTCCTCCAAATCTTAGGTCTGCCCACTCTGTCGCTTGTGTGCTAACCTCCAGCCCTACCCAGCTTCTTTCACTTCCTCCCAAAGGTGGTTTTCTCGTCTTTGCACGTCCTGTTTTCTCTGACTAGCAGGCTCTTCCTTCAGTGCCTCTGGGCAATCCCAATTCACCCCATTAGATGCCACTTCATGGATTCAACAGATATCAAGCACTTAACAGGCACCAAGCCCTTGGCCAGGCCCTGGGGGATACAGCAGTGAGCAAATAAAAAATCCTGCCTTCACCGAGCTTACATTTTTATTAGGGAGACAGAATATAAGCAAAATAAATTGTATAGTCTACTAGAAGATGATAAGGGCTATGGAGAGAAATAAAGCAGGCAAGGGGGTTGCAGGCAAAGGGTTGGATATACCTGGAGACAGGAGGTGCAGTTTTAAGTAGGCTGATCAGGGAAGTCCTCACCCTGATCAAGTGACGTGTGCAAAGATGAAGATGAGGGAGCAGGCCATGCAGGTCTGTCGGGGGAGGAAAGTGCAAAGCCTGAGGCAGGACCATGCCTGGCTTTATCAAGGAATAGGGAGGAGACAAGTATGGCAAGAGCCAAATGCACAAGGCAGAGAATATTAGCAGATGGATTCAGAGAGGAACTGGGGTCCCAACTGGTACTGGGCTTTGTAGGCCAGTAAGAGCGTAGTTACTCTGACTTTGGAGGGTTTTGAGTAGAGTGACATGATCGGATTTAGACTTTAAAAGGATCACTGGGTTGTCTCGAGAATGTAAGAGGATGACTGTAAGACGATGAGGACAGCAGCAAAGAGACCATTTAGAGGCTACTGAAATAATCCAAGTCGGGGATGACCGGCTTTGAAGCAGGGAAGACGTTTCTCTCTGACTCTGGTCAGTTTAGGAGCACCCTGCGCCCCCTGCAGGAACTCTATGGCATAGCACTTCTCTCACTGTGGCAATTGTAAGCAATTTGTGTGCAATATCCACAGCTGTCCTGTTTATCACCTTAAACACAGCACTTAACAGGGTGTCAAATCCATAGTCTGCGCTGCATAAATATTTGTTGAATGAGTTTAATCTGCTTGGCAGAGGTATGCTGAGTGAGGAAGAGATCAACAATCATGGTTCACAGGACCCACCCTGGGCTCTGTTTTCTTGCGAGTCACCAACAGATGCCCGTAATTCCAATCCATTACTTAGTCAGAAAACTGACTGTAATGTCCATGGACTACAGACTAGCCTTAAAGTCCCTCTCCAGCCCCTCTCCCATCTTTCCTCCTCTCAATGCACATTAAATGTCAGTCAAAACAAACTAATGAACACCTCATGCACTTCTGATACCTCTCTCTGGGAGTTTCTTCACCTCATTTGTTTCCAGGCCTAGCTTCAAAGTCACCTCCTCTATGAAGCCTTCCTTGACTTCTCCAGGGTAACTCCAGTGTTCCACAGCACTCGGTTCCTATTTCTCTTAGAAACTGCAGTCCAGTGTCATGTGTGTTTATCCGAAACTCTTCTGAGTCAGTTTTACCCATTCATTTATCAAATAATTACTGATCACCTGTGGAAGGCACTATGCTTAGAAGTACTGGGCACACAGCAACGTTCAATATAACTGCTTGCTTTATGAAATTTAACTCAGTGGAATGATGACAAGAGATAACATGTTCATGCATGTTTTACCATGTATGGAGCACTATGATAAGCACTTTACATCCATCTCTCGTCTAATCGTCACAATATTTGGTGAGAACACTAACACTGTTACTATTTTACCAAGGGGGAATCTGCACACTAGAATGTGAATTTCATGGGAGCAGACAAATTTCCTCTCACATTCATTGCTCTCCCCAGTACTTGGACCATGACGGTGCTCTGTAAATAACAGTGGATGAGAGGTTAAGGGCCCAAGGGTACCCACTGAGTGAGGCAGAGCAAAGACGTGTCCAGCCCCACACTGGGCTCCAAGCTGCACCTAGGGCTTCCAGTTTAATCTCCAGGGCCCTGGCGGTATAGAATACAGCGCACGACTCGGCCAGTCTAGTGAAGGAATCGGATGGGTGGGCATGTAGATGGGTGCAAACACCATTTGTCAGGGGGAAGCCAAGAACCTTCCTCACTTGGAGCCTAACATTTTTCGAGCATCACCTTCCTCCCCACTCTCCCCCAAGGAGAGGTCAGGAATCCACCGTTCCTGGAGCCCCAAGAGCCTCCACGCCCCGTCGACAACCCTCCGAGGCCCCCCACTTCCGGTTGTCACCCCCTCCCCAGGGGTCCCCGTTTCCTGGGGTCTCTCCCTACGCGGGTGCCCCACTTCCGGTCATCCCTCCCTCTCGGGGGTCCCTCTCCCCGCTCCCTCGGGCACAAGGGCTCGTGGGCACTCACCGGCCCGGCCACGGGGCGGAGCGCGGGTCAATCGGCGGCGGGAGCCTCGTCCTGCAGCGCGCACTGAACCGACCCGCACTCCCAGCCCAGCCGGCCCGGCCGCTCGCGCCGGAAGTGACGTACACCGAGCGTGGGAAGGCGGGGCCCCGCCCCCCTGAGTGCGCATGTGCGACCTTTCCGTGACAGACAAGCATTGAGTCCCTACCTGGTGGTCGGAACCGCGCCGTGGGTTCCTGAACCTGGGGAGAGGGTGGCTGCGAGGCACAGGTTTCGGTGGCATAGCTGGGGAAGCTGAGGCCTCGAGAAGGAAGGAAAGGAGCTGCCGTTTGCCAAGAATATATTAACTATGTTATGTGATGTATTACATCCGTCACCTCATTAGATTCTCAAACGGAATCCTGCTATTTTATGAAAGGGAAACGGAGTCAACCAATGAAGTATAGGGCTTCAAACCTAGACCTCAGGGTTAGCATTTCAGAATGCCAGACCTGCCGCCAGGACTGGCTGCTCCAAAGGTTAAAACTATAACACAGGGACCGACATCTGTCTGTCTTTAGCCCAGTGACTTTGAGCGAGTCTCCTCAAGTCTTCCTCCTAAGCAGTCTTCCTCCTTAGGCCTCTTTCCCCTCATTTGTAACGATTCTTGCTCTGGAATCTTGATTCAGTAGTTATTTGCTTCCTGCTTTGGTGGTCATGAAGTCCGTTTCAGAAAATAGTAACCTCAAAAAGGCTTTACTAGCCTTCTGACCGCAGTCCATTAAAGTCCTCAGCGCCCTCCACCTCCCCGCCCATATATTTTGTACAGTTTTTGAGACAATATCCTAGGTCCCTCTTTCAAGCAGAATAATACTGATGTCCTGGTAAAGACAGTGAAACGCTTTGGGGGGAGAAATTGTGTGGTCCAGGAGGACTCAAGAGCCCAAAGCAGTATCCAGGAGATGGCTTTAAACAATCTAGCCCCTTTCTTACCCCTGGAGCAAGAGGAATCCCAGGGAGATGGGAACTGACATAGGCGGCCCAGAACACAGAACACAGAAGTTTCTGCTAGATGTTAAACGGGCTGGGAGCAGGGCGCAAGGATCTTGGGAGTTAGGAATTTTCATTCCTGCTCTGACTACCACTTCTGGGATAAAGTACAGAAGGCTCAATTAAAGTTGAATATCTTCATACAAACAAGAATTTCTTTTTAAGTATGCAATTTTGGGGACGTACTTATACTAAAAATTGTTGTCTATCAGAAATTCAAATTTCACTGGGCATCCTGCGGTTTTTTTTTAATTAAAAAAATTATTTTTTTGGCCGTGCCACACAGCTTGTGGGTTTTTAGTTCCCTGCACGTTTATGTTCAGTTGCTTCAGTTGTGTCCGACTCTATGTGACCCTATGGACTGCAGCCCATCACAAACCTCTGTCCATGGGATTCTCCAGGCAAAAATACTAGAGTGGGTTGCCATACACTTCTCCATCCAGAGATCGAACTCGCGTCTACCTGGGTCCCCTGCATTCCAGGTGGATTCTTTACCGCTGAGCCACAGGGGAAGCCCCTTTAATTCCTTTAGTTCCCCTACCACTCAGCAATAAGAGCATAAAGTCCCAGCCACTGGACTGCCAGGGAATTCCTGGGTGTCCTATGTTTTTTTTGTTTGTTTGTTTTCCCTAAGCCTATGTTTTAGTTTACTATTGCTGCTGTCAAAAAGTATTACAAACTTACTGGCTTGAAATGACACAAATGTATTCCCTTATAGTTCTGTAGGTCAGAAAGTCTAAAGTCAAGGTGNCCTGGGTGTCCTATGTTTTTTTTGTTTGTTTGTTTTCCCTAAGCCTATGTTTTAGTTTACTATTGCTGCTGTCAAAAAGTATTACAAACTTACTGGCTTGAAATGACACAAATGTATTCCCTTATAGTTCTGTAGGTCAGAAAGTCTAAAGTCAAGGTGTTGTCAGGGTTGTATTCTCTCTGGTGACTTCGCCTGGCGTGGGCTGAAGGGCTTGGGGTGGGGGTGTGATAATGCATCTTCTTGCCTCTTTAGCTCCCAGAGGCTGCTAGCATTCCATAGCTCACGGCCTCCTCTTGAATCACTTCAACCTTTACTTCTGGGGTCACATCTGTTGCTGATTCTGATCTTCCTGCCTGTCTCTTTAAAAATATTTCTCTAAAAGTTTTCTTCTGGTAACAATATTTAGCATATGAAAAGTGAAAGTGAAGTCACTCAGTCGTGTCTGACTCTCTGTGACCCCATGGACTGTAGCCTACCAGGCTCCTCGGTCCATGGGATTTTCCAGGTATGAATACTGGAGTGAGGGTTGCCATTGCCTTCTCCAGCAGATCTTCTGGACCCAGGGATCGAACCCAGGTCTCCCACATTGTAGGCAGACGCTTTACTGTCTGAGCTACCAGGGATGAACTACCCTCTGAGCCAATTTTTAAGTGTGTGTGTGTGTGTGCACGCACATGTGCAAGCTGAGTCACGTCTGACTCTTTGTGACCCCATGGACTATAGCCCACCAGGCTCCGCCGCCTGGTGGAATTTCCCAGGCAAGAATACTAGAGTGGATTGTCTTTTCCTACTCCAGAAAATCTTCCCAACTCAGGGACTGAACCTGCCTCTCTTGCATCTTCTGCATTGGCAGGTGGATTCTTTACCACTGTGCCACCTGGAAAGCCCCATACATCTGGGCAAGATCGAAGGCAGGAGGAGAAGGGGACGACAGAGGATGAGATGGTTGAATGGCATCACCGACTCGATGGACGTGGGTTTGAGCAAGCTCTGGGAGTTGATGATGGACAGGGAAGCCTTATGTGCTGCAGTCCATGGGGTCACAAAGAGTCGAACACAACTGAGTGACTGAACTGATGCGATGTCTCCCGTCTCAAGATCCTTAATCACATCTGCAAAGTTCCTTTTACCATACCAGGTAAGATATTCACAAGTTCCAGAGACTAGCACAAGCATGTCTTTAGGGGGGCCAATATTCAGCCTATCACAGTCTGGCACCCCTATTCCCAGCTGTGTGACTTTGGCCAAGTCGATCGAATTTCCGAAGGCAAAATGCTGATTAAATAAGTTCGTGAGAGGAAACACCTTGGCCTAGGCTGGGCAAATAGTAAGTGTTTTTTACAAATAGCAGCTCTTGTGACAAAGTGCAAGGGATGACCCTGTCCAAACCATGTTATACTAGGCATTTGGGATAAAAGCCTCTCCTCGGCCCGGACTGTGGTGGTGGCAAGTCCAGGTTGCTGTTCCAAATACTACCAGCAGGAGGAGAGGGGTGGGTACCTAGTCACTCAGTCTTGTCCTGCTCTTGCCTCTCGTGCCTCCTCCTTCTCTTGCCTCTTTATTTTTACAAGATGGGAAACAGGCTTAGAGAAGGAGAAGAAATTGCCTGTGGCCACGCATGATGAGTTTGTGACTGAGTTAGGAACTGAGCTTCTGGCTTCTAAGTTTCTGCCTTGGACCCTCAGAAGTAATGGACTTTGAACTACTCCTTGAAAAGGTCCATTTCTTCGCATGTGAAATGATAGGTGGTGTCCCTTGTGTAGGGGGTTCTTGGGAGACTTCAGTGGGATGGCATATGCAGAATTCTGATACACTGAGTCATGAAATATCTGTTGATTGATAATGACCACCCCACTCGAGAACAGAAAGATCACTGGAGGGGGACAGCTTCCCCTGCATCTTGGTTTGAAGGACTCTAAATATCCTGCCCTCTAAACCTCCTCCAGTCTCGGAAGAAAAAAGTCGGACACTGAACGTGTGCTGGAGGAGCCTGTTTGTTTTCAAGGCACGTGATTCTAAAATAAACTCAGACGATCTAGAACCAGCCTCAGTATTTTTTTTGTAATAACCTAAATTCTGTTGTTGTTGTTTAGTCACTAATTTGTGTCCTAATCGTTCGAGACGCCTGCAACCCCATGGACTGTAGTCCGCCAGGGACTCTCTGTCCATGAGATTTCCCAGGTCAGAATACTGGAGTATGTTGCTATTTCCTTCTCCAGGGGATCTTCCCAACCCACATCTCCCTTTGGGATCTTCAAACTCATATCTTCTGCATTGGCTGGTGGATTCTTTACCATTGAGCCGCCAGGGAAACCCTCAACCTAAATTCTGATTTTTTTAATGTTTATTAATTTAGTGGCTCTGGATCTCAGTTGCAGCACACGAGATCTTCGATCTTTGCTGCATAATATGGGATCTTTAGCTGTGGCATGCGAACGCTTAGTTACAGCTTGTAGAATCTAGTTCCCTGAACCAGGGAGCCAACCCAGGCCCCCTGCATTGGGAGTGTGGAGTCTTAGCCCCTGGATCACCAGGAAAGACCCTTCTTTGAATTCTTGAAATAGCCACCAGTTCTTCCAGGGCAGGCCCTGTGTTGGAGAGAAACTATTGGGAAGGGAATCAAAAAAGAGCAAAAGGACTAGATGAAGATAGGGATGGGACACGGAGCTGGAAAACCTCAGAGAACAGGCCATAGTTTTTCTTTAACAATAATCAGAAAGCATATGTATGTGTATATACATACTTGGGCTTCCCAGGTGGCTGGTAAAGAATCTGTTTGCCAATGCAGGAGACATGGGTTTGATCCCTGGATTGGGAAGACCCCCTGGAGAAAGAATGGCAACCCACTCCAGTATTCTTGCCTGGAAAATCCCATGGACAGAGGAGCCTGGTGGGCTGTAGCCATGGGATTTCAAAAAGAGTTGGGCACGATTTAGTGATTAAACAAACAACAACAATATACGTACATAAAATATGCATACGTGTGTACATGTATCCATATGTTTATAAATATTGTATATATCAAATATTTAGTTCTAGCCACTAAAACAGCACAGAAACAATGAGTAATCTAGTGGTACCTACCACTCAGATTCTAGTCTTGAAAGCCTATTTTCTATTTAAAAAATATAAGGACCTCCTAGAGAAACTGCTGATTCCAGATTAGCAGCAGGAAATATGCAAGATAAGCCTGGAATGTCTTGTCATATCAGATAATAAGGAAGCTATCAAAAGCCCTAGGGTCACATCCAAAGGACTTGGAAACCAACCTGAAGATGGGACAATTTCAGCTGCAACAAAGACAATCTTTGCCATTGACTAAAATATCAAATATGCTTCAGTACCTGAGTTCATAATATTTGGCAAAAACTCTAATTGCTTTTCTTCTGAGGATGGAATTGAAAAAGTATAATGCCTTTCCATTATGAATTCTACCACCAAGTAACCTAATAATAGATTAAGAAAAGCATCTTCTTGTGAAATTAAACAAGACCGGGAGCTGACTGTGGCTCAGATCATGAACTTCTTATTGCCAAATTCAGACTTAAATTGANATATTGTCACCCTGCTTATTTAACTTATATGCAGAGTACATCATGAGAAACGCTGGACTGGAGGAAGCACAAGCTGGAATCAAGATTGCTGAGAGAAATATCAATAACCTCAGATATGCAGATGATACTACCCTTATGGCAGAAAGTGAAGAGGAACTAAAAAGCCTCTGGGTGAAAGTGAAAGAGGAGAGTGGAAAAGTTGGCTTGAAGCTCAACATTCAGAAAACAAAGATCGTGGCATCTGGTCCCATCGCTTCATGGGAAATAGACGAGGAAACAGTGGAAACAGTGTCAAACTTTATTTTTATTTTTTTGGCTCCAAAATCACTGTAGATGATGGTTGCAGCCATGAAATTAAAAGACACTCACTCCTTGAAAGGAAAGTTATGACCAACCTAGATAGCATATTGAAAAGCAGAGACATTACTTTGCCAACAAAGGTCCGTCTAATCAAGGCTATGGTTTTTCCAGTGGTCATGTATGGATGCGAGAGTTGGACTGTGAAGAAGGCTGAGTGCCGAAGAATTGATGGTTTTGAACTGTGGTGTTGGAGAAGACTCTTGAGAGTCCCTTGGACTGCAAGGAGATCCAACCAGTCCATCCTAAAAGAGATCAGTCCTGGGTGTTCATTGGAAGGACTGATGCTGAAGCTGAAACTCCAATACTTAGGCCACCTCACGCAAAGAGTTGACTCATTTGAAAAGACCCTGATGCTGGGAGGGATTGGGGGCAGGAGGAGAAGGGGATGACAGAGGATGAGATGGCTGGATGGCATCACCGGCTCAATGGACGTGAGTTTAGGTAAACCCTTGGAGTTGGTGATGGACAGGGAGGCCCTGCGATTCATGGGGACACAAAGAGTTGGACATGACTGAGTGACTGAACTGAACTGAACTGAATACATGAAAACTAAATGATACACAATATTGCCATTTTGCAACCTGTAATATATTAGTATGCTTAGCCATTGTTCACAATAGCAGCTAACATCAAGACGAAAGCAAAGTTCCAGCCAGGTGCATGCTACTTGATAGAAGAACACAGCACCACTTATAATCAGGCCAATGGAATGGAGCCTGGGTCTGATCCAGCAGCTAATTTGCAAGAAATGAAGAGGTCAAAGGGCCATGTTGAGCTGTACTATGAGGATGCAATTGAAAAAATCCAGGACTTTGAGAAACTCTCCAGGTCAAGCAGCCTCAATTATTCAACAGATAAACTGCAAGGGAAAGAAAGAGATATAAAGGGAAACTTTGGATTATAAGAGGCTTACAAGACATATCAAAAAACTTTTTTTAAATGGGCGAAAGTATACTGTCTAGGGATGCACACTTGGATGCTTAAGCCATTAAGAAATGCAAGGATATAATTACTATAAAAGTCAAGTAAGTGGCTATTTGTGGGGAGAGGGGCTGTGATTAGGATGGGGTACACAGAGGGGCCTCTAGGGCGACTGCAGAGTTCTGTTTTGTGAGCCGGGTGGTGCTAAAAAGGGCATTTTCCTTGTGATAATTCACTAAGATACAAAATTAATTTGCGTGATTTTCTGCATCTGTGGTTTGTTTTTACAATAGAAAGTTTTGAAAAAATGAAAGTAGAAGCGCCCATTAACACAGAAGTGTTAATGCTGTGTGTACAAATACACATCTCTCAGTATTGGCTTCTGGGAGCACAGGTGGATAGAAGGTGCTCACTAGATATGAGTTCCCATCCCTGTTACTCCTGTCAACACCCTTACCGGTGTGATTTCAGTGCCATGACTAACTTGTGTGACGAATTAAAAATAGTTAATGCTTGCTGCTGCTAAGTCACTTCAGTCGTGGCCGACTCTGTGCAGCCTCATAGACGGCAGCCCACCTGGCTCTTATTATGTGCCAGGCACTGCTCCCAGCATATTGAATGTAACTAAATCCTCATAACCCTATTATTATTATTCCATTTTACAGAGAAGAAAACTGAGACTCAGAAAGGTTTTCATGGCCACACAGAACGTGATGGAGCAGCCTGGTTTTGAACCTGGACAGCCCGGCTCCCCAGTGGCTCCCATCCACTGTATGTATAACTTACTGTTTTCTATTTGGTGTTCAGTGCCCCTATTTGTGATAATAACTTCCCCTTATTGAGTGTCTGCCACTGTCTGTGCCATCCCTTGACACTCATTAGCTGAATCTCACAACAGTCCTGGAAGGTGGAGAAGCTTGTTAACCTGCATTTATTATTATTTTTGGAATATTTTTAAATATAAATTTATTTATTTTAATTGGAGGTTAATTACTTCACAATATTGTATTGGTTTTGCCATACATCAACCTGAATCCGCCACAGGTGTACACGTGTTCCCCATCCTGAACCCCCTTCCTCCTCCCTCCCCGTCCCATCCCTCTGGGTCGCCTCAGTGCACCAGCCCCTTAACTTGCGTTTAGCAGACAGGAACTCGGAGTGGTGAAGGAACTTACCTGAAGGAAATGGCTGTGTCAGGGGTTTGAATTGTGGATGGGCAGGTTCATACTCTTTGGCCCTGAGATTCTGAAGAACGAAATGTTCCCTGCTCTTAACCAGATGCTCACCTGATGGATCTGACCCAGTGTGAGGTCACAGGTTGCTCAACCAGCCGTCCAGAGCCTGTCTTGGCTTGACAAGTGTCCAGACAAGTGTCCAGACCAAGGCTGGGAGAAGCCAGGGGCTTGGCAAGTGCCAGGCATGCCTGACCCCATGAGGGGGGTCATACAGAACTTGTGATCCATGGCCCCAGTGAGCCAGAGATTTGTTTCTCTGCGTGCCAAACTTTTTTGCTCCTGAGAGCCTCAGAATCAGGACCCAGTATACAGCTGGTCAGCTCTCTGACTTGAGATGAAGACGTGGCGTGGACTGGTTGTGTGGATTTCTCAGAAGTGGTGAGAGCCCAGCTGTGTTTCTCTGATCACACATTGATTTTCTAACCTGAGTCAGGATGACTGCATGGAGGTGCGGGCAGCCAGACTGAAGAATTTCCCAAACAGGGCCTGGAATGGTGAGGAGACTGGAGTGGTATGAGACATCACACCCCCTCCTCACCAGCACCAGCTGAAGAGCCTGCCCAGCCCAGTCTCACTGTATTCTTTTTAAAGACACCTTTCATTACCAATTGGGCTTACCTGGTGGCTCAGTGGTAAAGAATCTGCCTGTAATGAAAGAGACTCAGTTTTGATCCCTGGGTCAGGAAGATTCCCTGGAGGAGGGCATGGCAACCCAATGCAGTATTCTTGCCTGGAGAATCCTATGGACAGACAAGCCTGGTGGGGCTACAATCCCCAGGGTCACAAAGAGTTGGACATGACTGAAGTGACTTAGCATGCGTGCATGTATTATTATCAGATATTACTTTTGTTATCCTTCTTTTAAAAACTTTTTTTTTTCTTTTTTTGGCTGTGCCACATGGCATGTGGGATCTTAGTTCCCTAATCAGGGATGGAACCTTGTCCCCTGCAGTGGAAACACAGAATCTTAACTGCTAGACTGCCAGAGAAGTCTGAGACACGCTTTTACGATGGGGCCATCTTGCTAGTCCTGAGCCAGGTCCTTCGTTACAAGACCTGTGGACCCCCAATCAGACTGACCTAGGTTCATAACCCAGCACAATCATATGAGCTGCTACGTGACCTTAACCAGTATCTGGCTACTACAACTTTGTTTTCTCATCTGTAAAATGGAAGAAAACAATCACCCACCTCACAGGGCTTTATAAGGATCAAACACAGACAGGCACCAAGAATAGTGCCTGGCACTGTCAATGGCACTATCATTATTCTTCCAGGCTAACAGCACCGACTCAGTGCAAAGGAGGCAGTCGTTACATCTAGTTGAGGGTGCTGTGTCCTGGGATACGTCACCAGACCACAGAGTGGCTGGGGTTCACTTGTAATAAAATAGCCACCTTTTACGAACCGTTTACTGAGCGCTTACTCTGTATGCGCCATTTAACTGTGTCTTCACTGCCTTCCCATCTTGCCGATCTGCTCTGCTCAATCACATCTGATTCTTTTGTGACCCTGTGGACTGTAGTTCCCCAGGCTCCTTCTGTCCAAGGGGGTTTTCAGGCAAGAATACTGGAGTGGATTGCCATTTCCTCCTCTAGGGGATCTTCCCCACCCAGGGATCAAACCCTCATCTCCCCTGTCCCTTGCATTGCAAGCAGATTCTTTACAGCTGAGCCACCTTTCAAAGATGACATGATTATTTCCATTTTATATATGAGAAAACAGAGGCTCAGAAAGTCTGAGAAACTGTCTATGGTGTCCATAAGTTAAAAAAGAAAAAGCTAGTACATCTAGAATGGCTAAAATTGAAAAGATCGACTGTGGCACCTGGAACTTTCGTACACTGCATGTGGAAGTGCAAGATGGTACAATTACTTTGGAAAATAGTTTGCAGAAGTTTCTTAAAAAGTTAAATATGGGACTTCCCGGGTGGTCCAGTGGCTTGGACTCCACGCTCCCAATGCAGGGGGCCCAGATTCAGTTCCTGATCAGGGAACTAGGTCCCTCATGCCGTAACCAAGAAGTTCACATGCTGCAGCTGAGTTTACATCCACAACTAAAAAAGATCCCGTGTGCCACAACTAAGGCCTGAAACAGTCAAATAACCACATTTTTAAAAGGTTAAACATACACTTATTAATATATGAACCAGCAATTGATGGCTTGCTTGGTGGATGAAGAATCCAACTTGCAATGCAGGAGACACAGGAGACGTGGGTTCGATCCCTGGGTCAGGAAGATCACTAGAAGAAGGAAATGGCAACCCAATCCAGTATTCCTACCTGGAGAATCCCATGGACAGAGGAGTCCGGTGGGCTACAGTCCATGGGATCACAAAGAAATTGGACATGACTGAAGCGACTTAGCATGCACAGCAAACATACTCCTAGGTTTATTTACCTAAGATTAATGAAAGCATTTAGGTACTAAAAAAATGTGTACATGAATGTTCTTAGCAGCTTTATTTATAATAGTCAAGAAAACTGGGGAAAATATGTTCATCTACAGGAGGATGGGATTAAAAAACCTGATATATATATATATATATATATTACTATACATGTATATGTACGTATATACATATCACAGAGTAGATATGTGTGAGTGCCTGTATGCTAAGTCACCTCAGTCATGTCTGACTCTTTGTGACTCTACGGACAGTAGCCCGCCAGGTTCCTCTGTCCTTGGAATTCTCTAGGCAAGAATACTGGCATGGGTGGCCACGCCCTCCTCCTGGGACTC
This sequence comes from Neotragus moschatus, assembly GCA_006410615.1. NCBI lineage: Eukaryota > Metazoa > Chordata > Mammalia > Artiodactyla > Bovidae > Neotragus > Neotragus moschatus. The sequence continues at coordinate 182,009 of SJYA01001859.1, read as the reverse complement.
TTCCTGACCCAAGGAACAAACCATGCATCTCCTATATTGCAGGCAGATTATTTATCCCCTTGCCAGAGTCCAGCCCTGGTGGATCCAGGGGATTCGAAGCGTGGACGGCATCAGCGTCTTAGAAAGAATTATTTATTTGCAAATATAAGATTAGATTAGGAAATAATAGTATAGTAGGAAAATTAAGTGGAGAAAAGAGGCTGAATAACTCGGTTTACGTGGAAAGCCAATAAAACCTCGAGACAAGAGGTTTGCACCATCTATGTGGGGCCACTGGCGTCCTCTTGAATATCAAGGGGTGCCCCGCCTTGGGCACCCCCTCACGTGGATCTTAGGAGCCGGGACAAGTAAGTAGACATGGCGAGCCTCCACGCCCTAGATGGGAATTCAGCCTGAAATTAGAGGGAGGGAGAGGGAGCAAGAAAGAATCAACACGGGGNTATGTGGGGCCACTGGCGTCCTCTTGAATATCAAGGGGTGCCCCGCCTTGGGCACCCCCTCACGTGGATCTTAGGAGCCGGGACAAGTAAGTAGACATGGCGAGCCTCCACGCCCTAGATGGGAATTCAGCCTGAAATTAGAGGGAGGGAGAGGGAGCAAGAAAGAATCAACACGGGGGAGGCCAAGCTTGTGCAAAAACCCCTCCCAACTTTATTATTTTAAAAGGTGTTTATATATCCTAAATTTTACATAATGGAAGATACAGAGTCATGCAGGGGCAGACATATCTTTTTGTATACAAAAGGTCTCAGGTGATTTACATTATCTTCTGGCCAAGAGGCTTGCTAACACTGTTTGGTTCTCTTCTTTAATGAATGTTAATCTCGTTTCCCTGAAGTGTTTTTCTTTAATCTGCATCTCCTTAAACACTAAAGTTACATCCTTATAGAACAAAGGTGCAGTGGGTTATAACAAAGAAGATACTTAACTCAAAGATCTAATGTTGCTACTTGTTTTTTCTATATACCAACTATATCAACAAATAAAAGATATGAAAATTTGGCAGCAAGTATTGGCCCAACAAATGAAACTTTTAATCAGTCTTATTCTAATGATTTTGACTCCTCCAAAGCCCCTACATTCCTAGGATGTTTTAAGCTTCCTGTGCCTCCCGGGCAGGAGGCTTCAAACAATCACATGCGCAGCTGTAAGAGTCCTGCAGGCAGGCTAGAAAGCCATCAGAGGGGTTTTTGGATTGAAACACTCTTTCAAATGCAGAAGTCTAAATCCCTGAGTTGACTTTTTCCAGAGAATGTCAGAAGAGTGGAAAAGCAGGCAGATTCTTATTTTTGGGGAGTACATGCTCAGGAAGTGCCAGGGGGAAAACCTGAGATTTGACTCGTCCTTGCCCATCAAATCTCTGCCGCGTGACCTTGTCACGGGTGGGATTCCTCACGCTGCTCCCGGCACCCCCTGAGCCACCTGTGAAGCCCATACATATCAATAGCTTCTTTTTATTGCTAATATAGATATTCATTTATATATTGTAGTAATACATTATATATTATTATACAGTACAGCATTATATTATATATATTTATTACTAATAATATTAGCAATAAAAAGAAGCTATTGATATGTAAGCAATATGGATGAATCTCACCATAGAATGAAAGAAGTCAGACAGAAAAGTACAAGTTGTATGATGTCATTTCTGTAAAGTTCCAGAGAATTTAAAGCAATCCACAGTGAAAGACAGTCATCTACGGTGATCATGGTTGCCTGAGAATGAGGGTGTGATGAGAAGCCAGCTTACAAAGAGGCCTGAGGAAACTTCTGGTGGGATGGAAGTGTTCATCATCTTGATTGTGCCGATGAGTTCGTGGGTCCATACATATATCAATACTCATCAAATTATATGATTTACATAGGTATCATTTACTGTCCATCAGTCATACTTCAGTAATGCTGTTTTTTGGTTTTTTTTTAGCTGAGAGTGGCACAGTTAGGATTTGAGCCCCTGTATGTCTGGGGTGATGGAGAAGGCGATGGCACCCCACTGCAGTGCTCTCGCCTGGAAAATCCTATGGATGGAGGAGCCTGGTAGGCTGCAGTCCACCGGGTCGCTAAGAGTCAGACGTGACTGAGCGACTTCACTTTCACTTTTCACTATCATGCATTGGAGAAGGAAATGGCAACGCACTCCAGTGTTCTTGCCTTGAGAATCCCAGGGATGGGGGAGCCTGGTGGACTGCCATCTATGGGGTCACACAGGTTTGGACACAACTGAAGCAACTTAGCAGCAGCAGCAGCAGCAGTATGTCTGGGGTGAAATCACTCAGGAGCTGGTAAGTTATTAAAAGCCCTCCTTTCTGGGCTGGATTCATAGAATCAGTCCAAATGGTACCACCTCCAGGAAGCCTTCTTCTTCCCTCCAAGAACTGACCCATTCTTCCCTCCTCCCTGCCTTCAGGATTTGTCAGTGGCTCCTTTTCTCCGCATGGGAGTCTTCCCTTGGGTCCTCCCCACTATGGTCCTCCTGGTTGAGAGCCCAGTGCCAGAATCAGACGGACCCGGGTTTGAACCGCAGCTTGGCCATTTACACCAGCTGTCTGATGTTGGAGAATTTGTTTCCCTCTTTGACCTTCAGCTTCCTCATCTGAATAACAACAGAAGCTACGAGCCTGGTGCCTGAAGTCCATGGGGTCGCAAAGAGTCAGATACAACTGAGCGACTGAACAACAACCTCGAGATTGCCTCGAGGACCAAATGAGAGAGAGTTCATGTTAAACAATTAGTATAGGGCCCGGTGTGTAATAAAGCACTCAATAAATGTTAACTATTATTGATCTTCACCTGGGCAGTGGCTGCTGACTGTTTAAGTTTCTCAGCCTTTGAATCAAGTACTTACCGCCCCAGCTATATTTATTGACATGGAAAGATGCCCAAAGTGTACTCTTGAGAGGAAAAAAGCAATCTACAAAACAATATATGCCGCACAGGTCATTTTAAGGTTAAGGGGGAAAATGGATATATATCTTTTAGCATGGTGCCTGCACAGGTGACGAGCTCACTGAAAGTTGTGATTATTATTAACGTGAAAGCCCTTCCAATGCTTTCAAATATTACCATGTGTTGTGTTTGTTGCTTAGTCACTCAGTCATTTCTGACTCTTTGCGACCCCAGGGACTGCAGCACACACCAGGCTTCCCCGTCCTTCACCATCTCTCAGAGCTTGCTCAAACTCATGTCCATTGAGTCGGTGATGGCCTCCAACCATCTCATCTTCTGTCACCCCCTCTCCTCCTGCCTTCAGTCTTTCCCAGCATCAGAGTCTTTTCCAGTGAGTCGGTTCTTGGCATCAGGTGGCCAAAGTATTATTGGAGCTTTAGCTTCAGCATCAGTCCTTCCAACGAATATTCAGGGTTGATTTCCTTTAGGACGGACTGGTTTACCATGCGAGTTTCTGTAAAACAAGATGCTGTTTGTCATCGCGCTTCGACAGTGAGTCAGGGAGGCACACTCGTGCATCCCCTTCTGCCTTCCTACCGTGGACAGGACTGGAGTTGGACTTGGGACCCATTGGTCTCATGTGGATTCTGGTACTTTCTTATGTGATCCTGGAGCAAAAGAAAAGCAAAGCATTGCCCTTTGGAATTAAGACTCCAAGCTTGGATAAAGGATGTTCTTTGCAGTAACTGAGGTGCTATGACAAAAGGTAGACACTTGGGGGCGCTCTAGTCAATCTGCACTAGAGAAAATGACAAAGAGGATGATAATAATGCCAATCTTCAAATTAACAATGGCTTCTATTTACTGAGTTCTGGCTATGAGCTCCTAGAATGTGCTAACAGACTCTCAAACTTTATCTCATTTTGTCCTTCCAAGCACCTCATTAGTTTGATGCTATTACCAAAGATTTTAAAGATAGGGTATATTGCTCTTTAGAATTTTAAAAATGTTTTAATGGAGTCACAATTCACATACCTTGTAAAATGTAAAAGCTCTGAGTGTACAGCCTGGTGAATTGTTCTAAGTGTACATATACAGATACTCGCACCCAGATCAAGGTCTGAAACTGCTATAACAACCTTCCCACTCACCTCCCACCCAAGGCAACCACTATCCTGACTTCTATCACCATTTATTCATTTTGCGCGTTTTTGAACTTCATATAAATCAAATTATACATATATAATGTTTAGAGTTGCCAGGTCTATCATATAAAAAACCAGGATGCCAATTAAATTTGAATTTCCTATGGGACACTGTTGTTCATTTGCTAAGCCGTGTCTGGTTCTTAAGACTCTTAAGAGTCTTCTCCAGCAACATAATTTAAAAGAATCAGTTCTTTGGGACTCAATCTTCTTTATGGTCCAACTCTCACATCCATACATGACTACTGGGAAAACCATAGCTTTGATTATACTGACCTTGTTAGCAAAGTGATGTCTCTGGTTTTTAGTATGATCTCTAAGTTTGTCATGGCTTTTCTTCCAAGGAGCAGCATCTTTTAATTTCATGGCTGCAATCACCATCCGAAGTGATTCTGGTGCCCAAGAAAATAAAATCTGCCACTGTTTCCACTTTTTCCCCATCTATTTTCCATGAAGTGATGGGACCAGATGCCATGATCTTAGTTTTTTGAATGTTGATTTCTAAGCCGACTTTTCACTCTCCTCTTTCACGAACCTCACCAAGATGCTCTTTAGTTCCTCTTCACTTTCTGCCATTAGAGTGATATCATCTGCATACCTGAGGTTGTTGGTATTTATCCTGGAGATCTTGATTCCAGCTTGTAATTCATCCAGGCCAGCATTTCGCTTAATACACTCTGCATGTAAGTTAAATAAGAAAGGTGACAATATACAACCTTGATGTACTCCTTTCTCAATTTTGAACCAGGCTGTTGTTCCATGTCCAGTTTTAACTGTTGCTTCTTGACCTGCATGCAGGTTTCTCAGGAGACAGGTCAGATAGTCTGGTATTCCCATCTCTTTAAGAATTTCCCACAGTTTATTGTCATCCAGAGTCAAAGGTTTTAGCATAGTCAATGAAGCAGAAGTAGATATTTTTCTGTAATTCCCTTGCTTTCTCTATGATCCAGCAAATGTTGGCAATTTGATCTCTGGCTCCTCTTTTCTAAATCCAGCTTGTACATCTGGAAGTTCTGGGTTCATATGCAGTTGAAGTCTAGGTTGAAGGATTTTGAGCATTATGTTGCTCACATGTGAAATAAACGCAGTTGTACAGTAGTTTGAACATCCTCTGGCATTGCTTTTCTTTGGGACTGGAATGAAAATTGACCTTTTCCAGTCTTGTGGGCACTGCTGAGCTTTCCCAATTTGCTGGCACATAGAGTATAGCACTGGAGAAGGCAATGGCACCCCACTCCAGTACTCTTACCTGGAAAATCCCATGGATGGAAGAGCCTGGTGGGCTGCAGTCCACCAGGTCGCTAAGAGTCAGACATGACTGAACGACTTCGTTTTCACTTTTCACTTTCATGCACTGGAGAAGGAAATGGCAACCCACTCCAGTGTTCTTGCCTAGAGAATCCCAGGGACGGGGGAGCCTGGTGGGCGGCGGTCTATGGGGTCGCACAGAGTTGGACACGACTGATGCTACTTAGCAGCAGCAGCAGCAGCAGAGTATAGCACTTTAGCAGCAGCATCTCTTAGGATTTTAAATAGCTCAGCTGGAATATTTTTATACTAAAAAAATTCATTGTTTATCTGAAATTCAAATCTAACCAAATATCTTATATTTTTTTCTGATGACTCTAGTACTCTTTTGTGCCTGGTTCCCTTTAACATAATTGTGAGATTCACCTCCATTGTTTTGGTTATTTATAACTTACTCTTTTTCATTGCTGTGTAGTATTCCACTCCATGAATGTATCTTGATACATTTATTCTTTGTACGGTTGAGGAGAAGGAAGGGTTACTCTCAGAAATGCAGCCTAGATAGTGTTAATCAGTGTACTCTGGCATCAGAGTCCTGAGGGATTTGAATCCTAGCTCCATCTCTTACTACTTGTAAGAGCTTAACCTAATGACTTAATCTCAGCTGGTTTGACTTTAATATAGGTTAGTAATGGTACCTCAAAGGGTGTTGTAAGGTTTAAAGGAGATATTACATATCAGTCTCTTAGAATAGAGACACAGTTAGCACCTGATGAATGGTGCCTGTGTCATGGTACCCATTAGATCTAGGAGAAAATTGAAGTTCAGAGGTGTTAAGAGACTTGCCGAATGTCATATACCTGGTAAGTCACGGAGCCCTTTTGTCATCAATACTGGCTAAACTAGTTATCTATCAACAATTTTTTTGATCACCTGTTATGCATCAGGCCTTGAAGTAACACAATGAGCAAAAGAGCCAAAGCCCCTCCTGTTGTGAAATATACATCCCCAGGGCTCTCCCAGTGCTGTTTGCCTGCTTTACCTGGGCCTCTCATTAGTTACGTAGTATTGATGCTTTTGAACTGTGGTGTTGGAAAAGACTCTTGAGAGTCCCTTGGACTGCAAGGAGATCCAACCAGTCCATTCTAAAGGAGATCAGTCCTGGGTGTTCATTGGAAGGACTGATGCTAAAGCTGAAACTCCAATACTTTGGCCACTTGATGTGAAGAGCTGACTCATTGGAAAAGACCCTGATGCTGGGAGGGATTGGGGGTAGGAGGAGAAGGGGACGACAGAGGATGAGATGGTTGGATGGCATCACCAACTTGATGGACATGAGTTTGAGTGAACTCTGGGAGTGGGGATGGGCAGGGAGGCCTGGCGTGCTGCGATTCATGGGGTTGCAAAGAGTCGGACACGACTGAGTAACTGAACTATAACTATATAGTGTGAAAGGCACTTAGCATGGAGCCTCACAGGCATTACTGTTCCAGAAACAACAGCTATTACCTGGATAGTAGCAATCTCTATGAGCCTTCCCAGGTGGTGCAGTGGTAAAGAATCTGCCTGCCAGTACAGGAGAAGCAAGAGACGTAGGTTTGATCCTTGGGTCAGGAAGATCCCCAGGAGTAGGAAATGGCAATCCACAACAGTATTCTTGCCTGGAAAATTCCATGGACAGAGGAGCCTGCGGGCCCCTCAAGGGCTACAGTCCATGGGATTCCAAAGAATCAGACGCGACTGAGCACAGCAATCTCTATGGCAACAGTGTGTAATAGGGCTCAGCAGCCCCATTTTACAGATGAGAAAACTGATGCTCAGGGAGGTTAAGAGACTGGCCCGAGGTGACACAGCTGGTCCTGGCAGAACAGGAATTCAGCGTCATATCCATTTGACTCTAAAACCCTCCTGGAGAATTTTTCTGTCTTGGGTTCTGCTTCTGAAGTCCAGATGTGAGAGATTCAAGTCCCAGCTTTGTGACCCTGGGCATGTTATTTGCTGGTTCCCACACCTCTACACAGAATTGCCTTGGGCGTCTGCAGAAAGCTCTCTGCAGATACAAACACCTCTGAAGGGATGTTGCTGAGGATCTGCAGTCAGGAAGGGGCTTTTGAATGTGTAAGCTGTTCAGCGCTTAAATCAAAACCTTCCTTCCAGGGAACCCCCTAGTGGTCCAGTACTTCCACTGCAGGGGGCATGGATTTGATCCCTAGTCGGGAAACCAAGCTCCCACATGCTGCATGGCGTGGCCAATAAATTAATTAATAAGTCAATCGATTAGTTTAAAAATTCTGATTATTGTAAAAAATGGAAAGCCTTTCTTACATAAATGAACTTAAAGACGTAGAAAGAGGCCTAGACTATCTTGTTGAGTATATTTCAAATCCAGTTCATGGGTGTAGCTATATGTACGGAGCATGTGTCAGAAGGATTCATTGAACAGTCACTTAGGCAGCAGCACTCATTCTGTGTGGGTGCTGTGCTAGGTCCTCTGGAAGTAGTGCTCCTAACAGCCTTGTGTGGCAGGTGCTGCCTTAGACGACTGTGCAGACAGAGAGTCAACACTCTCTAGGCTGCCCACGTAGCACAGAGCTGCCACCTGCATCGGGGCACTTTGGCCTCAGAGGCTGTGTGCTCTTGACCCCGTAGCTCTGTCGCTTCTGTTATGGGTGTTTTTTTTTTTTTCCTTCTGGGTGGTAAAACGTCAGTGTTTTGAATTTTCTTCTTTATGCTTCTCTGCATTATCTGAGCTTTTATGATATGTAGACTTTGGTTTTCGTAAAAACTAGAGTTCTAATTTGATGTCTTCAAGAGCTGTGGATGCTTCTAGGGATAAGCCACTCCCAGTCTTTTTTGTGGTGGGGAGACTGCAGTCCTTAGACCTGGAACCCACTGCCCAGTCCTGATGTCTTCCTGCAGGGCACTCTGACCCTGGGAAAGTCAGTGTCTAGTCATCACCTCCCCCCTGGCCACATAAGAGTAGGCACAGATGGGGACCTCAGTAAACATCCTCTGATGCAGGAGGAATGGGTCACTGTGCCCTCAGGATCTCACTCCACCTCCAAAAGCTGTTCCCTACCTTCTCCCAGGACCCTAAGAATTAGTGACTGAACCAAGTCACTATAAAGTGCTAATAGTTTATAGGGTTTTTTCACATGGATCTTAGTTGCACCATGTGAGGTCTAGTCCCTAGACCAGGGATTGAACCCGGGCTCCCTGCATTGGAAGTGAGGAGTCTTAGCTGCTGGACCACCAGGGAAGTCCTCTAGTTTATAGGTTTTTAAAGAGGCAAGTGGCAAGAGACGCAAGCCACAACCAGATGGATGACTAATGGGGCCCATGGCCTGGGGGATGTGGCTGTCAGAGAGGCCCAGAAATCACTGCCCAGGATGGCAGGGGAGGGGCTCAGGCCTCACTCCAAGAAGGGGCTGCTGGGAGTTTTCTGCCCGTGACCCCACTCGTGACCCCAACTCCTATCACCCCCGCCTCAAAAAGGCTGGGCCCACAGAGCCATAAATTCCTGCTATCATTAGACCGTATCTCTCCGGCTCGGGCTGTTTGCCAGGAGCCCTACAATTATTTTTTATCACTTAAGAAGTCGTATAATTATTTTTATCACTTTTTTCTCACAGCAAGGCTACTTTTGCCTTCTTTCAGTTTGGAACTGGGGGAACCCCTGCTCCCAGAGCGTCTCACAGTGTTTCCTGGCTTTGTCCAAAGCTCTAGAGCAGGTCAGGGTTTGAACTCACAGCTCCTACGGGGGCTAAGTGGGGGCTTTTGTGAGGCCAGAGGCTTGGGAGGACTGGGAGGTGGAAACTGGGAGCCCTTGAGAGCCAGAGAAAGGCTTTAGGCTCAGCTACTTCCTGTGTGACCAAGGCAAGTCACGCAACCACCCTGTGCCCCAGGTTCTTCATCGGTTAAATGAGGTAGTGATAATAATACCCAACTCATAAGTCAGTACACATAAGTGCTCAAACACGATGAGATTCTATTTAACCTTGAGTTGGGACCTAGATTCCAAATTGAGACCCTGGCCTCCTGGATGACTCAGGCAAGTCCCTGCCCTCTCTGAGGCTTAGACTCCTCATGTGCAAAATGGACATTATCTTGCCTGCCTCGCTCTCTGCTCTCCCATCTCCATCTATCGGCCTGACCTTCTTCAGGTCCTCAAGCCCCAGCGCTCCCAGCCCCAGTTTTGCCTGGGTAACTCCAGTATCATCCCAGGCATCCTTCCTTCTCTCCCTCCCTTCTTTTCTTTACTTATTCAATAAATATTTTTTGAAGACCTACTGTCTGCGCAAACTGTGCTTAGTGGTAGAGAAGACAGGCAAAGTCCCTGTGCTCATGACAGGGAGATAGAAATAAACTAAAAAGAGAGTCAAGGACCTCCCTGATGGTCCAGTGGTTAAGAGTCCACCCGCCAATGCAGGAGACACGGGTTCCATCCCTGGCGCTGGAGGGTCCCACGTGCAGTAAGGGCGATTAAGCCTGGGCACCACAGCTACTGAGCCTGAGCACTAGTGCCTGCAAGCTGCAACTGCTGAAGCCTGTGTGCCCCAGAGCCCATGCTCCGCAACAGAGAGAGGCCACTGCAACGAGAAGCTGGCAGACTGCAACTAGAGAGTCGCCTCCGATCACCACAACTAGAGAACCCCTCCATGTGCAGCCAAAAATAAAAAAATTTTAAAAGAGTCCAAGTAAAACAAAACCAAACCCAAGGCAGTTACAAACGGTATTTAAACGCTTCATAAAGGAGAATCAGAGCACTGTAAGAGGAAGTAGATGGGAAAGGTCACTTTCCAGAGAGGCCTCCCGAAGGAGATACTTCTGCTTAAAATTAACGTTCCTTGAATATGCACATGGTATAAAATTCAAAGAGTACACAACAACACCCAGGATGGTTCTGCCCACCATCTTCCTGTCCCCAGCTTTGTAGTCCTCCCTGGAGAGGCCCCTGTGTTGTCCATTGCTTGGGGGTGGCTGACATTTGTGGTGACATCTGAATCGCAAGAACCATCAGACAGGGACTTCCCTGGTGGCCCAGTGGTTAAGAATCCACCTTGCAATGCAGCGGGCACAGGTTCTATCCTTGGTCAGGGAACTAAGACCCCACAGGCTTTGCACTCCAAAATGCAAAACACAGAGGAGAAGCGATGTTGTAACAAATTCAGTAAAGCCTTAAAAAACGGTCCACATCCAAAGGTCTCAAAAGAAAAAAAAGAATCAGCAGACATTTGGAGAGGTAGGAGAAGAGATGTCCAAGCCGAGAGAACAGTGAGAGCAATAGCCCTGAGTTGGACCTGCGTTACTGGAGAGATGGGAGCAGAGGAGATCGATGTGGGGCCTGGGAGCCGCGGAAGGAATTCAGATGTCACTCTCTTGTGGCCTGGGTATAACTTTCGAGTTGGCTAAGATAGAGGTGAGCGTTGTCTTCTTCTTTTTTTTTTTTTATTAATTTTAAATAAATAAATTTCTTTAATTATTTAAATAAACATTTTAAATACATTTCATTTTACATTTATTTCTTTATTTGTGGCTGTGCCGGCTCTTTCTTGGGTCTTCGCTGCTGCGTGTGGGCTTTTAGTTGCAACAAGTGGGGGCTACTCTCTAGTTGCACTTTGCGGGCTTCTCATTGCAGCGGCTTCTCTTGTGGCAGAGTGTGGGCTCTAGGGTGCATGAGCTGCAGTCGTTGTGGCACGCAGGTTTAGGTACCCCACGACAGGTGGAATCTTCCCGAACCAAGGATCGAACCCATGTCCCCTGGATTGGCAGGTGATTCCTTAACGGCTCGACCACCAGGGAACTCCAGGAGTGAGCATCTTCTGATTTGTGTTTCGTAGAAACACTCTGAGGAGAGCTGATGTAAGGGCCTGAGAGGGGCAGGGAGATGAGTGAGGTGGCATCCATGGAGTTGGCGATGGTAAAGGTCAGGGCCAGGGTGGAGGGTGGAGGCGGTGAGGAGGGGTCCATCTGGGTTGTTTGGGAGGTCGATGGAACCCAGCAAGGGTCCCAGTCATAGGCTCTGATGGTGTCTTGGCAATGTTGGGAGTCTTGTCTTCATGATTCTAAGATTAACTTGCACACTTGTAACCTGGCACGGAGTGGGCACTTGGGACGTGTTTGCTGAAGAGATGACTAACGGAAAGAAAGGCCCTTTGTAAATGGAGACACGCCCTCTGAGAAATGGCTGCAGCCTCCCCTCCCCGCTGCCTCCCTCCTTACATGGACAATCTCCTCCCATCATCCCTGTCCTTGAATCACCTCCAGACACATCCTGCTTCTGATAGGCCCGATTTTAGAAGCTCAACCTTCAGGTTCGTGTATTTTCTTAGCCACGAAACCCCTTTCCCATGGAACCCTGATATATAAATGAGATAAAAAGTTATTTTATAATTTAAACACCCAAGAATCTGAGTAAAAGAAATGAAGGAAACCAACAGGATTCTCAGCAGTTATTGGTATACAAATGATCCTTGAGAAAAATGGAGCTGTTTTATTGAATGCCATAATTTCAAATCAGGGCATTCCTGACAATGTGCTCTTTTTATATACCCAACAAAGAGCTCTCAGAGGCTTTCTGCAGGGAAACCCAGCCTCTGAAGTCAATTATTCCAGCATTTGGTTTCCTTTGTGTTCAAGCACAATCCTGCTTCATCCATAGAAATACTTCCAAATGGTAGAAGTCTGTGTATATGTATGTTTCAAAATTTTTTATATAATTAAAGTATACAACATACATTTTTAAAAAATGCACCAAGCCTAAGTGTACAGCTCAGTAATCCTTACAAAGAGAACACCACCATGTCCCTGGCACCCAGAAGAAGACAGGGACCCTGGCCAGCCCCACAAGCCCTCCTTGTGTCTCTTCCAGTCATTCACAGCTCACCTCTCTACAGAGGAACCATGATCTTGACTCTTAATACCCTAGGCTATTTTGGTCTGTTGAACTTTCATAGACATGGAATACAGGGCGTATTTGTTTGTATCTGGTTTGTGTTTGAGAGAGTCATCTGCATTTTTTACAGCTGGAGTGTGTCTGCTCATTCTCATTGCTGGATAGCGTTCCATTGTATGAATATGCCACAATTTCAAAAGCAATTTTTAAAATGTTTAAATGTTTTTGCATGTATTATTTTTTTTGGCATTTAATTGCTTTACAATGTTGTGTTTGTTTCTTCTGTACAACAAAGTGAGTCAGCTATATGTTACATATATCCCCTTCCCAAAATACGAAAGTTTCATGAATTTGCACATCATCCTTGCACAAGGGTTGTGCTAATCTTCTCTGTCTTTTTCCAGTTTGGTATATGTGCTGCTGAAGCAAGCACCAAATAGTGATTAAAAAAAAAACAAAACAGGTCACTAGGGCTAGTGGGCCGGGACCGGGTCTGACCCACAGATAAGTTTTGGTTAATGCACCGAGTGTTTCTGTTTTGCTTTCACTGTCTTGGTTGCTGTTAAAAATCAATGTCTGGCCTCTCGTAGAAGATCTGCTGTTGCTGGGCCCCTGATCTCAAGTGCCTGGAGCTGAATCCGGCTGCCCCTTTTCAACAATGCTTTCCGTTCCCATTTTACCACAGTCCCCACCACCCCCTATTGCACAGGCCCACCTTACCCACCAATATTGCCCACGTAAGCATTTTTTTTTGTTAGTTACATAGGACCTCTATTTTTAAAAAATTATTTTATTGAAGTATAGTTGACTTACGGATGTTATGCTAATTTCTACTATACAGCAAAGTGATCCAGTTATACACATATGTACATACATTCTTTTCATATTCTTTTCCACTATGGTTTACCACAGGATATTGAATATAGTTCCCTGTGCTATTCAGTAGGACCTCGTTGTTCGGTCCTGTAAACATCTGAGTCTGACACTCCAGCTTTAATCTAGCAGAAGTGGTCCCCAGCAGGCTTTATTCTGTGGTCTACACAACAGGCAAATCTGATCATTCAAGTTAGAATATAAATTGTCTCCACTGGGTTAGAATTTGGAAGGTATATTTGAATGCTTAATAAAATTAGGACTTCCCGGGCACTCAGCTGCTAAGACTACGCTTCTACTGTAGGGGGCACAGGTTCAATCCCTGTCGGGGAACTAAGGTCCCACAGGTCTCTTGGTGGTGCAGCCAAATATGTATACACACACACACACACACACATATTATCATTATTACTATTTTAAAAAGTTTTAAAATATATTTCATGATTATTGTTATTATCATTATTTCGTGTGTGAGTGTGTGCTGTTGCTTCAGTCGTGTCTGACTCTTTGCCACCCTATGGACCATTAGCAGGCCAGGCTGCCTCTGTCAGTGGGATTATCCAGCCAAGAATATCGGAGGGGTGGCCATGCCCTCCTCCAGGGGATCCTCCTGACCCAGGGGATGAATCTGCATCTCTACTGTCTCCTGCATTGACAGGCAGATTCTTTACCACTAGTGCCACCTGGGAAACCCTTTATCATTATTATTATTATTAATCAAAAGATCTTTTAAAATATACAGTTGACCCATGAGCAACACGGATTTGAACTGTGTGGATCCACCTTTATGCAGACATTTTTCAATAGTAAATATTACAATACAGCACAATCCATGGTTGGTTGAATCCATGGGTGCAGAACTGTGGATACTGGAGAAACCACTACTATGGAAGAACCACTTGTAAGGTGGGCTGATATAAGTTACACACAGATTTTTGACTGCACCAAGGATGGGTGCCTATAACTCTGACTTTGTTCAGGGTCAACTGTATTCAATGTATAGTAAAGGCCATAATTAAATATGATTCTGATGATTTGGAATCAAATCCTGGCTCCATTACTCAGGAGCTGTGTGACCTCAGGTAATTGTGGTACCTCTCTGTGCCACAGTACAAAGGGGGATACTAACATTTACTTCACTGGGTTCTTATGAAGATTAAATGAGCTAATACTTATAACAATGTTAGACAAGCATCTGACACACAATAAATATTCAACATATGTTAGCCTTTTATTATTTTTAAATTTTGTGGGCAGACCAATCATCTGACCTGCTAAGGTGGCAAACCATCTTAGTTTGCCCAAGACTTGAGAGGGCTTTCAGGAATCAGGACTTGCCCTGCTAAAACTGGAAAGTGAGTCACTCAGTCATGTCTGACTCTTTGTGACCCCATGGACTGTATAGTCCATGGAATTCAAAAGTGGAAAAGTCCTGGGCAAAAAAGGATCAAATGGTCACCCGCAGTCTGCCTGACAGTGACCCCTCACTGTAACATAACAGACTGGGGCTCTTACTTTAAAAAAAAAATCGACATAGCCATTTTATTTATTTATACTTATTTATTTGCGACTGCACTGAGTCTTCACTGCTGTGCATAAGCTTTCTCTAAGGGTGAGCAGGGGCTACTCTTCCTCGCAGTGCTCAGGCTTCTAATTGTGGTGGCTTCTCTTGTTATGGAGCACGTGGTCTCTAGAGCGCATGCGCTTCAGTAGTTATGGCACACGTGCTTAGTTGCTGCATAGCATGTGGAGTCTTCCCAGACCAGTGACGGAACCCATCTTCCCAGACCAGTGATGGAACCCATTGGCAGGTGGACTCTTCACTACTGAACCACCAGGGAAGTCCCACCATTAGCATTTTGGGCTGAATAACTCTCTGTTGGGGAGAGGAGCTGCCTTGTTCATCGTGGGATGTTTAGCAGCATCCCTGGCCTGCACCCACTTGATGCCAGCAGCACCCTCACAACCGGACATGACAACTGAAAATGTCTTCAGATGTTGCCAGATGTCCCCTGAGAAGCAAGGTCTCCAGGTCGAGAATCACAGGCTCAACTGAGGCAAATTTAATGAATGGTGTGTTTACAGAGGTGTGGGCAGGCTAAGGGAAACCTCAAGGAGCAGTGAGGCACCCAGGGTCTAGGATGTGGGGAACTGATCTCACCCCCAGACCTACAGGAGTGAGAGAGGGAACAGTGGGACTGCTCCCGGAAGTAGCTGGCACTGTGCAAGTGAGGCCATGGAGAAATGCAGGCCCTGTCAAATGAGGGCCTACATGGCATAATTATCCATGCTTCTTCCTCATCCTGCCTGTTAATCTCCCCTTGATGGCTCTCTTTGGCAGAATCCAGTGAGAAGTCAGGAGGCATGGGTGCCTCCTGGTACACAAAACAGCTGATGAGGGTGTGTGGAGGTGCTGGATGGACAGACAGGAACCATCTCAGGGAGGCAGCACGAGGCCTCAGACGCTGGACATTTGAGTCCAGTCTTGTAAATTGCGTAGGAATTTTCCAGGTAGAGCAAATTAAGAAAGGGTATTTCACCCAGAGGGAACAGCATGTACAAAGACATGGAGTTACAAAAGACCCTGGCTCCCACTTCATTGTTTATTTAATCACGATTGTTTGTTTGATTGATTGACTCTGTTCTAAAACACTTGAAAGGTACAAAGGCATGAAATTAAAAGTAGAGCTTCCTCCCACCCCTGACCCCAGCTGCCCAACTCACCTCCCAGAGGCCACCTTTCCCTCCAGGCTCCTCTCATTTCTAGAAATAGTCAGTGCAAATACTAGCTAGTAATGTATATGACATGTGCCACAAACTCTTAATTTAACTTAATTTCACTGATGTTTGTGGAGCCCCTGCTGTGTGCAGAGAAACAACAGGTGGAGAGCTCTGGCCTTGAACTCCAAGCCCAACCCTTCACAAAACACCATGCAGTTTTAGGCATATCACTCTCAGCTTCCGATATCCTCTTCCAAGAAAGGAGTGTCTCCAAGGGTCCTGTCGGCTCTGTGGGGTTTGCCCACAGTTGTATAGTTCAACTGATGGTTTGTGAATTAAATGGAATTAAAGCTGAACCTGGTATCTCGGACAGTAAAGAATCTGCCTGCAATGCAGGAGATACAGGTTCGATCCCTAGGTTGGGAAGATCCCCCCTGGAGAAGGGAATGGCAAGCCACTTCAGTGTTCTTGCCTGGAGAATCCCATGGACAGAGGAGCCTGGGATCCATGGATCCATGGGATAGCAAAGAGTCGGACATGACTGAGCAACTAACACTTTCACTTTTTCAAAGCTGAACCACTGGCAAGAAGCAAATTGTAATGAAAGAGCCTTGGGTTTCTCTCAGGCCCACGTACTGTCATTCTGGGGAGATAAATGAGGTTTCTGTTTCCAAAGACATGTCTTGAATGAGCCAACAGAATCGTTGTCTAAGAAGAGAGTGCCTACAGTACTATAGCCTTGAACATGGGCTGACGTGGGAGCTGGTTGACTCCAACCAACTGGGTGGCACTTAGCCTGGCTCTGAGCTGCCCAGGAAAGACTAGACCCTGCCGGGCTACCCCCAGCTGGTGTGTGAATCTCTCAGGGGAGTTTAAGATCAAAAGGAGGAACTGGGAAGGCTATCAAGCTACAGTTATAGGGAGCCTGGTGGCCAACTGGTATACCTGATGGTACCTGGAAGCAAGAAAACAAGTCTGGGCTCCATTTGCCCAGCCAGAAGCCCAGAAACCAGAGTAACCCAGGTCACCAGGAGCAGATGAGAACAGGGCTATCCGCTACCTATGTTTTTTCTTTCTGATCTGTCTTGTCACCATAAAACTCGGTTCTTTTGTGACAATACCTGTATTTCCAGCACATGGGGCAAAGTTCCCTACCACAGATGGACCACCTGCCTTGTTTTAGATGCTGACCACATACCAGCCCTCAGTTCCTGGCTACTTTGCAAGAAAGGTCTTGATGATCTCCACTTTGCAAACAAGGAAAACTGAGGCTTGGAAAGGAGAGATGCAGATGTCATTGTGAGGTTAGGGATTGTAAATATATATAGTGATACCAACAGGCATTTCATGTTGGAGAGGTATGGAGTTTTGAGCACAGAGCCAGAGAACCTTCAAAGTCCAGGAGGGCTGGGTTCACAGGTTACCAGTACAGTCCACACCCGCATCTGATCACCACACCACAGACTAAGCGTCTCTCTAGGGCCCATTTCCCATGCATTCAGGCCTCTTCTCTCACCTGGCATCTTGTTCCAGCCTCCTCCCTGGTCTCTCTTCTTTTCAAAACTACAAGCAGCAGCCAGAGGCATTTTTCTAAACTCTAAGCAGACTGTATCACTCTTTCTCTTAAAACCCTTCATTGACTCCCCTTTGCCCTCAGGATAAAGTTCAAATTCCTTGACATGGTTTACTAAATCATCTGTCATCTGGCCATAAGTCTCTTGCCACTCTACCTCTCTCCAGCACCCCCACCCCTAGCTCTGCACCAACTTGGACAAACTTCGGTTTAATTTACCAGATATGCCACGTACTCTCTCTCCCTAACCCCTGGACCTTTGCACTTGCTGTTCCACTCACTTGAAACACAGTGTACTCTAGCACTCTCTTTCTCTGGTTGAATACACTCTCTTTTCCTCACTCCTCTGGGAAGCTATTTGCTCATATCCCTCCCAAGGAGGCTGGGTTGTTGCCTGGGTCATATACGCCTGTGTGCTTGCCTGGATCCCCACGAGTTCAAGAGAGAGGGCAGGGGCAGGGACCACCTTTTCTCTGCCACACGCCTAGCTCCTGACATTGTGCCTGGAAAGGAGAGTTTCTGAACAAAAATATGTGCTGATGTTGTTCTCTTCTTAGCCATATCCAACTCACTGTGACCCCAGGGATGGAAGCATGCCAGGCTCCCCTGTCCTTCACTGTCTTCTCAAACTCATGTTCACTGAGTCAGTGATGCCATCTAACCATCTCAGGAGGTGACTGAGGATGAGAGGATGAGATGTATTGATAGATGATTCATACTATGTCAGACTCAGTGAATCACAAAGTCTTAAAATCATGGACTTGGTGAGACAGAAACCTAAAATCTCAGAGTCATATAATCACAGACTATCAGAAACACACAAACTGAGAATTCAAGAAGCTTAGCATCTCAATACTGGAAGAATTCTTGCATAGGCACCTTGTCCAAGGACTGTTCGTGAATTTGGAAAGTCTTAATTGTGCCCTTCTTATATTATTGAGTTTACATTCTTACATATGTTTATATAATATTACATTTATACCTTTTACATATTTATTTAAATGTATTCTTCTATAATATTTGTTAAGCACCTAGTTTTTTATTAATCAAAGTGTAGTAGACAGTTAAGGGCCTGTGCAAACCCTGCAAAAATAGTACTTCAGATACCTGCTAATTAAAAAAAAAGAAGAAAACAAAAGACAGTTTGCTGTTGAGAGGGATTCAATTCAAACTACCACAAAATACAAAGGACTGCAAAAATGTATACCATTCCAACAACATATATGTTATTAAATAAAGATTTGATTTAAAAAAATATAAATGAAGCCTTTAAGTAGGTCTTTTCTACATGCATACTATTTCTTTTTTTTTTTACTTTCTTTTTTATTTATTAATTTTTTTTTACTATTTCTTGTTAAAGAAAAAATATGTAAAAAGGCCATTGGTAATTGCTTTGTGAATATTTGTAGAAAATGCCAATTCTCTGGTCACAAACTCCACTAGGTTTAGCACTTAAGTTCTCTGCAGTTATAAATGTAATTTAAAATACTGTTAATTCTGTAACTCCATCAGTAAAATAATGTGACTTGGAATATGGCAGAAGAAGACACAAATTTTCATGTTGTGTATTAAAAGTAGTAGGGAGGTAGAACCAATGTATTTTCCAACTAATAAGTGTATACTCTTGGTATACATGAATTAAAAGTTGGTTTAAGAGAGTCATTAAAAAGGTATCCAAATATTTAAAGTATACGATCATAGTTTCCATAATGACAATAGGTATTCTGCTGGTTTTGCACTGTGATTATAGAGGAAGATTATTGTTTTTAAAAATACACATTTCATAATTTGAAGGTAAACAGTAATCTGAAAAGAAATAAGCATTACATTATCATATGAAATATCTGAATTTCTTTGGTTCTGGGGATATCTTCTCAAAATAGCCTAAAGCTATGGTTGTAACGGAGAAGGCAATGTCAACCCACTCCAGGACTCTTGCTTGGAAAATCCCATGGACAGAGGAGCCTGGTAAGCTGCAGTCCACGGGGTCGCTAAGAGTCGGACACGACTGAGCGACTTCACCTTCACTTTTTTATTAATCAGTACTTACTAAGCCAGTCATTGTGCTGGGCAACTGTTTGTTTGTTTGTTTTAATCTATGGCTGTATAATAAATTATCTTAGTTTGAAACAGCAAACATTTTTGACATCATAATTTTTGTATGATAGGGCTTCAGGAGTGGCTTACCTCGATGGTCTGGGTCTTTCATGAGGTTGCAATCAAATTGGCAGCCAGGGCTTGACCGTGGCTGGAAGATCCACTTCTGAGACGGTGCACTCACATGGCTGGCAGCTGGCAGGAGGCCTCAGCGCCTCTCCATGTGGACCCCACCACGAGGCTGCTTGAGCTTCCTTACAACATGGCTGCTGGCTTCCTCAGAGCACGTCATCCAAGACGGGAAAATGAAAACCACCACATCTTTTATAACCTTGCCTTCAAAGTCACACTTTAAAATTTTCACAATATCCTAGTGATTACACAGGACAGTCCTATTCAGTCTGGGAGAGAACAACACAAAAGTATGCATACCAGGAGCAGGGCTCATTGGGGGCCATCTTGGAGACTGGCTTCCACAGCAGTGCTGAACAAGACTGACAGCAGACTAGAGTTGACAGTTTGGGTGGAAAGAATAGAGGAAGACAAATTGTTATACAAAGGAATAATTTCTGATGTGGTAAGCACAATGACAAAAATCAAACAAGATGATAAGTTAGAGCAAGGGTCAGCAAACTATGGTCACTGGCCCAATCTGACCTGCTGCCGACTTTTGTCAATAAAGTTTTATTGGAACTCAGCCATGCCCGTTCACCTTCATACTGTTTATGGCTGTCTTCATTCTGTAACAGCAGAGTTAAGTAGTTGCAACAGAGACCATCTAGCCTGCAATGCTTCATCTATTTAGCTAACTTGGTCAGAGAAGGCCACTCCAAAAGGCAACACTTGAGCAGAGACCTGAATGGTTAAAAGGAACTGGCCAAGAGGAGAGTTGAAAGAATGTTCCAGAAAAATGGAACATCAGGGTAAAGGCTGTGAAGCTGTGAAATGAGAACAATTTTGGTGTTTTGAGGAACAAAGGGGAGACCAAGGGGTTGGAACAGAGTGAATAAAGGCAGGGTAATAGGAGAGGATTTCAGATAAACAGTCAGGAGCCACTTTATGTAGGATGTTGGGGCCCTAGTGAGGAAGTTGGATTTGGTTCTAGGAATAATGGGAAGCCATTGGAGGGTTTTAAGAGGGAGAGGTTGGATCTGATGTTAATGGGAAGATGACAAGTATAATTTGGCCCCATCCTCTGAATAAGACAGCGCCTCTACTGCCCCTGTAAGCACAGCTGTCCCAGAACTTGTGGGTCTTAGAAGATCCAGGTAAAGACCTTCAGTGTATTTTACTGACTACATGCTCAGGGCTCGGCAATCACTCTGGCCCGAAAGTCCTCTCCCTTGACCTGCTTGGAGTCTCTGATCTCTCATCCCAGCTTGCCTCTTCTGGATCTAGGACATCTGAGAAGTTGGAAAGGCCATTCAGTTTTGAGTCCTGGATTCCAGACTTTTCCTGACACGGACTTACCTGTGACCATGAGAGAATCAGGCAAACCCTCTGGACCTCAGTTTTCTCATCTGTAAAATAAGTGAGAGTCCGGTCTGCTTGGGGCAAGACAGGCGATTAAGGGTGAGGTTATGCTGGACACATGTGCCATAGTTCTAGGCCGAACCCGAAGGATTGGCCCAGACTGGGGTGGGCTTGGCCAGGCTGAGGTTGCTGACTTTGGTGATGGGTAAAAAAGGCCATTGGGCAAGCCCTCTCCTGATTAAATTTTGAACAACAGGGAAGCTTGCTGCTCCCAGATCCTCTTAGGGATGGCAGACTTTTCCTGCGGGTGAGACTGTGGAGGGAGATGGGAAATCAGTGTCCTTGTACAAGTCAGCTTTGGATATTAGACAGAGCACAGGATCTGTTTATCAGAAAGAACCATGCCCCACCCCCCTTATTTAAACCATACCCTTTAATGCCTAGTTTTCTCACCTGTGAAATGGGTAGAATCCAACCTAAGATGTTTTAAAGTTGTAAGAGACCCTAGCATTTTGTGTACCATTATGAAAGAAAACACACTGACAAGTAAGTTATGACATAATGCTTTCTCATCACTTAGAATTTTTATTTTATTTTTATTAAAGAGCTCTGAGACTTATTTAGATGTTATCTTTAAAAGCATACAACACCCTGCACATAGATATAAGGAGAATCTAAGTGAAATAAATTAGGTAAGAACTCCTAAAACTTCTTCCCAGTCAGCATCCAGCTCACCTAGATAACTTTTCTGCACAACATCTTCCTTGTCCATATTTTCTCATGTAGTATTGTCCTCTATGACTGTTGAAAGATTTGATCACCCACCACTCCTTGAAAGAATGCTCCACTACAGGTCTTCAGGATTTTCTTCCAACCTGTTTAGTCCAATTCTGCAGGTTTGACCCCGGGGCTTTCTTGCTCTTATTGGAAGATGTCAATGGAAGGTTTTCAGGAAGCAACCAGGACTCAAATGGTCCTTAAATCAGTGGTTTGTGAGGAATACACAGAGGGGGCAGTGGACCAGTCAGGCCACCGGAAATGATGACCAGAACCAACCAGGTATGACCGCCACCTGATTTGACCAGCATGTTTGTCAGATATAATTGATTTAAAGACATATCCTAACCTCAGAGATGTCATGTGAAAAAAAAAAAGGTGCATTGAAGAATTAAAAAAAAAAAAAAAATCACAGCCACTGTTGCCTGTTGGGTTTCTGCAAGGATGAAGAGTGGAAAGCATAGGACCAGCTCTGTAGAAGCCATCCCTGGGCAGCTCTCAACTGTCCCCTGACTCTCCTGCCCGGGGCATCGCCCTAGCACGGCTGCTCAGGTTTATGGCGACAATCGCTGCTGCTGCCAGACGTGATCTCAAAGCCATAAAGGCCTTTAACAGTTTCACTCTCCCCTGAGATAAGCTCAGGGAGCCCTTCTCAAGGCCGGGGAGCAATTTCAGAGCCACAGGGGGAGGGGCCGGGGTTGCACAAGTCGGGGAAACGGAACAGGTTTTATGGCCCCGACTTCTCTAAAAACACCGTGTTCTCATATCCTGTTTCAACTTGCTGGTGACACCTCAGCACCTGGAGCACAGCGACATTCACTCATTCGTTTATTCATTCGACAAACAGAAGAGAGTGCAAGGCGTNCAAGTCGGGGAAACGGAACAGGTTTTATGGCCCCGACTTCTCTAAAAACACCGTGTTCTCATATCCTGTTTCAACTTGCTGGTGACACCTCAGCACCTGGAGCACAGCGACATTCACTCATTCGTTTATTCATTCGACAAACAGAAGAGAGTGCAAGGCGTACCGCTGTGACGGCCTGTGTCACAAGTCACTTATCTGTAAATCAAGTATGGTTCACTGAACCTGCCTCCCGGCCCATTGAGCCAGCCACGTGAGACAGGGAGTAAGGCAGCACCCTCAGCACACAGTAGGCCCGCAACCAACATTGCCTGAATTGCTTTCCCTCTCCATCGACATCTGTCTCACCTGTCCTTGGTCCCTTTTCCTCCTTCTTTCTTTCTTTTTTTTTTAAAGTATTGAATTTGTTACAATACTACATTTGCCTTATGTTTTGGTTTTGGGGCTGCAAGACAGGTAGAATCTTAGCTCCCTGACTAGGGATCGAACCCATATTCCCTGCATTGGAAGGCTAGATCTTACCCACTGGACCACTGGGGAAGTCCTCCTTTTCCTCTTTCTGACCAGGATGGTGGAGGGACCCAGACTACAGTCACCCCTACAGTGCTCCACCGCCTATACATCCTCTTTTAAATGAGTTCAAGCAACTTTGGCTATTTTTCTTTCATCTTAAAAAAAACTAAGGTATTAATTTCCATATTCTAAATCTGACTTATTTGCATGCATGGCCCTGCAAGTTTTGGCAACTGTATATAGTGCTGAAACCCCCACCACAGTCAAGATATAGAACATTTCTATCACCGAAAGACCCTGCCCCTATACTCCTTTGTATTTAAACCCCCAACCCAGCCCTAGCCCCTGGCAACCACAGTGTCTGTCCCGAGAGGTTTTGCCCTCACATCAAATCCCTCTCCTGCTTCTAATTTTATTTGCCAGAAACAGCTCCCCAGGACCTTCTAACTCCAAGTGTTTGCCTGATTAAGGAAGGCCCAACAAGGATAATCTATATATCATAAAGTCACTGGCTTGAGACCTTCATTACGTCTGCAGAATCCCTTCACGGCAGCTCCTAGATTTGTGTCTGACTGAGAAGTATAGAGAAAGTGTGCAGAGACCAGAGGGTGGGAATCACCTTAGAATTTCACCTACCCCACCAGCCTATCCAAGCTGTCATTGTCTCTCCCTTGAACCACCACACAGACCACCGCTGGGCTTTTCTGCTTCCATTCTTGTTCCTTGGAGCCTGTGTGCTACGCAGCAAAGAGTGATCTTTTAAGAACGTGAATCAGATCACATCACTTCCCCATTGGAAAACGTCTGAGAGTTTTCATTCTCATGGCCCCACCTGGTCCTGCCCACCTTCAGACTCCATTGCCTCCCACTCTGCTCCAGACACATAGACCACGGTGCTCAGCCTCTAAGATGCTCAGCTGGCTCCTGCTGCAAGGCTTTTACACTTGCGGCTACCTGGCGTTCCTTTCCCCCAGCCCCTCCTCAACCTCCAGATCTCAGCCCAGATTCGCATCTTTGGGGAGGCTCTCCCTGACCCCTAACATGATGTCATCGCATCCTCAGTACTTTCAACTGAACCCTTTTTATTTCCTGTTCACTCATTCACAATACCTTGTTTTACTTTCAAAGAACTTGACTGTTGGACCGTCTGACAGCTCTTGACTATTTCAAATTATCTTTTTAAAAGAGTAATTGCATTTTTCTGTTTAAAAAATTATTTATGTGCTGGCTGTTCTGGGTCTTAGTTGCGGCATATGAACTCTAAGTTGCAGTATGTGGGATCTAGTTCCCTGACCAGGGATTGAACCTGGGCCCCTGCATTGGAAGCACAGAGTCTTAGCCACAGGACCACGAGGGAAGTCCCTCAAATTGCCTTTTTAAATGTATTCACTCAAGTACTGTCTGTCTGTTCCCTCTAGGAGGTAAACCTCATGAAGTCAGGGACTTTATCTGTCTTGCCCACCTGTGTACCTGGTGCCTAGACAGCGACCCAGCACATAATGGGCACTCACCACATATTTGTTGAGTGAGTGGATGAATGAACATTTCTTTTGGATTGGTCCCTTCCTCTATATCTGTTGCCTCCATATAGTACCAGCTTCACCATCTCTCACCTGGTCCAGCACCCGAGTGTCTTCACTGGTCTTCCTGCTTACAGCTGCACCCCATCCAATCCATCCTTGAAAGAGCTGCCAGAGTGATCCCTTAGAAAACACAGATCTGGCCACAACCTTCCCCTAGTCTCCTATCTCCAGTGATTTTTCTATTTCCCCCAAAGAAATTCCAGTTTTCCAGTGTTTGAGGCCCCCACCCCCTGGCCCAGACCATCCAACATGGCTTGCTTCCAGGTGTGGACTGAAGACTCCAGTGATAATGCTGAGTGACTTCAGGGTTACACAGAGATGGCATTCAATGCCGTTGCCACCAAAGCCTGTCTCTTTACAAGTCTTCCTTCCTTTAGAAAACTTTACAGAGAAAGTTTGGATAGCACATCTCTCGATATTTGTCAATTTCCCATTTGAAGAGGAAAGTACAGAACTTTTCCTGGGTGATCCTCTCTGGCTCCACCTTGAAAATAAATCACTTACGTTTTGCTCTAATTTTGCGATCATCATCTGTCTACACTGCAAAGTGATAACTGGTTTTCCATTTATATCAGTGATCAACATAAAGAGAATGCTTATGAGTTGGCTGAAAGAAAAACAGTGGGAATTCCCTGACGGTCCAGTGGTTAGGACTCTGAGCTTTCACTGCCAAGGGCTGCGGTTCAATCCCTAGTCGGGAAGTAGGATCCTCCAGGCTCTGCGGTGTGGCCAAAAAATCATTAATTAAATAAAATCAGACTACTTCATTGAAAAAAATAAAGAAAAATAGTAAGTAAGTAAGGTGCAGTGGTGCTCGGGTGCGGAGGGGATGTGATAAGTACAGTGACTGCAGGTTGGGAAACGCTGGTCTCCAGCCTTCCTCCATTCTCCGGCTGCTTGCCAGGACTCGCTGCTCCTCTGTGAACACACACCCATCTTTCTGTCTCACCCCTGCCTCTAAATCTTCCAGCAAATGAGACTTTCCCAGACTGCCGTCATCCCTCCATTCAAAGGACCACCTCCCCTGCTCTCACTCTCTTGGCTCTTTGTATTCAACTGCTTGTAATTTTTTTCTAATTGTTGACTGGTTTCTGCGGCACCGGGTCTTCTTTGCTGTGCGCGCGCTTTCTCTAGCTGCAGCGAGAGGGCGCTACTCTTCGTGGCGCTGCTCAGGCTTTGGGCGCATGGGCTCGGCAGTTGTGGTGTATGGCAAGTATGCTCTGTTGCATGTGGGGTCTTCCCACATCAGGGATGGAGCCCGTGTCCTTGTGTTGGCAGGTGGATTCTTAACCACTGGTCCACCCGGGAAGTCCCTGCTTGTAATTTTCCCTTCGATAAGAGAAAATTGTAAACTAAGAGGGAGGCACTTCATGGTTCTACCCCTCCGTAAACCCCAGAATACTTTGGCACAAGGCTCTGCCCCTCAGTATTTGTCAAATAATGAACTTTTGTCCGTTCGCATTGCTTCTGTGCTCAGCATACAGTGACTGACTCATCGGCTTCCTCCCAGGTCTCAGCATGGTGGCCCCTGGGGTCAGACAATGGACTTTTGAATCTCGGCATTGGGCTAGCTCTGAACCACAGACAAATGCCGTCCTCATTGTAAAAGAGAACAATAGGAACACCTGACTCGGGGTGTTGTCATGGGGATGAACGTATGCCCAACGATGTTTGGCAGAGAGGAAGTGGTCAATAAATGTGGGTCTTGAAAGAGGATATGGTTGTAGCTTCTCCATCATTAGATAGTGGCAGAGAATCCTGTAAGACAGGTCTCCTGGGTCTTGCCTTGGAATTTACAGATGACACACTGATTCAAGAAATGTAGGACAAAAGCGATCTGGGTTCCACAGAAGAGGAAGTAGGATGGTCCCACCAGTTTGGGGTGATTGCAAGGACGTTCCTTTGGATGGTCACACAACCCATCACCCAGAGTCCCTCCCACTTCTTCCCATTTATTGAGGGATTCCATCTGGGATAAAGAGATCAAAGCACCCAGTGTCATGGCTGGGGAAGGAGGCTCTGTTGTGGGTAGGTGAATTCCCAGTTCTTGGGGGTCCACATGGGTTGGTTGAAGAAGGCTGGGTTTGAGTCCTGGTTCAACTGCTCCCTGGCTTTGTGCCTGGGACAAGTTCCTTCACCTCTCTGAACCTCAGTTTCATCACGTCTAAAATGGTGATCATGGGATGTGGTGTTTGCCACCCAAGCTGATGTTGTTTTGCAACGAAAATGGAAAACAAGCTTGCAGCTCGGGCTGCCCAGGAGGAGATCTGAGATTAATGGGGGCAAAGGGCTGATGAGGTTGGAAGAGCCAAGGCCAGAAGAATTTATGGCAGCCAGAGTTTATGGGTTTGATATGGATTTATTAAGCACTCTCTAGGTCTGCAATAGCCTGCTCTGTCCCCCACGCCCGCATCCATGCTGGCAGCGGCATGGATGAGGTTTCTGATGCAACATTAGAGAGATTACTTCCTGGTGCTCGTGAGTGGAGGAAAGGCCCAGGGGATGGTAGGAGTGGCTCTGGGGATCTGGCTGCAGCGAAAGGGTGCTTTTGAAGCTGGAGAACTCAGTGGTTAGCGTCTCACTAGACAGGAGCTGAGTGAAGAGTCTACACTCACAAAGCCCCCCCCGAGTGGGCACTCTGTACACCTTATATACACGGCAGCGGTCGTAGCTGCTGTGATCTCATTCCGTTCAATCCTGACAATACCCCTGGAAGGAGGGATCATTTCCTTTTTACAGATGAGGCTCAGAGAGGAGTGACCTGAAAGTCAATCACTGAGATATGTGACTCCGAGGTCAGAGCTTTGGTCCCCTCCCTTTGTGAAACAGAAAGGGTCACCCTGCTCTACCGTCACCCTTGACCACACCGAGGCATCCACTGCCCAGCTATCAGCAAGCCTTCATCCCACCAGCACCAATGCTGTGTTGTGCTGGTGAACGATGGACAACTGGCTGGCCAGGAAGCGCCCTGAATTGCAGTCTTTGCCATTGTTTGTGGTGTAAATGCTTCCACCATTGCTATCCGTGTGGCATTGCCCAACACAGAGTTGGAAAGAGCAGCTAAAAAATCAAATCTCCCAGGCCAGCTCCAGCACACCTCTGAACAAAAGCAAGGTTGTGGTGGCCAAGGTACAAGCCCAGCCTCCTGGGTTATCCCGGGGACAAGGTGGGTTCAGACCTGGCTGGGAATTCAAAATTTTATATTGGAGTACAGCTGATTGACAATGTTGTCTTAGCCTCAGGTGTACAGCAAAGTGATTGAGCTTAACAAATACCTATTCTTTTTGAAGTTCTTTTCCCATTTAGGTCCCAAAGAAAGGCAATACCAAAGAATGCTCAAACTACTGCACAATTGCACTCATCTCACACACTAGCAANGGAGATCAGTTCTGAATATTCATTGGAAGGACCGATGTTGAAGCTGAAATTCCAATACTTTGGCCACCTAATGTGAAG
This sequence comes from Neotragus moschatus, assembly GCA_006410615.1. NCBI lineage: Eukaryota > Metazoa > Chordata > Mammalia > Artiodactyla > Bovidae > Neotragus > Neotragus moschatus. Next base: position 153,841 of record SJYA01001859.1, on the reverse strand, counting down.
AACTGACTCATTTGAAAAGACCCTGATGCTAGGAAAGATTGAAGGCAGGAGAAGGGGACGACAGAGGATGAGATGGTTGGATGGCATCACCGAGTCAATAGAAGTGAGTTTGAGTGAACTCTGGGAGTTGGACAGGGAGGCCTGGTGTGCTGCAGTCCATGGGGTCACAAAGAGTTGGACACGACTGGGCAACTGAACTGAACTGAATTTCCCATTTAGGCTATTACAGAATACCGAGTCACGTTTCCTGTGCTATGTGGTAGGACCTTCTTGATTATCTATTTTAAATACTTTTATTCTTTTTTGATAACAATGCTTACTTTTATGAGATTTCCTATGCCTGCTTGTTCCTCATTGCTGGCAGGTTGACCCAGGTCCCTGGAAGAGACCCAGAACAGGGCTCCATCTTAGAGCCTGATGGTCAGTGACAGACCCTGGAAACTTCTCGCCCTTCTTCTTCCCATCACCTCCTCTCTTACCCCTCCCCTAGTCTCTCTATGTACTGAGCAGTCAGAATCAAGACACTAGATTTCAACTCCCACCTCTCAAGGAAAATTGCTTCCCCTGAGCCTCATTTCCCTCACTGATAAAGCAAGGGGTAATCCTGTCTACCCTGCTTACCCTGAGAAGATGAAAAAACCATAACAGACATGAAAGCATTCTGCATATAGTAAAGAACTATCTGAATATTCTCATTCTTATTTCTAACACCTGAAAGGAGGACACTCATCCGAGGACTTAGAAAACATAGGCGCCATTTATTTCTTTTTATAAACTTTTGTTAAAATGCACAAGAGTAAGAAATCTTTTTTGCTTCTTTGCCCCGTTGGGTGGCAGTGACAGGGGCTCCGGGGACAGCCCAGGACCCGATGACATCCACCACGGGAAGATGTTGATAAGCCTGGCGGGACGCCAGCCCACTGTCAGAAACGCTCAATGTGAATTTCTGACTTCATCACAATCAAGGTAAATCACGGAGCAATTTGGCAAAAGTAATTGGCCTGGTCATCACAAGACATCGAGGCTTCCAAGGCTCTGCTCCCATTTGTCCACCCTCAGGAGAGCCGTGTGGGTTCCGGAAGCTACTGAGAGCCACTCAGAGAAGAGGTTGTCTCATTGGAGGAATTACAGGGCCCATGCTTGCCCTTCAACCGTCTTTGAGTCCATGAGATCGTACGTTTTAGGATCACGACGCAGGTAGTGAAAATATTTTTCCAACGTGGTGGCCTCAGTTTAAAGTCAGAAAAGTAAATTCTCTTTGTTTTGTGTTTCCTGGGTGGCAATAAAATTGTTAAAGTGGCATGGATTTCTCCTCCAGGGAGGTTGATTTGGGGCCAAGAATTGGCCCCTGGCCCAGAAAACTGGTTACCGTTAAAAATCACAGCTACCCCACCCCACCCTACGGGAACTTCTTATCTCAACTTTGTTCCCATGGCAGAAGTCTGGGCAACAGTGAGGCAGGGTGAGGGGGTCGAGGTGGCAAAGAGGGGAATGACAGTGACCAGAAATGACCCCAGCTTCCCCACCTTGCCCCAGACCCATCTGAGCGCCCTGGCTGGGGTTTCTGGGGGAACGCCCCAGGAATGAGGGGTGGCTGAGGGAGGCTGGGCTGCCCTGAGCAGGGAACAACCTTTCCTGGGACTGAGGACTTGGCTTGGTGGAAGGGGAAACCCCAGCTCTGACAGCACTGCAGATGTGGTGATTGTTCTCGGACATCCCGTCCCAATGCCCTTCCTGCCTCTCACAAAAATCAGTCCCTAATGGTAGAAGTTGGGGGGCACTGGGGTGCTGCCTGCATCCACTCAGAAGCCTGCGTGTGGGGTAGGTAGTCAGTCTGACTGTTCACTCTCCTCCCTAAGCTCCAGTTCCAGGACACATCCCTTTAATTCCCACTAGCCAGTGGCACTTTCCAGAATTTTCACAAAGCCTCTAGAATTCTGCATGGATGAGTACTGGCTGCTCGATTCTGGGGTTTAATGGTTTCAGAAGGTACCCTGAGTGATGCTCCCCAGAGCGAGTCTCAAACCCAGTTCTTCTTACCTCTCCCCCGCCCCTACTCACACCATCCCACTTCCAGAATACCAGGTCACGTTGGTCATCTCACAATGGACTGCTGAATAACCCTTCCCCACACCTGGGGACTGAAGAGAAGAAAAGGGGTCTAGGAACCACGACTCTTTCATGTTTATCAGCAAACAGGATTCTGGGCCCAAAGTGGACTTTACTGCAGCCTCAGGCCAGTCTTAGTCCTGGGAGTGGGCAGGGCTTCTGGGGAGAATGAGGCTTCCAAGGCTGCTGAAGCAGGCAGGAAGCTTCTCAACTCAATCCCAGTAAGGACAGAGGGGGCCTTTTCAGAGATGTTCAACCACTGAGGCTAAGAGTGCCTGAGCCTGGCAGATCTGGGATCAAGTCTGGGTCACTTACTAGCTGTGTGAGTTCCAGAAAACTGATTTAACCACTGAGATCTCAATTCCTTCTTCAGTAACAATTTCTGGGTAATAAGGAGGATGAAAGGAGATGGGCCAGGTCAAGTGGCTTCAGACAGCACCGGGAGGAAACGCTCGAGACAGGCCCGGTGGGATAATTCCTCCTCGCTGCTGCTCTCACCTGAGGTTCACCCATCTGTCTTCTTCATCCCCAGCTTCATCGCCCTCACCTGGATGACACTGTCAGGCCCCATCTGACTTTCCTGCTCTCTCCCAAACTTCTGACCTCTGGAGGACTCTGATCTTCTAGTTTCTGAAAGCTCGGCTCCTGCACATCCCTCTCCAGCTACTCACAGCCTGGGGACCCAAGTCGCCATGCCTCCGTCTGGCATTCAAGATCCCCAGGCTGTCCAGCGGACCCCCTCTCCTCTAGAGAGCCCCGTCTTTCATCACCTCCTTCCATGGCCTCCTTCTGACCTCCCCGCCTGGTCCAGGCTGTCTGCTCTTCCTTAGAATGTTCTGGCTCACCTGTTCCACCAGCCAGAGTCCAGCCCTTCCTTAAAGGCCTAATGGATGGTCTGCCCCTTCCTGCCTTCTCTGACCCCTCCCAGCCTCCCCATAGGTCCTGGCTGCAGTGTCCACCCTGGATTGTTCTTTCATGTTCAGCAGCCTATAGGGACCATCACTCTGACCCAAAGGACCGTCCCAAGTCCCGGAAGAAGGGAAGAGCCAGGGGTTAGAGGAGAAATGGCGTCCCCCTGCTCGAGAGCCTTCCACACTGCACCGAGCTCGTCAGTGCTTTTCAAACGCTCCCAGGATGACTGGGGGGTGTCTTCCTCAGCCTCTGGAGAGGTGGCTTTGGAGAAACGAGGATGACTAAGGAAGGGGGATAGTGGTGGCTGCGGCAGCAGAACAGGGATGTGGGAGGAGCCGCTATGTGGCCCAGCCCAGAAGGGCTCCGTTTCCAACATCACACCAGTCTAGGCGGGGAGGGAGCCGTGCTTCAGCAAGGTCGTGTGTCGTCTCCAGGCGGCAGCCCTTTGTGGGTGAAGAAGTGAGGCGAAGGAGGAGGGGAAGGCAGTGGTTTCAGAAGGAGAAAAGCTGTCCAAGCAGCAGAGGATTTTCCAGCTGGGGTCTCCCCAGGTCACAGCCCCGATATCCAGAGCAAATGGTGAGGGGGGGCAGTGGGATGCGACCCACAGCCCGCGTTCAAGGGCCCTCGCCTTTCCCATCACTCCTCTGGGACTGGCCCGTGGCCACAGCTTGCTTCACTGTGACCAAGTGACCGTCAGGGGCTCTTGGAGGGGGCGAAGGGATCAGCAGCGCCCCCGCCCCCCAGTGACTTGCTAGATGACTTCCTGCTTGGTGATGGTCGGCTGCGGGATGGCGGAGGGGGGCTTGACGATGGTGGCAATAGCTCCGGGCAGAAGCTTGTAGGGCTCGGACCCTGAACCACCGGGCGGTGAAGGCTGTGGAGTCTCAGGGGTGGCTGAAGGGGCAAAGAGACAGACAGGGGCTGCTCAGAATTCCAGCCCTTTGTGGGTGGAATGAAGAGCACTAGGGAAGTCCTCCCCACTCTCTGACACTTAATTTCCTCTTCTACAAAATGAGAGAATTAGACTAGATCATATCTAAGGACTGCTACAACCCAAACCTTCTGAGCCCCAGATCACCAAGTCTAAGTTCCATCAGGTCTGGAAGGCTATAGCTGGGTGAGGTTCTGCAGTTAGAACCTTTTGCCCACGTCCCTACAAGCCCCATCTCCTCCACCCTTTGATACGGAGTTGGATGCTTCTCCCAAACTGAGGTCCTTCTCCCTAAGGACCGTGTGACGTGTGACAGGATCAAGCTTTCCTGGAGAAAAGGAGGAGCAGTAGATGAGACCCAAGGGGCTGGCTAATTGGCTCCAGAAATACTCTCCCTTTGATAGTTAGGCAGATGAGTAGCAGAAACTGATGGCCCCACCCCCATAACAAGTTCAGAATCTAATTTTGACTATGACCCTCTTGGCCAACTTTATTCAAAGGCCAACTTTCCCAAAGAACAATCTCAATGAAATGCGATCTCATTTTAGCAAACCCTCTCATCCCAAAGATAATCTTCCTCTTTGAAGGACCCTGCCCAATGACAAACTCACTCTTGTGAGATTTCATCTCAGAGGACAGTCTAGCCCAGTGGAAGCCTTCACCCAGTGAAGAGTCTCACCTAGTTGTCTAGTGGCCTGGGAAGTCTAACTTCAGGGAACAATTTTACCACGTGGACAACATCACCTAATGAAATCCTCACCACAGTGGATATCCTCAACCGATCTACCCAGGGGATTGCCTCTTCTAAGGACGGCTTCATTCGGTGGAAGCTGTCAATCACCTCACTGAATCAGCAGCCTTAACAAATGGACAGTTCTCACCCTCGTTCCCTACCCTGGAGCACAGAGAACTGTTTTACCCTATTTCCCATCTTCTAGACCCAACCTTCTCCAGATCCCCTCTCAGGCCCCAACCTCACCCCTTCCAGGGGAGAGCCCAAGTTGCCCACCTGCCTGCCCCCTGGGCCGGGGCCACTCACACATCTGTCCGTTGCTGAGGTGAGCAGGCATCGTGTTGGCAACAATGACATTGGTGGCCATGTGCTCCTGCATCAGGTGCGGGTGCAGGGGGTGGTGGGCATGAGGAGCCTCACTGGAGGACCCTGCAGGTAGAAGGTGCTCAGTGAGGACGGAGAGTCCGGGATAAAGACCATGGGTCCTGAGGCACCATTGTCCTCAAGGGTGGCCATCAACCTGCTCGTCCAACCTTCCTGGCGCCTACTGGGCTCCTATTTGTGGGTTAGTAAAGTGGGGCTTTCCCAGGTGGTGAAGTGGTAAAGAATCTGCCGGTCAATGCAGGAGACACAAGAGATGCAGGTTGGATCCCTAGGTTGGGAAGATCCCCTGGAGTAGGACATGGCAACCCACTCCAGTATTCTTGCCTGGGAAATCCCATGGACAGAGGGGCCTGGTGGGGTGGCAAAGAGTCGGACATGACGGACCATGCCCACACACAAACTGAGGCTTCCATTCCTATTCACAGGCTTCATGAAGGTACTGAGAGGGCTCACAAACCAAGGGGACAAAAGTGATTTGAAAGGAACAAGGGGTATATAAGGAAGCTGTGAGATCATTTAGATATTGCAATGAGCAGTGTACTGATTGCATGTTAATATAATGGATTCAATCAATGTCTCTCAAAGCTCCTTGGTATGCGAGTCCTTAACCTTTTGGTCCCATCTCACCTTTCAGCCTTATCCCCCACATCTGAAGCCCAACTAGCCTATTTATAGCGTCTCCACATCCTCTGGACTGACCTAGTTCTCTGTTTTGCTCCTGTGTCGCTAAAGATGCCTTCTACCCCACTTCCTTCACCCCCACCAATATCCTCAAGTCCAAATTCCAACTCATACGTTCCCTCCTTTGGACCTCTCCTGATTCTCCCTACTTCAGTATAAAGTAATCTCTCCTTCTTTGGAATTCACATAGTCACTAATCTGTAGCCCATCTTTGAGGAATAATCACGTCTGTCTATGAACATTACAATTAAAGGTGTTATCTTTCTTCTCTCTTTGAGATCATAGCAAAGTTTTTTGGAACACAGCAACTGCCTCACGAAAACGTGTCAAGAGAATGACAGTACCATATATATAGCATATGGTCTAGTAATAGGCTATGGCACTAATACAGCAACGGTGGAATTTTAGGGCTTGAAAGGGGTCTTTAAAATACACTGTTTCAGGGACTTCCCTGGTGGTCTAGTGGTTAAGAATCTGCCTTGCAATGCAGGGGACTTGGGTTCAATCCCTGGTCAGGGAACTAAGATCCCACTTTGTGTTGCTGTTGTGCTCATTCACGTCCGACTCTTTGCCACGCCATGGACTATAGCCCGCCAGGCTCCTCTGTCCACGGGATTCTCCAGGCAAGAATATTTGAGTGGGTTGCCATTTCCTTCTCTGGGGATCTTCCCAACTCAGGGATCAAACCTGCACCTCCTGAGGCTCCTGCAGGCAGATTCTTTACCACTGAGCCACCTGGGAAGTGCAAATAAGTCCATACACCACAACTGGAGAGCCTAAGTGCCAGAACAAAAGATCCCACAAGATGCAACGGAAATTCTGTGTACTGCAACTAAGACCCGATGCAGCCAAATAGATAAACAGAGAAAAAGATTTCAAAGTACATCTGTTTCAATGATAGCTATCAACATACTATGTGCAAAGTACTGTTTTACAGCATTTTCCAGGTTTGACATCATTTAACCTTCACAACAGCCCTAAAGGCCAGGTATCATTATTAACCTCATTCTACAGATGAGATGACAAGGCCCAAAGAGATGAATTATTTTACCCAAAGTTTATCTAGCAATAGAACACAGGCTCCTTGCTGATCCTAGCCTCAGGGACACCTGATTCACGGTGACCCTGCATTCACAGGGTCAAAGTGAGAAAGAAGTGAGTTACCATGTGACAGTGCTTCTCAGCTAGGGGTGATTTGGCCCCTCGGGGGACCTCTGACAATATCTGAGTATCTGTCACCACTGAAGGCGTGTTACTGGTGTATCACGGGTAGAGGCCAATCATGTGCCCAAAGAAGATACAGAAGAGCCCCCTCAGCAAAGAATGACTCAGACCCAAGAATCCACTGAGGTTGAGAAACCTTGTCCTTGGTCATCACCAGTGATCACGTCACCTCCAAAGTCTCACGTTCAAGCATCTTTATTTAGACCCTGCCTCCTATCCTTCCAGCTTTCTTCCTCCAGCACCATCACTGCAAAAATTCTTCAGCCCGGTTGAGGCTGTCGTTTCACTGGCCCCCACTTTTCACTGTCTGTCACCTGTTTTCATCCCTCTTCATCCAGCCAAGATTCCATGGTACATCATCACAATCACTCCCCTGCGATCAGCCTTGGCTCTCTCCCAGCTCCCTTCTGAGCAAAACATTTTCCCAAGGCAGTCGACTCTTGCCGTCTCCACTTCTCCACTTTCCACTCACTCAGTCTGCAACACCTCCCCTGCTCTCCTTTCCCATTGACACTGCTCTCAACACAATCGCCAAGAGCCCCCTTCCCCCTCCTGTGGAGTTTAACACCATTAAATGCTCTGTCCCCACTAAAACACACTCTGCTCTTGGCTTCTGGGACTTCCCTTGGCTTTTCTCTTATCCTCCTGGCTAGATCTTCCTCCATCTCCTTCTCTGGCACCTGGTTTCTGGGACACCACTAAGCTGCCTCTTATCCCCAACTTTGGGCTTGTTTGAGCAACAGACTCAAATATCCATCTGCCTCCTGGATAACTCAACGTGACTATTTAATAATCATTTCACACTTCACTGAATTCTAGAATGGATCTTCACCCCCACCCCACCCTCAGTCTCAAATTGTTTTTTTTTTTCCCCAGTCCTCCCCATCTCAATAAATTACTCCACCACCATGCCTGTTCCTCAAAGCAAACATGTAGGTTTCATCCTTGACTCTTACCCTTCCCCTTATTGCCCCTGTCTGATCAATCAGCAACTTCTGTGAGTTCTTCCTCCAAATAGATGTTCAAGTGCATCTGTGTTGATCAATTTCCAGTCATGCCTTGGTCCAAGCCTCCCTGTACTTCCCCTCACTGAAGACAGTGACATTTCTCAGGGGTTTCCAGTCTCCATTTTCCCTCCGATGTTCAGTTTCTACCCACCATTGGGATAGTTTGTTGAAAACATTAGTCTGATTTCCCACTTTTCTTTTAAGAATTGCACTCAGAATACAATGCAAATCTCTAACCATAGCCTCTAAGACTATATTTAGGATTTGGTTTCTTCCCAATCTCTATCTTTGTTTCATACAGTTCCTCTTGCCTCACAATCTCATCTTTCTCCAACACACAAACCTCTGCTGCTTCGGGGCCTTTTGCACTAGTTACTTGTTCTTGGAGTGTTTCTTGTTTGGCTTTTAAATGTTTTCTTTCCTTCCATCAGATCTGTGGCATAAAAGCCACACTTTAGAGAGGTCTTCCTTGACCAACCTATCTAAAGAGGCCCCTTTTCAGTTATACTGTATTGTATTACTTGGTTATTTCAAAATCTGTAGTTGCCCTCTTTATTATATATTCAGTTATCATCTGTTCCCTTGAGTGTTAATATACACCGGCACACACACACACACACACACACACACACTCATATATACAGTCATACACAACCTCCAGGAAAACTGACTCTTGTTCTCTGCTGAACCTCCAGCACTTAGAATGGCGATTGGAACATGGTAACTTCTCTGCACCTGAATTAACCATTGTCCCCATTTTCCTGATGAGTAAACTGAGACTCTGGTAGGTAAAAGGATTTGCCCAAAGCTACAGAGCAAGGAAGTCATGGAGCTGAGCGGTGAGCTCAGGTCTGCACGAGGCTTATCTCTTAGAGAGGCTACCTCTCTCGGCCCCCCTTCACTGGCTCAGATGGTAAAGAATCTACCTGCAGTCAGGAGACCTGGGTTCGATGCTTGGGTTGGGAAGATCACCTGGAGAAGGACATGACAACCCACTCCAGTATTCTTGCCTAGAGAATCCCATGGACAGAGGAGCCTGGTGGGCTACAGTGCATGGGGTCGCAAAGAGTCAGACATGGCAGAGCATCAAACACTTTCACTTTTCAGAGTGAGGAAGTGATGGAGCCGAGAGGTGAACGCAGCTCTGCATGAGTGAGGCTGCTCTCTCGGAGAAGCGGCCTCCAGCCCCGCCCACCTCTCGGCCCCTCCCGGGCTGGATGCTAACCTCCCAGCAGCATCTCCTGCAGCAGGTTGTCGATCTTGGCCATGCCGAAGAGCTTGATGAACTGGATCTGCTCGATCATCTGCCAGGTGATGCTTTGCAGGGTGGGCAGCAGCAGCAGCAGCTCGCCGAAGCGGCCACGCGAGTCGTACTGGCGGTCATTGATGTAGTCTTCCAGGCTCACCTGCACCTGGGAACGCAGCCTCTTGATCTTGCCTGGGTCACTCAGCCCCTTGGCATCTGCAATGGGAGGGATCGTGCCAGGGAGGCAGAGGGCCAACCTGGAGCGTCTCGGGAGGTGGGACCCAATGTCCCCTTACTCTGGGGGCTCTTGATGGGAGACCTAGTGGCCTGAGGGCACCTAAGGAATCCTAGCAGTGCTGAGGCAAGACTTCAGGAACACTCCCAAGAGGGTACCTTGTAACCTTCTCATCTTACAGATGGGGAAAGCAAGACACACAAAATGGAAAGGACGTGGCCCAGACCACAGAACCACTTGTTGGCAGATCCGTGGTGTGGAACTAGGGCTCCTGACTCCCAGTTAAGGCCCCACTGGCAGTCCAGTGGTCAAGACTCCACCTTCCAATGCAGGGGATGCTGGTTCAATCCCTGGTCGGGGAATTAAGATTCCACATGTCTCACAATTCAGCCAAAAAGGAAAAAAAAAAAAAAAAAAAAGCCCCACCATCCAGGCCTCAGCACTTGCTTCTTCTGCTGCCTCATTAGGCTCCCCACTTGCCTGCTCCCTTGCCTGTGTGGTCTTGGGGTCTCAGCTTAGATCACACTTCCTCCCGGAAGCCTTCTCCATTCCACCCTACCAGGTCTGCATTCGGAGTGTTCATGATGCTCCCAAACCTCTGCGGCTCTTTTGTCACTACTGAGCACACAGGATGGAATGTCTCTCCCACTAGACTATGATCTCTATACAGGCATACGTACATCTTTTAAACCCACCACCTAGTACCATTTATTGTCAATATGTGTTGAACAGATAACTAGATGAAGGGATGGGTACATGGACGGAAGGGTGAATGAATGAAGGAAAAAAGCAAAGGATACATTTTAGATTCTTAACCAGGAAAGTGATTGAAGTGCTTATTCAATAGTTACTCTCAACCTTCATGGAAGACATCTATTGTCTCTTATGGATAAAGTAAGCAGCAGAAAGAGAATTTCACCCACGTTTCCAAAGCAGGGTTTTCTCTTTCCTGGGCCACATTTGTGCATTCTATCATTCAGTCAATAAACATTTACTGAGCACCACCCACATGCCCAGCCCTGACCTAGGTCACCAGCCCCTCCAGGCCAGGCTGCTGACCCTGACTCAGCATCAGGAATCCTGCACATTTTACTGAGCAGTTACTATCATCCAGGCCCATGCCAAGCACCACAGGGTGCACAGCTTGAGCTAGGCTCTAGAGGAAACTGGAACTAGAAATCTTATCCCCTCAAGAAACCAGGAATAGTGTGTGATAGGTAGAAACATGGGCTTGAGTGCTGAAGAGTCTGAAGTTCAAATTCAAGCTCTGCCATTTCCTAGTTATGTGACCTGGGCAAGTCTATCAATCTCCCTGTGACTCAATTTTCTTATCTGTAAAATGGAGATAATAGCAATTCCTATCTCACAGATACCACGTTGCAAGTAACAGGTGAGATCAACAAGAGCCTTAGTGAGTGCTCCATACACAGTGTTCATTTCTGCTTCCTCACTATGCTTACTAGACTCAATCTTCACCCAGAGAGGGCTTGACACTAAGGACAGTGCCTGGCACGAGGCAGGACCTCTCCAACATGGAAGGACAGAAGGAAGCAAGGAAGCTTTGGAGCCCACGCGTCCATCTTGACATCATGAGATGAAAACAGGTTTTGCACAAAATCACAACTACAAAAATGTTGTACAGGGACTTCCTCGGTGGCCCAGTGGTGGGGACTTCCTCCTTCAAGGCAGGGGGTGTGGGTTTGATCTCTGGTCTGGGAATAAGATCCCACATGCCTCACAGCCAAGATACCCAAACAGAGAGCAGAAGCAATAGTGTGACGAATTCAATAAAGACTTTATAAATGGTCCACACAGGAAAAAAAAAAAAAAAAGACGTTGTGTGAAAATGGAAGTGGAGGGTTGGTAGATGGAAGAGGGAGAATGCAAATACATTCTCCTTATCCTGCTAATGAGAGGTTAGGAGATACTGTCAACAGTTGATGGAACAAAAAATAAAAGCATAACCGCAGATCATTATAGAGGCAATCAGTAGAGACATTGAAATAGTAAGAAAAATGTATTAGGACGATGGGAGAGAAAAGATGGCGTGGTGATGGGGAAAAATACAATTCTCAACTATCAAAGGAGGAAAAACTATGTTCTAAAATGGATAAATCAAGAGGTAGAAGGGTTAGCATTTTATTTAGAGCTGGAGAGGTGGCAATAAAAAGAAACAGTACAAAGAATCAGAAATGGCTCCTCCTGGGGAGTGGGCTTTGGACAGGAAAAGCAGAGTGGGGAGGACTGTTTCCATTTTAAGTATGTGCAGATACTATTTTGATTAAAAAAATTCTGAGGGAAAGAGGAGGCGGATGGGAGGAGGTAAGACACAGAAGGCAGACAGGAAGGGAAGGAAGGTGAAAGTGAAGCCGCGCAGGCGTGTCCGACTCTGTGCGACCCCGTGGACTGTAGGCCACCGGGCTCCTCCGTCCATGGCATTTCCCAGGCAAGAATACTGGAGTGGGTTGCCGTCTCCTTCTCCAGGGGATCTTCCTGACCCAGGGATCGAACCCAAGTCTCCTGCACTGCAGACAGACGCTTTAACCTCTGAGCCACCAGGGAAGTCCCAGAAAGGTTAGATGGGAAAGAAAAAAACCAAGCCTCTGGAGTCAGTGTGCCCCGTCGTCACATCAGTCATTTGAGCCTTGATTTTCCTCATCTGTTCAATGGAGCTGATAAAGATGTCTTCTCCTGATGGTTGTACTAGAGAGATGGGGTGGTAACCTCGGGGTTCGCAGCCCAGCGGGAGCAGTCCGACAGAGGATCTGGAGCGTCAGGGGAGAGTGGGCGGGGTGGGCTGTACCTGGGTCAAAGAAGATGATGGCTTTGAGGCAGGCGTACTCATTGTCGTCGATCTGCAGCTCTTGAAAGGGCAGCACCAGCTCATCAAGGATGCGCACGGACACCCGGCTCATCTCTGCCAGCTCCGGGCAGTGCCGAGGGACGATGTAGTCGTTGCCTGGATGGGTCAGGAAGGAGAGGGGATGGGGCGCCACCGGGGTGCCTCTCTCCTCTAGCTTTTGCTGTTTGCAGTTATAACGCAGCAGCTGCTCACGGAAGAGGGGGCTGGTGGGGACTCTCACACCCATTTTACAGATGAGGAAGCCAAGGCCCAGATTAAAGGAATGAGTGACTTGCAGGCACTGGAGTGGGCCCAGAGCCTGACCCAAGCTCCATTCTTCAATGGCAACAACAGACCACAAGACTGATGACAATCAAGGGCTGCTTGCGGGGCATAAAAGCACCACGCACAAGGGCTCAGGCCCTGGAATTAGACCACCTGGGCTGAATCTTGCTTTTTACACTGACTAGCCAGATCTATCTGGATAAATTACTTTCTGTGCCTCAGTTTTTCCATCTGTAAAATGGGAATAAATTATAACGCTTATCTCATCGGGCTGTGGTACTAGAGGAGTTAGTATTTGTAAAGTACTCAGACTAGGGCCCATGGTGTGCCCTATGTAAGAAGTTAGCGTAATAAACAAACACGTTCTGAAGGCATGGGCGACACAGACTGGGCGTTTGTGCCGTCCCTGGCTGTCTTTTGCTCCCTCTCCAGAAAAAACATCTGAATGCACAAGTTATCCCAGGGCTAAGCCTGACTGCTGTAACGCGAATGCTGGGGAATTTAATTCCTCGAGTCCACATTTCCTTGCATCTGAATCCGGTATCCAGTTGAGAATACTGAGGACAGGACCGTTCTGATCTGCCTGCCTCACTCTGCACACCACCAGGGAAATCTCCCATGCCCAGGTGTGCTCCACCCTGGGCATGCCTCCTGCAGACATGGCTGGGCAGACAGCATCCTCACCTAGAAGCAGAACATCCTTGAACACCATGGAGCGCTTGGTGGCTCCGAGAAGCAGGTGCTCGCCGGCGTGGGCTCTGAGCAGGGCCACCTGGAAGAGAGAGGGGACGGCATCCGGTGTCCGCATGCCTGGGAAGGCATCTACACCCCTGGGGAGGCTGCTCCCCGCTAACTCAATGACCCTGAGCAAGCCAGCATTAGTGCTCTGCTTGCCTTTACCTGCCTGAGTGTAAGATGAGCATCAGAAAACTGCTGCCTTCCTCTCATAACTGATAAAACTGGAAACCAGGAAAAGCTTCAGCTGATCCCTGAAAGGGGGAAACAACCTGTGCTCGAGCCGGGACGCAAAATGCCAACTCTGCCCTTGAACTGCTGCCTCTGGGGTAAGCTGCTGCTCCCCTCTGGGCCTCGTCTGTGCGTCTGTGTGCCTGGTAAAACCATAACACCACTCTGTGTGTGCATGTTAACAGAGACTTAAAGGCTTTCATCTGACTCCCAGGAGGGCCTACAAACCCAAAGAGTTCTAAAACTTTTAGAGCTTTTTTGGGGGTTCTGAATTCCTACTCATGGATCAGCTATGTAACACGATGAAAGGTGTTTTGTAAGACACAGATTCTTAGGCCTTACTACCCGAGGCACTGATTCTCTTTGTCTGGGGTGGGCCCAAGGAATCTGAAATTAACAAGTTCCTCAGGTGATTCTGATGCATGGTTATGTTTGGGAAATCACTGCTCCAAGAGATCTCTAGAGCATCCACCCATTTGAAGCTGGAAGATTCTAGATTCTGTTCTAAGAATCTGGATATGGATGCTGGTTTCCGAGGCAAAGGGTGTGAGCAGTGGTCCTTGGCCAGGGATCCGCTTGACCGACCCCTTCACTGCAGAGAGGACAGAGAGGCCTTGGAAGACTGAGTCTGAAGTCTGACAGGTGGGAGCCCTGCCAGCCCACAGGAGGGCATCGCCTGCCTTTTCAGAACCACCTGCTTCAGTCCTTGCATGTGGACCAAGGATGGCGCTGGTCAAATGGTAGCAGGCTGGTGGCCTCCAGGATCTTATCTGCAAGGTAGGGTTAGGGAGTTTGGAAATTCTTTGGCAGACTAAACGAAGAAGCAAAAATGCTTTTATTCATTAATGCATTGGATTGCTTATTCTTGAAGTCATCAGATGTTAGTGCCTACTAAGTGCCAGACATCAATAAAAATAAAAATCTGTACAGTCAAAACTATGGTTTTTCCAGTAGTCATGTACGGATGTGAGAGTTGGACCATAAAGAAGGCTGAGCACTGAAGAATTGATGCTTTCAAACTGTGGTTGTTGGAGAAGACTCTTGAGAGTCCCTTGGACAGCAAGGAGAACAAACCAATCCATCCTAAAGGAGATCAGTTCTGAATATTCATTGGAAGGACTAACGCTGAAGCTTCAATACTTTGGCCACCTGATGAGAAGAACCAACTCACTGGAAAAGACCCTGATGCTGGGAAAGATTGAGGGCAGGACAAGAAGGGGCCGACAGAGGATGAGATAATTGGATGGCATCACTGACTCAATGGACATGAGTTTGGGCAAACTCCAGGAGTTAGCAAAGGACAGGGAGGCCTGGTGTGCTGTAGTCCATGGGGTCTCACACCAGACTGGGACACGACTGGGAGACGGAATGACAACTGCAGCAGTGAAAAGAAGGGAGGCAGGAGGAGAAGGAAGGAAGGAGAGAGGAAGGGGGGAGATTGAAAGAAGAAACAGACTGATGGACGGAGGAGGGAAGAAGAAAGGAAGACGAGGCTCGTGTGATGAAGACCAGCGGGCAAATCGTAGCAGGCCTTGCTACAGACGCAAGGGCGTTCCAAGGTCTGGAGGACACCCGGGCCAGAGCAGGCATTCAGTAAATGTTTGGATGAAAGATGAAGGGACCGGTGAATGGATGAGCCACTCTACTTAACAGCCTCCCGGATTGAGCCCCTGTTGCAGCCATGTCCTTACCACGTCTGTGAACCCCCAAGGTGAAGCCTGGTGAGGATGGCAGGAAAAGAGGGGGAATGGCAAACAGCCTTGGAGGAGGGCAAGAACTCCCTTTCCACGAACAAAGCCTGCTGAGGACAAGCACTTCCTACACGCCAGGCACCATGCCGGACTTTCGTCACTTACTCCAGTGTCTTTGCGATCAAGAGACAGAAGACCTAGAGTCGAACTCTGTGGCTGTCTTGCTCTGTGACCTCGGGCAAATCGCTTTCTCTCCAAGCCTCCATCCCCTTATCCAACGCTACCCAGCCTGTTAGGTTTCAATGGGTCGATGCCCAAAACAAACCAAGAAGCAAGCACACGTGGTTCCTGGGGCAATGTGGACAGACAACATCCCCCAGCTCTCTCAGCTGTGCCCCACCCATCACAGGCGAGATAAGCTCCTTATACACTATGAATGGGGAGCTGGGAACCCTCCTGGCCTTGGGTCAAGCCCCCTAACATGGCTGTTCTGGGGGTGGGCAGGTGGTGGGTGGTGATGTTAATGATTATTCTGTGTTACTGGCCACCCATCACTGCTCTCTGAGAATGCTCTGAGCCTCAGCCAGGGAGGTTTGGGTGGGAAATGGAGGTTAACAATTGCTCAGCTTGGGGGGGAATCTTGTTGTCCTGCTGAGCCCCTGGGAATGAACAGGAGGGATTAAACATTAATGTTTAATGGAGCCTCTCCAGCAGAGGGGACCGGGGCCAGAACACGAGGAGCAGGGAAGAAGGCCAGGGCAGCCTGGCCAAGATCCCTGCCTTGCCATCCCTCCCGAAGCAGCGAGGAATCTGTGTGAGAGGGCATCCGATCTGGCCCCCGTGTGAGGGTGAGGACCAGCCAAGCCAGGGTTTTCACAGCCTGTTTCACCACGTGATGCAAACGCATTCCAGGAGCGCCTGGGCACCGGAGGACTTTGAGAAGCCCTGGGCTTCCCAAGGTTCAACAGCTGCCTTGCCTGAGGACTTCTGAGAAACTTCAAGAGACTGAGACACGTTGCCAATCTTCTGTGCAGAATTGCAAAACAGAGAAGCAAATGTACCAGGAGCCGGTATCTGGAACACTGTCCATTGGTGCCGCCTCACTTCCATTGGAGCTGAGCCGATGACCCAGTTCAGCCCCTCTTTCCCAAACAAAGAAAATATCTGCAGAGGCCTTGGGGGCACCCTGAGCAGGTGCTCAGGAACTTGACTGTCCTCAGCATCCCCATCCCTCAGCCCCACCTTCTCCCCCTAAGACATTTTTGGTATTCCAAAGAAGGCAGTTTGGGAAATAAAACTGCTGAATGAAAATCCATCTTGGTGGGATACAAGGAAGAAACTGACATTTAGGGAGGCCAGGACTGTGTAGGTGTCCCGTTACACCGCTGACGCTTTTCAAATGGTAATGGTCTCCATCCTCCCAACAGCTTTCTGAAGGGGATATTACAATTCATACTTTACAGATGAGAAAACGGAGGCTCAGGGAGAGGAAGTAATTTGTCCAAGATCACAGAGAAGCTTTCTTAGAGCCGAGGCTTAGGCCCTGCCCCTGAGCCCCTACCCACATCCTACCTGGGAGAGCAGTCGGATACAGAAGTGCAGTGGCTGTGGGCCTGGACTTTGGAGCCTGCCTGCTTGTTCTAGTACTGCCTGTATTGGATACTAGCTGTGCGACCTTGAGCAAATTATTTAACCTCTTTGTGTCCCCAGTTTCCTCGTCTATATAATGGTCATAACAACACTTACCTTACCTAGGGTTGGTGGAAGGATTAAATGAGCTAATATTTGTAAAGTGATTTAAACAGCTCCATGCACACATGAGCACTACTACGTGTTTGTGGAATAAATCGAATCAGTCCAAGGCCATACACGGTGGTGGGGGGCGGGGGAGCAGGACCCACCTACCCAGGGCCCGGACCGCCCACAGACCGTGTCCACCCTCACCTGGTCATCCAGGGGGAGCTCACAGAAGGCTGGGATGTACTTGGCCCACTCGACGAGCACCAGCAGCTGCTCTTTCATGGACTCACACACGTCCGCGATGCTGGCGATCTTCTTCGCCCGAATGTCCCCATTGATTCCGGAGACAGGGGAGGTGATCTAGGGGAGGCGAAGGAAAACGCTGGGGTGGCAGGGGCCCCCCTCCATATATTCTGTCCCCTCACAGAGCCCCCCCCCCAAGAGCTTCTCTGCCTGGGAAAGAGGAGCTGGACTGTGGGTGCCTTCTCAGCTCTGAAGGAAGCTATGGGGAAACCAGAAAGGGAGGACGCCAAGGAGACAGTTATCGGGGAAGACGGCTCTCTCTGGGCCTTCATCTGCTGCTTTCCCCCTACCTCCTCTTCCACCAGCTCCTTTGAAGCCTAAAAAACCCGAGAAGCAGGACAAAAGTCCCCATCCTCATCGGAAGGTGCAGATACCACTGCCCAGAGAGGTACTGCAACTCACCCAGGGTCACACAGCAAGGGGGGCTGGCTGAGCCCCAGCGCGCTACAATGTCCGCTCCTCTTTTCTCTGGGGGCTAAGCCAATCTCAGACCCTCATTGCACGCGGAGGCTGCTTGGCCTGCACAATGAAAGCCCCACAGGGCCGCTAGGTGCCAGCAGCGGGTTTATGCTGTGCTTAGCCACTCAGTTGTGCTCGGCTGTCTGCAACCCCATGGACTGTAGCCCACCAGGCTCCTCTCTCCATGGGAATTCTCCAGGCAAGAATACTGGAGTGAGTTGCCATCGATCCTCCAGGGGATCCAACCCAGGGAAGGAACCAGGCAACTGTAGGCGGATTCTTTACCGTCTGAGACACCAGGGTTTGAGTCTTTGCTACTAAATGGGCTGTGTGACCCTAGACTCAGTTTCCCTTCGTGATGTCCGAGGGCACTCCCATCTGCTGCTCTAAGGCCTGGGTGGGAAGGAAAGGGGTGGTGTTGAGATTCCTCTTTGGGATGAAGGGGGCCCAGGTGGGTGGGGGAGGCTCCCCTGGTACCTGCTGGGACAGGACCTCAGCCTGCAGGAGCGCGTTGATGGAGGGCAGGCTGCTGTCCTCATAGCTGGACCGGCGAGTGCTGATCCGGTCCCGTTCATTCTGAACAGCTGTGAGGAGGCAGAGGATGGTGAGAGGAGGAGAGGGGTCCCATGGCAGGAGGGGTGGCTGAAGGACAAGGGGAGAGAGGTGAACCTGGAGGGCTGTCCTGCAGGGCTGTCCAGGAACAAAGGGAACGCACTTGGAGGTGGGAGTTGGGGGCGGGAGGGAGAGTGTCCAGGCCCCAGAGCCCAGGTCAGTGTGTGGGGATGGGGGCCAATGGCTCCTCACCCAGCCTGTGGGAGAACTTTCCCAGCGCCACTACTGCTCCTCACACAACAGGGTGGCTTGAGGAGTGATCTCCCCGTCATGGGAGGCATGCAAGGCTGTGATGACTTGGCAGAGGGCTTCAGGCGGGTCTTGAATTTTGAGCAGGAGATCTGTCTCAATGACAGGCTTTCAAGCTGTGTTTTAGAAAAGGGTCTCTTCCTTTCCAGGTGCAAGTGGATAAGACAAGCAAAATGAATTGCTCTGGGTGATGGAGATGGCCCAGGGACTCCTGAGTACAGAGGCAGAAGCCTGGACAAGGGGGTCTGGAGGCCTCACCTGCCCTGGGGTCTGTATCAGTAGGAAGCGCGTGTGCTCTAGGCTAACCTTCTCAGAGACAGCTCGCGAAAGCTCCGGCTCCCTCCTGCCCCGCCACGAGGCTGCCCTCCCAGGAACTCAGAGATCCGGGGCCTCTGTCCACCCGGGCCCCACACCCCCTTGCATCTCCACTCGGGTCAGTCTTGGCCTAAGATGTGGGCTGGTCCTTCTGCCGCCCTGACAGGCCCTTGGAACCTGGGAGGCCTTTGTTGAAGCTGTAAGAAGGGAGGACGAGGCTGCAGGAGACCTGTTCCGGGTGGGATTCACCGCTCAGTCTCCATGCGCTGGTGGGGGGCATACCCTCTCTCTGGGCCTCAGTTTCCCCATCTACAGGCTTTTCTCTCCCAGACCTGCTCCTCTCGGCCTTTCCCATCTCAGGAACAGGCAGCTTTATTCTTCCTCCCAGCCTGGGGGCCTCGCTATACGTCTCTTTCGCCCACCTGCCCACCCACCCCACCACCACACACTCCAAATGCTGTCAGTAATCCGTGCAAACCCACCTGCAGCTCCCACTCTGGGCTGGGTCCTAGGGGAGTTCAGACCCTCCTCTCTGGCCTCGTTGTTTCCAGCCTTACCCCTACAGTCTGTGCACCTCTCAGAAGACAAAGGGATCCCCTGAAACCCGACTCGGGTCACATCCTTCCACTGCGGAAACCCAGGGCCTCCCCATCACAGCTGGAGTCAGGTCACCCTTCCTCACAGTGGTCCTATCTCCCCCATCTCATTTTTACTCTATCAAACCTGCCTCCCAGCTATTCCTGGGACTCACTCAGCCACTCTCCATCAAAGTCTTCACCACTGCTGTTCCCACTGCCTGGAATTCTCCTCCGTCATACCCCATCCCCCACAACTAAGCTTCTCCCTCTCCTTTTTCTCCTTGCAAGTCTCCTCGTCTCCTTGCAAGTATCACCTCTCAGAAACACCCTCTCTGACCACCCTGTCTGGTGGGGATATCCCTCCTGCAGGTTCCGCCACTTTCTCCTGTTTTATTTTTGTTCTTGGTACTTGCTCTCTGTCCTTTCTTCACTCTCTGTCTGTCTAAGAGAAAGAAAGCTCCAGAAAGCCAGAATATCTTCCCTTTCATCCACTGCTGCAGCCCCAGCAACTAGAACAGAGCCTGGCATGCAGTGGGTGCTCAATGAATATCCACTGAGTGGCCGAAAGAAGGTGCAGAAGGAGACAAGCTTTGATTCTCGGGAATCTACACCCCATTTCTCAGTGGAACACTGACATTCCTCTCTTCAACTCTCTCTTGATTTCAAACATTGTTGAAATCAGAGAAGAGACGTCAGCTAGTGTAGGACTGTCCTGGAAGTCCAGTGGCTATGACTGCAGTTCCAATGCAGGGGGCGTAAGTTCGATCCCTGGTCAGGGAACTAAAGATCCCACAAACCACATGGTATGGACACACACACACACACATACACACACACACACACACACACACACACACACACACAAAACCCAGATAGTGTAAAGGGAAACCAGAGTTAGTGAGATGTAACAAAGGTCCCAAGGTAAGAAAACTCCTCTTCTCAGACCCACCACCCTGGACGGGGGGCCAGCTCCCAGCAGCACTCCGCTGCTCGGGTCCCACCCCGCCTGTGACACCCCTCCCACGGCTGCCAGCCCGCACCCACCAGGGCGCCAAGTGGCGGCGGGCCTAAGAAAAGGGCTGCTGTCAGCAGCTGGGATTGGGCTCCTCAAGGTTAGGCTGGCGTTATCAGTGCCCGGCGCGAGCTCAGTCACGGAATGATGTTTTCCAAATGTTTGCTCAGTATTAGCAGGGTCGGGGACCTAATGTAACTTCTATTGAATATTAACCGGCCCGGGCAGAGGCGGAGAGGACGAGCCTGTCTTCAGAGAGAACCCCTGAGTGGGGGTGTAGGGAGGGGGGGCTGGGCCAGGGATCCCAGGTAGGGCCCATCCGTGGGCCCCTGGCCTACTGCCAGCTTGTACCTCCTGCATCCCTGGCCCTGCTTCCTGGGCTGAATTTCCGAAGCCAGGCGTGAGACATCTGTCCTGGGTCTGACAGCTCAGTCTCAGGTAGATGTGGGTTTATAGGAAAGAATTTGGGACCTGCCATTGGGCCCACTGGCCCCCAAATTTCTTCCCAGAGTCTCCGTTCTTTAACCCACTTGATCACTGTGGAATATCCTCTGGCCAAACTTACAAGACTCTGAGATTCAGAGCCCTTCTCTGTGGTTGAGAGGAAGTTTCAGAAGACCTGACCAAATCCAGGTGCCTCCCAAGGCCATCAGTCCTAGCTCCCATCCAGGGAATTTGGTGTCTGCTTAGCTCTGGGGAGCCCGAGGTCTAGTCCTGACTTCCTCCACCCTTGACCCACTCATATCACCTCTCTGGTCTCAACTTCCCCATCTGTAAAGTGGAAAGATTTGATGACCTCCTATACACCCAACTGGTCTATGAACGCTACATTTACAATCCATGCTTTCTTGTCTTCATGGACAACTTTGGAGTTCTAATTTCTAGATTCTCCTAAGGCCATCGAGGAAGGGAAATAAAAACTGGTCCCAACTCTTCCAGTCCCTAGGGCTTCCATTGAGAATCTCTCTTGGCTCTGAGAACCTCCCACCCAACCAAGGAGGGGTATTGGGACTATAAGACTTAGGCAGAGCTAGTCAAACCAGTCAATCCTAAAGGAAATCAACTCTGAATATTCATTGGAAGGACTGATACTGAAGTTCCAATACTTTGGCCACCTGATGTGAAGAGCTGACTCATTGGAAGAGACCCTGATGCTGGAAAAGACTGAGGGCAGAAGGAGAAGGGGATTATAGAGGATGAGATGGTTGGATGGCATCACCACCTCAATGGACATGAGTTTGAGCAAACTTCAGGAGATAGTGAAAGACAGGGAAGCCTAGTGTGTTGCAATCCATGGGGTCACAAAGAGTTGGACATGACTTAACAAATGAACAATAACAACAAGAGCTAGCCATGCCCTTACTTCTCAAAGCTTGACCACAGTGGCAGTGGAACACTTTGCTACCCTGACCATGTTCTCAAAGCAGCTGAGCCCACTGCATGTGTCAGGATCTCCTGGCTAACCCAAGCATGCAAACAACCACCAGGCTTTACTATAGCCCACACACACCTGCCATTAGCCGATCCTCCTCTCCTCCTGGCATAATGCCACCTTCTCCAAGATAAGAAGCAACTGGCTATTCTCAAGGCTAAGCCAAGGTAGAATGGCTGGGGACTCTCCCTGCCCTGGGCCTGCCGTCTCTGTGGCAGTCCAGTGGGAGGACCAGGGAACAAACACACATGTCCTGGTGGGCAGTGTGTACTTGCACAGGTAGATCGGTGGGCATATAGCAAGACTCACCGAGCTGGAAGGGTTCATTATCCACCCCTGTGATTTTATAGACGTGAACACCGAAGCCCAGAGGGGGCAGAAACTTCACTGAAGTAACACACATTAAAGTGACTCTGAATGTTTAATAAGAGACACCTATAAAGACCAGTGAGATGCAGGAACAGGCTACCTACAACCTAGGAAGGTAGCCGTCCGCTCAGGTGAGCTGCTAACCTTTTTCTCCCTCCCACCTGTCACAAGGCTTGGAATTTTAACACAAGTTATTCACTCTCTCAAACATAAAGTCTTCGGCTGTCAAGCTGATAGAAACACTGGCTCTTAGAACCCTAAACTGTTTGGCTCTTAGGCTGTAGCTCTCAATCTTTGCCTTGCCTCTAGCTATTCACATGTGTGTGCTCACTTGCTTCAGTCGTGTCCAGCATTGTGACCCCACGGGCTATAAGCTCGCTAGGCTCCTCTGGCCATGGGATTCTCCAAGCAAGAATACTGGAATAGGTTTCCATGCCCTCCTCCAAGGGATCTTCCCAACCCAGGGATCAAACCTGGGTCTCCCGCATCTTCTGCATTGCAGGCAGACACTTTACCACTGAGGCACCAGGAAAGGCCCTAGCTGTTCACACATGCCGCATATTCCCATTCATGACATTTCTTTTATTTATTTATTTTCTGGTTTTGGTGGCCATGGCCTGTCGAATGTGGGGCAGTAGTTGCCCGATGAGGGACTGAACCCTCACTTCCTGCAGTGGAGGCACAGAGTCTTAACCAGTAGACAGCCAGGAAAGTCCCTCATTCATAACATTTCTCATTTGACAAAGTTGTGCTCAAGTTCAAGCTGAGAGTGGTGTAATCCCATTGAGAACTGGGTTGGGGAGAGCTGGGGGGCATCTACACTTTGAAAAAGGTTCTCCTGGCTCTTGAGAACCACTGAGGTCCAGATGAGAGAATCGTGGTGTTATAAGCATCATGGTGTGTTCCTGAGGGCCATAGCCCAGGTTTCACAGCAGGGGTCATAAACTCTCAGGGTCCTATAGGGATGAGGCCCAGAGAATATTTCCCAGGAGGCAGGCAGAGAAACAGGGGCTCAGAGGCAGAGTCAGGGACGGGAGACTGCCAAAGCCAAGCTCTCCCCCTTCCCAGTTGGCTGGGAGAAGGCTGGGTCCCAGGATCCTGCTGGGGTGGGGTGGGGCAGGTGTGTGTGTGTGCAGAACTAGACCAAGGGCTTTGGTTAGTGTGCCGCAGCTGCGGGCTGGAAGGGAAGGTCTGGGAGCCAGTCTAGGGCTGGGAAAGGTGCATTGAGCAGAGAAGGAGACAGAGAGATTTGAAAATGGACTCAAGTTACTCAGAGAAGCAGTTAAAAGATGTTTGTTTCCTGAGCTTGGGCTAGAAAACTTTCAAACGTTCCTAGAGTCCGGAGAGCATAGCAGGCAGCATCAAGGTATCATCCAAACCACGTTGAGCTCAATATCCAAGCTCGGGGTTCAAACCTCGGAGCTGGCTTTGACCAATGTGGGGGGGCCTTGGGCAAGTGGTTGACCCATCCTGGGCCTCAGTTCCCTCATCTATGAAAAGCGAGGGTGATTATAGCACCCCGCAGGGCTGTCACGATAATGAAAAGAACTATGAATTGTGGGACAGTCCCAGCCAGGTGGAAAAGCCCAGCTTCTGTTGGCAGGAGACACCTTAATGAATGTTGTGCCCCAGCACTCCTAGCCTCCTCCACCCAGGATGAGTCTGATGCCTTGTTCCCTTTCTCTGGAGCCTGAGGATGCTGTGTCATCTGATACCCAACAATGAAGACTAAGGAACTGGGGCACTTGGCCCTGGAACAGGAAGATGGGCGATAGAGCCCCGTCCCATCCCCGTTCACGTATACTGAGTCTAGTCGTAGGGCCATGGAAGTTCGTCACGCCATTCTCTACGTTTTTCCTGATGCTTGAAATAGTATATTAAGCAAAAACACCCAGGGACTTCCGAGGTGGTCCAGTGGTTAGGAGTTTGTGTCTCCCCTGCAAGGGGTGTGGGTTCAATCCCTGGTCAAGGAACTAAGATTCCACATGCCAAGAAGTGCGGCCAAAAAATGAGAAAATAAAATCACGTTCAAAAAAAAGAAAAAACACCCAACCTGGCTGCCTTGCGGTGGCGAAGGCAGGGGCAGGGGTGGAGGCGCTGGGAACCCGAGTAGCTGAAAGTAGGAGCTTATCTCTTGGAATCTTTCTCAAGACCAAGCCCAGCCCCTCCCTATGGTCAGATCTTCAGGCCCTCCCTCCTCTCAGCCATTAGCCAGTCACCCTGGGGCCTGTCACCGAGTCATAAAGTTGTGGCCACAGTTGTAAATAGCCTTCAGGAGCTTGTGGGCACGGGTGGGGCAGGGGGTGGCAGGTGGGGGCCGAGGCTCACCTTCCTTCTTCATGCCAGCCCGGAAGCACTTCTTGAGCCTGCAGTAACGGCACTGGTTCCTCTTGTCTTTGTCCACCACGCATTGCCGGCTAAACCTGGGGAGGACTTGGGGTGGTTGGAGGAAGAAAGGACAGCCCTCCTCCCCCTGGGGTTCAGCTAGGATCCTGGCCATCTGGTTGACCTCCAGGCTCCTTGCTCAAACCTTCCATCCCAGGAGTCCTCCAGCTAACCAACCAAGAGCTGGAAAGGCCCTGTGGACTCTCTGAGAGCCCAACCCTGTCCTCCTAAACATGAGGAAACTGAGGCTCATAGAGCGGACACATGGCCTCAGATCACTCAGCTATGAGTAGAAGGCACTGCTATTTCCCACTTATCTTATTAAAAGCCTAGAGCCCAGAGAGGGCTACTAGCTGTGAATCAGTTTTAGTACTTGGTCCACATAAAGCCACTTTCTGGAAGGGCAAATGGAGTAGAGGCAGGCAGGCGCCACTGTGGTTCTGGGTGGTGCCCTGTCAACCCTGGGCTCTGCCGTTGACTCAAGCTGGGTGACCTTGGGCAAATTCCCAGTCCTCTCCAAGCCACAGCTTCCTCATCTATAAAATGAGATAATAATAGTAACCTCTGCAGAGGGGTGTTGACAGGTGAAAACGAGATAGTTACCCAAATGGGGCTCAGTGCAGTGTCTGTTCATAGTTAAGAGCTTGTAACTACAGCTGCTATTATTTGATTATTGTTGTTACCCAGAAGGGGAGATGCTTCTGAAGGGCGACTCTCCAAGGCCTTGAGAGAGGTGGAAACGCCTGGTGCCAACCCCCTATTCACCACAGAAAAAGTGCCAGGTTGGGGGATGGGCCTCTTCCTCTGTGGTTTCAGAGGAGACTTGATCCTAAGCCTCAGAAGTCCCCATTTGCTAAATGGGAAAAATCGCGATGAGCTTCTGGGAGCAGTTAATACAGGCAAAAACTTAGTATGGTGCCCAGCACACAGTAAGTGTTCAATAAAGGGATGTCTAGAATAGACACTCCCATCCGATCTGCAAGGGTGAAGAAATCAGAGGCTTGAAGGCCTTAAAGGGCAGATGGCTCCGAGACCTATCCAGGAAGAAGACAGACCCCAGGGGAACATCAGCCCAAGTGCACCCATTTCCCAGATGGAGAAATCGAGGTTCCTCACCTGCAGGAGTACATGTGGTTCTTCCTCACGCTTCTCCGGAAAAAGCCCTTGCAGCCGTCACAGCTCGAGGCACCGTAGTGTTTGCCCGTGGCCCGGTCCCCGCAGATGGCGCACAGGGCACTGACACCCAGGCTGTTGGGTGCATTGAGGTTGGCACCCTCTGATGGGGATGTGTCTGTGCCGTAAAAGCAAAGAGTGAGGATGCAGGAGGGGCAGGAAGTCACCTCTCAGAGCCCCTGCTCTCCTGGTGGTTTATATTCAGAAAAGGATGTGAGCCTTGTAAGGATATTTCCAGAATTTCAGCCTCAGCTAGATCCAGGTGCTACTGACGCCCCTCAAAGAACTTGGGCAAGTTCCTTGCTGTTTTGGAACTCCCATTTTGCATCCATAACTTAGGGGTGGTTGTAACACTGACTTCATAGAGTTGTTTAACGAGGGTCTGCTCCTCCCCGTGGTGGCGATCGCTAGCCTCAGCTTCCTCTGGGAAGGAATGAAGAAACTGGCTGTTTCCTAGGATGCGTCCAACAGTTATGGACCCTGATTGGCTGGGCAGAGGGGGCTATGAGAGGGGCAAACATTCCCCCATCATCTCCAGAACCAAGTCCTATTTCTTACTGAGTGACCAAGGCTGGGTGAGTCTCAGCTGGGTACTCGGGGGCCTTGCAAATTCTGCCAGGAAACAGGAAAACATACATCAAGGACAGTGGCTCGTTTGCCCTCCTGGGAGGACCATAGCAAGGATCTGGGCACCCCATAGCAAAAGCTACCACACTGGGACTTCCTGGGTGGTCCAGTGGTTAAGACTCTGCACTTCCAGTGCAAGGGGAGTGGGTTTGAGTCCTGGTCAGGGAAGTAAGATTCCCACATACCATGGGGTTTAAAAAAACAAAACAAAACAAACTGCTGCATCTATGTGAGGAGGGGGATAAGAGGTAGGTGGCTGTGGTCTTGGTGACTAGTGCTGCCTCTTAAGTCTTCTGTGACCTTGGGCAAGTTCCTTTTCCTTGCTTCAGTTTCCCCTAGGCCTCAGTTTCCCTAATTGCAAAAGAGGGCAGATTGACTGGTTCAGTCGTTTTCAATTTTATCTTATATTTCCGCAGCTGAACCCTCATTTTTATAAGCAACTCTTCCACCGAGGATAGACCTCTTAGAGAAGATGACACTGTGAACCATCTCCCCAGGAAAATGCTTGCAGACACACACCACACAAAGTCATACACACACACACACACACACACACACACACACACGTATTTTCACCCTAAATCTGATCTTGGGCTCCTAGGGAACATCTAGCTAAGCACTGGACAGGGATATAGTGCTGTGGTTAAGAGCAAAATCTCTCTAGCCCTTCTGCCCAGTTTAAATCCAAGCCTGCCCACTTCTTAGCCATGGGACCTTGGCTACAGTAATGTATTTCTCAGTGCCTTCATTTCCTCACTTGTGAAATGCTGTTGCTGCTAAGTCGCTTCAGTCGTGTCTGACTCTGTGTGACCCCATAGATGGCAGCCCACAAGGCTCCCCCGTCCCTGGGATTCTCCAGGGAATGGGTTGCCATTGCCTTCTCTGCGTGTGAAATGGGGCACATAATAATCCCTAGGGCTGTTATGAAGGTTCAGTGAATCAATACATGTGAAGTGCCTGGCAGGTAAGAAGCACTGTATCAGTGTTTGTAAAATAAAAACTTTTCTGCAGAAGACGACTCTGGGAGCAGATGATTTCCAGCCTCCGTGCACAAGCAGACACACTGCCACATTTCATTTCTGTCATGTCCCAGCTGAACATCTCGTCGCCTCCGAGGGTGCCCAGGAGCACAGCCCCCTCCACTTGGTGAATTATTCCTGGAGATGAGGATAATTGTTAAGCTGCATTGGTGCCCTTTCTCCTCCAGCCTTGCCTCCTCCAACCACCGGGAGAGCTGACCTTACAACTCAGGCAGAGACTGGGGGAAGGGCTCACATATCCTGGGCAGGATAGGCTGGGTGCTGCCAAGTAGCTCACCCTACTCCCCAGGGTCAGGGGATGGTGCCCATTCTCCAGGTGAGAACATCAAGGCTCATAAAGGCCAGGACCTGCCCAGAGATCACACTGATGCTAAGTAGAGGAGTCGGATTTATGGTCCAGGCATGCAGGCTGGTGCTGATCTGGCCAGTGCTGTCCTGTTGGCGTGTCTGCTGGAGCCTCTGATAAACAAGGACCCCCTGGTCCTTCTGAACCAGGGATGGGAGGTGGGTAGGGAGCTTGGAACCTTCGAGCTACCAACCCAGCACATATGTAAAACATCACCCCAACTTTCTGGCCCACTTCAAACTCCAATGGGGAATGTAGACCCTTTTTAAAGATGCTCAGAGTTCCTGACCTGACTCATGGAGGGCGCAGGACCAGTTACCAGTGCTAAGCCCTCAGGTGCCTTATTGCATGGGATCCTCTGGTTAGCCCTGGGAGGCAGGCACTATGATTTATCCCCATTTTACAGATGAGAAAATTGAGGCTTAGAGAGGAAAATGGCTTCATAAGTTTACACCAGTAGGAAGGATGGACACCAGAATTGGAGCCCCGATCTTTCTGGCTCCAGAGCTAGAGCTGTCCTGTCTTTAGGACATCCCGTAAGGAGCTTAGCCCCTGCCTCGGGGACACACACTTCCTGGGAGCTGGAGGCACCCACTCTGAAGGGGTGATGGGGCAGTCCAGGGCTAGATGGTGGTTGGTGTCTCGCATGCTGTCTCTCTGGGGTCACACACACCCCGCTGAGTGCAGCAGCTTCCTGTTTACTGTGTCCTACATGTTTTCCCTCAGCTCCCTCATATGATCCCTGGACACTCCTGAAAGCCAGCAGGCCTGGAGTGACTAAGCCCATTCTGCAGAAGGAGCCAGGAGAGGGCAGGTGACATGCCCAAGGTCACACAGTGAGTGAATGGCAGGGGGAGGCGAGCAAATGGTGAGACTGACCACGCATCATGCCCACTGACCACGGGCAGGGCAAATACCTCCCTCTGGCTGAGCTGAGCTGACTCAAGTGCTACAGAGCTTGGCTAAAGCTGCAGAGCCGTGGAAGGAAGGCAGGTGGGCTGCCCGCCTCCTCTGAGGCTGGCCTGCGACTGGTCAGGTCCCAGCATCCTGGCTTCCAAGCCTCCTCCCTTCCCCCACCTCCTTGTGGAGGAGAACTCCCCCCCACCCCTTCAGATGTGCTCTCAGTGATAACGGGAGCGGATGTACAAACCTGAGGAGACACACAGGCAATGCGATCTGGTCTGAGACAAATGGACGTGTTGCTGATGTGATTCGCGTGTGTGAGTGGCAACACCATATCACATGAGCACTGGAGAGAGCTGACCCCCCAGGACGGGGATGTGCACAAGTACACAAGCAGATACAAACAGGGGCACGAGACAGGATGCCCAAACTGGACATAGGTCCAGGAAACCCAGGACACACAAACCAATCCATGTCCAGAGCTCACACGTGCAGACGTCACGGACACACATACACACACTCATCACTGTTTACTGTACACACACTCATTGCCACTTATGGACATAAGCAAGATAAACACAGGTATCCCTGGAGATAACAACAAACACGGACCCACTCAGAGAAGAAATGCAACTAGAAGTAGACACAGAACACGTGCGCACACTGACCAGTGAACACAAACATGCAGATGGGTTCCGGCAGACACACATTTGCAACAAAGTCCACCACGTGCCCACGTGTGTACATGGAAATTCAAGCACCCATTCCAACAGGAGGTTACAACTGCACACACACACACACACACACACACACACACACACACACACACACACTGCGCGTGCGCATGCGCACTGCTGATCCCCGTCTCATTCAGCAAAACCTCCCCGAGAACTCCATTTTCTCTAAGCGGGGCGTTCACCCCAGGAAAGTCCCAAAGACACCCTGAAACATAGTCATGTCTCCATCCACCGTCTCCGGGGACGGGACATAACCTTTCCATCTCTCTGGACCTCGGCCCAAGGGGTTCAAGCAGGGGTCATGTTGGGCCCAATGACGGGCTGGATGCCGAGAGGGCACTCTCCATGAAGTCCCCGCTCTCGGTGACACGCTGCACAGCGACAGCTTTGGTCACAGGGACCACGAAGGCCTGGCAGGTACACCCAGGGCCTACTTTTGCTGCAGATGGCCCTGGCAGACCCCCCCCACCATCACCCCGAAGGCTTCTGGTCACTGTACCTGAGCACATTGACTTCACCTGGCAACACCTGTGCCCTCACTGACAGGACCACCGTGCTCGGCTACCACTCTCCCCCCAGCCCCAAACCCAGTGCGGCAGACTCGCTCCGGTACCTGGGTACACCTGCCCCCACCTGGCACACCTGGGTACACCTGCCCCCACCTACCATTGCCCATCGTCAACACCTGCACATTCTCAAACTCCAGGGTGGTGTAGGCTGGGTCCAGCGCGGCACTGTAGTCGGCCATGTCCATGTCGACGAGGGTTTTGGAGAGGCGCATCCTCCCTCTCCCCGCCTCGGCCACCTGCCCTGCCCAGGATGCCCACCCCGAAAGCTCTGGGCTGAGCCCCGGCCTCTGCGCTCCGCCCTCCCACCGCCTCCTCCCAGCCGCCCTCTCTGCCTTCCTGCGTTTCAAACCGTCCTCTGGGAGGGTCTGCCGGGAGTCTGGGCCTAGCCTCTGTGCAGGGGTGGAGGCTCTGCTGGGGAGGGGTGGGGGTTAATGGTTAATCGGCTCCCCCCCGGTGGACCGGCTGGGCGGGGCCCGGGGGATTTGGCTGTCTGTTGGTTTCTGGCTGACACCGGGGTACTCTTATAACAGATGGGGGCCCTAACGCCCCAATACCGTGTTACCAGTCCTGTGAGATGACGGACCAGACACATGCTGCCTCTCCAGCACTCACTGGACCCTGTCTCAGCCACCATCTGAGTCACTGTCACCCCAAGTCATGCTGGTACTGACATGCTCACACGCACCCCCAGACACTGACAACCCACCTCCAAGACGCCCTAACTCAGGAACTTCCCAAATCATTGACTTCAACCCTCTTATAGAGATAACGCTGTCTCATGGCTCATGAATCAGAAGCGTCGGTCCCAGGCCCCACACACCAGGTCTCTAGATCCTCATTCTAGGAGGCCCCTTCCAGTTTCTTGCCTTCCCTAGGGGCAGGAAGGACTAAGAGGCCCAGACTCCTGTCTAGGTCCCCTCTCCTACTCCCCAGGACCACACTCTGGCCACCACCAGCCCCCGCAGTGCCCAAGTGCTCAGGCCCAGACAGACTCTGCCACCCCTTTCCTTGTCACCTCCTCCAGCTCCCCCCCTCCACCCCGTGCCTCCCCCACCCCCCAGGGAAGAAGGGAGGCTTATAGCCCCTTAGACCTGGATTAACATTCAGGCGCCTACCACCTACTAATCATGACTCTGGGTAAATGATTCTCCTCTCTGAGCCTCAGTTTCCTCTTCTAGAAAAATGCACAAGCAACTTCAAAGGGTGGTCTGAGTATTACATGAGTTGGCGTTAGGAAAACACCAAGCAAGCATCCGTTTCCCTCCACCTCCAGCCTCTTGGCCTCCCTTTCGTATCTCCCTTGTTTCTCTCCTCCCTCCAGAGTGGGGTTCGTGGGCAAGCCACCCGAGCAGTGCACTCTGGGGCAAAGGAGCTCCCCTCTCAGGCTCCTGTGTTTGCTTTCATGCTCAGCTATTCTGAACAAGGAGCCTGCATTTTTGTTTGGGACTGGGCCCTGCTAATCTTGTGGCCTTCAACTCATGGCTAACGTTTTTCTTCTCATCCCCTCCAGCCCTCACTGCCCACTACACAGACAGGGGCAAGAGCTCCCGATCTAGCCGGGCAGATAAGGTCTCGAGGTAAAGGTGGAAAGTGCAGGGCTGGGGAGAAGGACCTACCATTCTGGAGGCCTGGGAGCTTGTCCTCCTTTGTTGGCAGGAAGGGCCAGGCAGGGGGATTTGGTAATAAGGGCAAGGCGGGGGTGAACTAGTGAAAGAGGGCAATAGTGAGTGAGTGGGTGGGTGAATTAATGAAGGAGTGAATTAACGAGTGGGTGAGGGACTTCCCTGGTGGTCCAGTGGTTAAAAATCCACCTTGCAAAGCAGGAGACTCAGGCTCAAGCCCAGCTTGGGGCACTAAAATCCCACATGCTTTGAAGCAACTAAGCCTGCACCTAAACTACTGAGCCTGAGTGCCACGGCTAGAGAGTCCCGGCACCATAACAAAAGATCCTGAACGATGCGACTAAGACCCGATGCAGCTAAGTCAACATGAAGAGAAACAAGAGTGGGTGAATTACAGACAGTGCATCCATATGCGAACGAGTGGATTGATGAGTGGGCGAATTACTGAAAGACTGAAATGAACCAGTGAGTGAAATGGTGGACTAGTGAGCAGAGGACTGCAGGAGTGAGACGGTGAGGGAGTGAATGAAGGGCACACTGGAGGCAGAGGCGGCTTGCGTTTGAGGGGCGTGTAGAAGCATCCTCCTCACATTTTTCCAACTATTAGAAGCCCCTTTTCAGGCTTGTGTAAGCCTTGTTCTCCTCCCTCCATTTTCCCTAATTAGATAATTAGGGTGGGAAGCTGGGGGCAGCAATTGTTCTGGAGAAGAGAGGCTGGATTTGGCATTAGGAGACCAGATTTAGGGCTTCCTTGGTGCCTCAGATGGTAAAGAATCTGCCTGCCATGTGGGAGATCTGGGTTCGATCCCTGTGTGGGGAAGATCCCCTGGAGAAGGGAATGGCAACCCACTCCAGTATTCTTGCCCGGAGAATCCCAGTGATGGCAGAGCCCGGTGATTTATGGACTAGCTCTGACACTATTGGGATAACTTTGCTTATATCATGTCTCTCTAAAGGCCTCAACTTTCCCATCTGTAAAGTGGGGTGAAGATGCTGGCCCAGTTGTTTGTTGATAAGTACAAGACCTTGAGGGAGGGAAAGAGGGACAGAGATTCCAAAAGGGCCGATGGAAAAGACTTCAGCTTCTGGTGGATTCCTCCCATGTTCCTCCAAGGACATCTGAGCCTGGTTCCAAGAGCCCTGGGCAGGAGACCCAACTAAGGGATAAACGTGGAGGAGAAGGAGGGACATTCCTGGGAGGGGCTACCTAGGGCTGATTCCGGGTCTTGTCACCTGTCTGACACCTCTGACACAGACCACACACAGCTACTCCTCTCACAAACCTACACACAGGGCATCTCATCCAGTCTAAGGAGAGCAGTTCCCTATTTCCAAAAGTAGGCCGGGATCGCTGGAATGTCAAAGTTTAATCCATAATAAAAATAACAAATCTTTGACCTCAACAGACAGAATCTTAGATTAAATTAAATAAGGTCTATAATCAATAGAGTCAGCCATGCCACATGCAAGAACTCCCAGGTAGGCAGCCTGGACAGCCTAAGTTACTTCATATACAGGGACACAGACGCTTTACCAAACACACAACACAGGTGATCCACTGCCTATGAGGTACATTCCAGAAAACGATTTCATACCCATCCATGTCCCACCAATCATGACCTACCACATAAGTAAATCTACCCACTCATGAACTGGAATTTGCGTAATCTATTACAGACACGATTCACCCCATCCTTGAAAAGGTGAAAGTGAAAGTCACTCAGTCGTGTCCGAGTCTTTGTGACCCCAAGGACTATACAGCCCATGGACTTCTCCAGGCCGGAATACTGGGTAGCCGTTCCCTTCTCCAGGAGATCTTCCCAAGCCAGGGATTGAACCCAGGTCTCCTGCATTTCGGGCAGATTCTTTACTAGCTGAGCCACCAGGGAGGCCCAAAATACTGGAGTGGGTAGCCTAACCCTTCTCCAGGGGATCTCCTCGACCCAGAAATCAAACCGGAGTCTCCTGCACTGCAGATAGATTTTTTACCAGCTGAGCTATCAGGGAACCCCAACCCTAGCTGATCCCAAACAATATCTTCTAGATACACATCCCTCATATAAACAGCTGGCCACCTCTAAGATCTACCAGCTCTGTGGTCTTGGGCAAGTCATTATTTCCAAGCCTCAATTTCTCCTCCTGTAAAATGTGCCAAACTTGACATTTGTTGTGAAGATGAGATGGGATAATACTATAAAGTTCTTAGTCCTTCCCTCATACCCACCCCCCCACCCCCACCCCAAAGGATAAACTATGGACCTTGAAATCAGAAAGAGCTGGGTCAAAAGTCAGGCACTGCCACAGCCGTGCTGCACTGAAGATCGAAGATCCCACGTGCCGCCACTAAGACTGGGCACAGCCAAACAAAAACAAAAACAAAACACTCAGGCACCGCCAACTTCCCAAACTCTGCGACCTCCGGTTCCAGCTTTCGCAACCTTATTTTTGGCACCAGGTGGCTTGTACCTTTTCCCTGGGGGGTGGTGTGGGCATGAAATGGCCAAGTGTAGGCATACAGGGCAATAGCAGTGACTGCTGGGACTGACTCCTTGACCTTGGCTATATAGTTAGCTGGAATCGGGACCCCTGCACAGGAGAGAGAACTCCAGGGACAGCTGGCCCAGCCCTGAGCAAACCCTGGCCTCTTTGGCATCAACTCTGTAGCCCTTCTTTATCTTGGCACCGCCCCCCAGGGCTGTCAGACCCCCCAGCTCAACATGTTCCAGATCCAGGGAAAAACAGGCCCTAGAGCTCACTTGGAGGTCCCACTTCTTGTCATACATGGAGAAGCAGGAGCCTCAGGAAGGGGAAAGAGGGGCATTTCGAGAGCAGTGCCCTGGGCAGCCAGGGGTTGGGGAGAAGGGGCGGTGGGCAGGGAGCTCAAGCCTATGGTGCAGACAGAAGTTAAGGGAGCTACCATTCTGGACCACAGCATTTTTCTTTTCAAAGACAATAATGTTTCCAGGAAGATTCCACGCTAGGCCCAGTGCTAAGACCCTTCCACTCTTCTTAGCTGATCCGTCCCGCATTGTAGCGGACATAACTGAGGCTCAAAGAGGTGAAGCCTCTTGCTTAAGGCCAACCTGATGTAAGAGGAGGGGCTGTCACTGGAACCCCAGTCTGACTCCAGAGCTTGAGGGCTTCACCTACTCCTTGCTGCCTCCCAGAAAGAACCTCGGACTTCTGAGCACTGGTGGCCAGTGGTTCCATTGCCATGTTAGTGCTGGAGCACTCAGGGGTCTGAGAAGCCAAGGCGCCTGTCCTGGTGCGCATGCAGGTTCAGAGGCATCCTCCAGACACCGGCTACCCCAGGGCCACCAGGGATCCTCACGTCCCCACTGTCTCCAGCCTCTCCTCCCCCACCCATCACCCAGGGAGCGGTGCAGGGAACCAGGGACTTATCAAGACAGAGAACAAAAGTCGTGGGGGAAAGAAGCCAAGAGCCATCTCCACTCTGGGGTAGGGCCCTTCAGTTTCGCCCCTTTGAAATTTCAAATTCCAGTTTGTGGACAAAGTCCTAACTTTCTCACAATATAGGTCCCCAAACACTGACCAAACTCCAGTCTGGGCAGCCAGCAGGGCCCCGTGTGGCCTTTCAGCTTCCTTTGGCAGCTCTTGAGGTCTCAGGGCACCAGCTGGGGTCTGTCAGGTAATCCCTGCAGCCCCAGCCCACCCCACAAGGACTCATGTCTCCCACCTGAGAGGACAGCCCTCTTCCTGGAGCTGGGATCTGTCACTGGCTGGTACCAACAGCAGATACCAGGTAGGCCCCCTCCCTGTTCCGGGCTTCTTTTCTCCCCCTAACACTCCTAAAACCACAGCTCATCCCACTCTCCTTGTCCTGAGTACAGGCCATGTTGGTTTAAGCCAGTCACGGAACTTCAAGACTGGACAGGGTGTCTCAGCCAACCCACCCATTTGGCAGATGGAGAAACTGAGGCCCCCAGGGGAGTGGAAGCCGTCAAACCTGGGACACAGACCCAGGACCCCTCAGTGAGCCCTGAGGATGGAGGACTCAGGCTCAAGCTCATGCAGAGCCAGTGGGGTGGGGGGGAGCACGGTCTTAACAAGAAGACCACAAGCCCCATGAGGAGCCCTTTGCTTCACTACAGTCCTCAAGGGCCCTGGCAGTGCCTCCTACGGACCCCAGAGGGTGAGCTGTCTGATCACTCAAGGACTGATGGCCACTCGCTCGGATGCCGTGGAAGTATCGGGTGGGCAGAAAAGTTTGTTAGGGTTTTTCTGTCAGATGTTACGGAAAAACCCAAATGAACTTTTTGGTCAACTCAATATTTCCGAGAGGAAGAGGAGGAAGCTGAGAGCTGAAGGCCAGTGGGCTTGGAAGGAAACATTTATGTGGTTAACTGATAACTAAGCCCCATCCTTGGGCCCCTGGAAGCCTCCTTCCTCCTTCTCCTCAGCATGATTAAGACCAACTTACCTGCTCGCTAATCATTGCTGAGCCTGTTGATTTTGCCTTAAAAAATTAACTGGGCATGAGTTTGCGGTTTGCCTCACCCCTAACCCTGCAAAGCAAAAGGCCTGGGTGGGCAGGAGGCCGCTGGGTTATGCAAGAGGCCATCAGCTCCCCACGCACAGCCGGAGCCACCTCTTGCTCTCCAAAGGGTAGGTTTTGCTCAAGAGTCAACAGTCTGCTTGTTCCCTCTGCTCTGGCTTCTGAGCAAATTTGCTGTGTTACCAAACAGAGATAAAAGCAGCTGGGGGCGGGGGGCAAGGTGAGGGGGAGAGCTTTCCAAACAGGGATGCGAAGTGGCGGCTTTGAGCTGCAGTTCTACAATCCTGCAATGTCAGAGCCAGGGGAGCCCTTAGGAGGATGTGGCCTGGGGCCTTTCAGATGGGTTCTGATGTCCTAGGAGCCAAGGGGATCCATGCCAACCCTGTGTCTGCCTCTTACGGACACTGGTCCTTAGTATTTCATTTCAAAATAGAGCCAGCTGCTAATAACGAAAATCAGAAAACCACCAGTTCAGCCTCATCATACAGATGGCGAGACGGAAGCCAAGTGGGAAAGTGACTCGTCCAAGAATAGAAAGTCATCCAGGGTCTCCAGACAGGATAGGGCAGGCAGGAGCTCTCTCTGGTACTCAGGGATGTATCCTGGATGTTAGCGGACAAAATGGCACTGAAAGGCCCTTCTTTGCTGTTTACCCTCCCTCCCAGGGCTGGCTGTAAGCACAGTGGTGCCTGAGAGCCACTGGGAAGGTCTGAGTCAGGGAGGAAGGGTGGGGATGAGGGTGTCACCTGGCCCGGAGTCCTGTGGGCCCTCTGAGAAGCGTCATGAGCTTCAAACCAGAGGTTCAAAGTTATAACCCATCCCAGCCACATCCTCTCTCTGAAAGCACTGGGCCAGAGAAAAAGATGCAGAGCCCTGCCCTGACTCTTTCAACCTGTCTCAGTCTTCTCACCTATAAATTGGGAATAATGGTACCTAACTCATAACGTTGTCGTGAGGATGAAATGGAGTGGGATCTAAGCAATGATAACCATGGCCAATGTTTACAAAGCTGTTTTGCAGGCGTTTTACATATTAACAGCCTTCCCAGGCGGCTCTAGTGGTAAAGAATCTGCCTGCCAGTGCAGGAGACGGAAGAGACACAGGTTCAGTCCCTGAGTTGGAAAGATCCCCTGGAGGAGGGCATGGCAACCCACTCCAGTATTCTTGTCTGGAGAAGCCCATGGACTGAGGAGCCTGGCTGGCCACAGTCCATAGGGTCACACTGAGTTGGACATGACCAAAGCAACTTAGCACACATACGTGCACATAATAACTCATCAATCCTCATAACTACTCTGCGACGTAAAGCCAAGTCTTTAATCACCATCTTATAGACCCAGGGCACAGAGAGATTGAATCATGTGCCAGAGCTCACACAGCCTCTAAGAAGCTGGGATTCCAGTCCAAGTAGTCTGGCTCCAGAGTCTGTGCTCCTAATCTCCAAGCCACCCTGCCCTTCCAGGGCTGGCATACGGTAAGTGCTCAATGAAAAGTGGTCAGTGTGACGATAAAATAAGCTCCATCCCAAGGCAGATGTGGGCTGTGTGTATGGATTGTCAGGGCTGAAAGGAGGCAGAAAGAAGACCTATCTCTGGGCTGGAGTGGTCAGAGAGGGCTTCCTGGAGGAGGTGGCATCCTAGGCAGAGGAAACTTCCAGAACTGGAGAACATGGTGGGTGAGGATGAAAGGGCATGGAAGCCACTCTGGCTGGTGAAGCAGGGCATTATGGGAGACGCTGTCTGCAAGGCCCAAGAGGTAGTACAGAGAGTGTGGTCTAGAGGATGATCAGGAAGGAAGCCAGGAGGACTTGGGTCTGTGTGGGAGGGACCTCCCTACAGGCTGCCTTCTGCCAAGTGGCTTGTGACTTCTGGGCTGCGCTGTTTCTGTCCTCCTGTGTACGTTCCTCCCTCCTGAGTATGTTCCTGGCTTTATCTGCAGAAATGACTTTGGGAGTTGGATGGGGCCTGCCCAGCTCTTGTTGGGTCTGAAGGGTGCAGGCCCTGGTATTCAGGTGAGGGATGAACTCACATCCCAGGAACCACCTTTGGTCTCCCACATCCTTGTTCTGAAAGGCTCCAGGGATCTGCCTGGAGGCCACTGAGTTGAAATGTTTGAGACCCTGAGACTTAGGCCAAAGTTGCTGTGTACAGTTATACAGGTTGCTCACTGCACAAAGGTTCTCTGGGTAAGGGAGCAAGTGGAGGTGGAAATCCAACATTGTTCCACTTACCAAGCCAACTGCCCGTGGAGATCTGTCTGCCCAGGGGTGGGGCACCACTCACTTATTTTCACAAAATATCCATTGTAAGCCCTGTTGTAGTTCTGTGTGCAGCTACTATGTGACCTGGGGCAAGGTCATTTCCCTCCTGGGCCTTGGTTTCCCATTTGAAAAGCTGTCTAGCATAAAGCAGAGATGCAACCCTGACGGTGAATTAGAATCACCTGGAACCTTTAAAAAATACTGATGCCCAGGTCCTGTCACAGTCCAGTGGTTGAATCTAGGGGTGAGTGGGTGCTGGCTCTGAGTGTTTTTTAAAGTCCTCAGGTGATCCTAATATGGAGCCAAGATGGGAGGGCTTAAAATTCTGGAGCTGGAAAAGCCTCAGAGTGTATCCAAGTTCCATAACCTCCTGGTTGCAATTGCAATAAGGCTCCATTCCCCCATCTGTAGAATGGGAACATGATAGCTTCCTCATAAAGTCAGAATGCCAGTTCAACTAGATGCTGTTCAGATAGAGCTTTGGCACTGTGGTGGGCCTGTAGGGAGCTCCTGATTCTCGGTATTGATGACTATTAATTTGCTATTGGCAAAATGAAATCAGCTTAAAATTCAAGGGCCTTTCTAGGTGTAGGATTCAGAGACTCAGGGTCTGGTCCTAGATCATGGGTCTTCATATTGCCAATAATATGACATTAGCCAAGATGTCATTGACATATGAGCGACTGTTCTTACGGTTTGATATTTTCACCAATCTGCTAAAAAAAAAAAAAAGTAAATTTCTTTTTAAATTGGTACTACATTCACATGACTCAAAAATCAAAACAAAGTAAAAGGTGCAGGGACTTCTCTGGTGGTCCAGTGGCTAAGACATCTCGCTCCCAAAGCAGAGGCCCGGGTTCGATCCTTAGTGGGAGCACTAGACTCCAACATGCCGCAACTAAGATTTGGTGCAGCCAGATAAATAAATAAATCCATAATTTTGTTTGACGGTGCACCTGAGGAAACTTGAGTCCACCCCTGCCTCCTGTCCACCAGTCCACGGCTCTCTTTACCGGCAGCTAACATATAAGATCATAAGGTACCACCTCCTACCTCTTAAACCGTTCTGCATCCCGCTTTGTTCATTTACCAGTATAACCTGGAGATTTTCCCACAGCAAATGAGAATGAGCTTTGAGGACGGAAGGGTTGTTGCCCCCTTTCACAGGTGAGGAAACTGAGGCTCACAATGCTGAGTCAAGAGCGTTTGGCCTATGACTACTTGGCTTCAGAGTCACTGTTTGCTTTCCTGCCCCAGTGTGGCCTTCCAGGAAGCCTGGCCCAGACAGCTTTGGAGCCAGGCCTAAATTTCTCCAACCCAGGCCTGGCAAGAGGAGATGGGATGGGGACAGGTTCTCACGGCCCCCCACCTTGTCCAGGTCCTGAAGTCACAGAGGGGCTGGAGTGTGGAACAAAAAATGTTCAAGGTCATCCAGATAGTGACCCAGTGTGGGGATGTCCCCTGGATGGGACAGTTAGGGCCCGGTGGCCATGCCCTCCAGTAGAGTGGAGCCTGCCAGGGACATTCTGGCAGCCTCAGACTGTGCAGGTGGTGGGGGAGGGAAGAAGGAGGTGGGGAGGTGGGGAGGGAAGGGAAGCCTGGCTGATGGGACAGGCCCAGGGGAGGGAGGCTGAAGGGACGTCATGCCCGGAGGTCAGGAAAGAGGATCTGGGATTCACGGTAGAGGGGCAATGACATTTGAATCAAATGTTTTCTGCTCAGGCAACCTCAGGGCTCCCTCTGGATTCCTGACCTGCTTCAGTTCACTGACTGCCTGACTTTCCTGTTCTGTGCCTCAGTTTCCCTAAAGCAAAATGAAGCAACTTAGGAAGCTGGTCTTCAGGTAGCCTTAAAACACCCCTAAAAGACTCTGTGAGGTGGACCTCCTTTAGTGGTCCAGTGGCTAAGACTCTGGGCTTCCACTGCAGGGGCTGTGGGTTCAATTCCTGGTTGGAAAGGTTCCATATACCTCGAGGTGCAGCCAAAAAATAAAATGAAAAATGAAAAATAAATAAAATTAAAAATAATGACTGTAAACTGCAAGGTATTAAAAAAAAAAAAAAAAAAAAGACTCTGTGAGGCTCCCCTTGCCTTGTTAAGGAAGTTTGGGTCTTGCCTTGATCAGAATAAGGTCTGCCTTGAATAAGGTCTGCCTGTCAAGGCCCTGGGCCTTCCTGGGTTGGGGGCTGAGGTGACAGCATCTCTGCTGCTGTTGCTAAGTTGCTTCAGTCGTGTCCAACTCTGTGAGACCCCATAGACGGCAGCCCACCAGGCTCCCCCGTCGCTGGGATTCTCCAGGCAAGAACACTGGAGTGGGTTGCCATTTCCTTCTCCAACACATGAAAGTGAAAAGTGAAAGTGAAGTCGCTCAGTCGTGTCTGACTTTGCGACCCCATGGACTGCAGCCTACCAGGCTCCTCCATCCATGGATTTTCCAGGCAAGAGTACTGGAGTGGGGTGCCACTGCCTTTGACAGCATCTCTACCCTGCTCCAAATCTATACTCCTCCCCTTGGCCCTGTGTCTCTCTCCCACCATCTCAGCCTCCTCTCCAGGTAGATGTGGAGTCAGGATCATACCTGAGGGGTCCCGGGGGAAGCCCTGGCCCCAGTCTGACATCCTCCTCCTGGTGTTATGGGGTCGCACACAGCAGGCAACCTCTTCATCCTTAAGGGAGCTCCCGCAGCCACTCTGGCACCCAAGACCCTGTGAGGGCTGCCGGGCAGAGTTAATCTCTTAATACTGGTCACAATGAGATTTCAGGGATGGATGGAGGCAATCTCCATGGAAACTGCAGACCAGCCCAGGACCCATGCAAGGAATTAGCCAAGGGCTCAGTAAAGGATTCCTAGAGACTCAACCCAAACAGAAACAGGAGACACAGCGCTAAACTCCCTTGTCCTGTTCCATATCCCTTGCTGTATTGTCTCAGCACTCCCCGATTAAATTGGATGGAGTCACCTTCACAGGGAGAGCCCTGTCACCTTTCTGGGCCTGTTTCTTCATTCTCCAGTTGGACTTATAATCCTTAACCCTGAGCCTTTTCTAGAAGAGTCAGGCTTCAGTATCTGCCAGACCTAAGCTTGAAGCTAGGCCTTTCCCACTCAGACTATAAACCCAGACCAGGCATTTCCCCTCTCCCAGCCTCAGTTTCCTCATCTATATAATGGGTACAATCACTGTGGTACCTGACTGGTGGGTACTGATGCTCAGTGACTCAGTCTCCTTCTCACCTCTCTCTGACTGCTCCTTCCACACTGCACTTCTGCCTCCACTCCAGCCATTGCAGCTTTCAGAATCCCATAGCCCCTAACTTACCTCTGGCCTTTGCACACACCACACCTTCCACCCAGAGCAGCTGTCACACCGCTCTCTTCTCCTCCCCATCCTCCAAGTCCCACCTACGTCATCTTCCTCCAAGCAGTCCTGCTGGCTTAGACAAGTCAGGGCTCCCCTCGGTGCTCCCACAGCCCCTACTACTTTCACACGGTGGTTACTGTTTATTTGTCTGCCTCCTCCATCGGACTATGTCTCATTTTGCCCTTATAGTCCCAGAACCCAGCTGGCAGTTAATATAATGGGTTGGATGAATAGATGAGTGGATGAAGAAATCTGTCCATCCAATCATTCGACATTTACTCAGTGCATTCTATGTGCAGTACCGTGGGTGCTGGAGGTGACACAGCGAACAGTTAAGATCCCTCCCCGACAGGGCTGCTGTGTTAACAAATAAAAGCACAGGAGGCCCAATTAAATCCGAATTTCAGATAAACAGTGAGTAACTCGTTTAGTACAAGTATGTACCAGTTCAGTTCAGTTCAATTGCTCAGTCGTGTCCGACTCTTTGCGACCCCATGAATCGCAGCACGCCAGNTCTGTGGAGTCGCACAGAGTCGGACACGACTGAAGTGACTTAGCAGCTTAGCAGCAGACCTTGTGCAGGCTCTATGTGGAAGCCCATGTTTGCTTTCAGGGATATTTGTTTATCTTAATATTTAATGATAATATATCATTA
Source organism: Neotragus moschatus (assembly GCA_006410615.1). Taxonomy (NCBI): domain Eukaryota; kingdom Metazoa; phylum Chordata; class Mammalia; order Artiodactyla; family Bovidae; genus Neotragus; species Neotragus moschatus. The sequence continues at coordinate 111,334 of SJYA01001859.1, read as the reverse complement.
ATTATCCTACCCCCATTATAAAACTTAATATGTGGAGAGTGGGGAAAGCATGACCTTTGGAGCTAAACACACCCGAATTGGATGTTTCCTAGCTTTGTGAAGTAGGTCAATACACTTCACCTTCCTCAATCTTTAAAAAAGAACTCATCAGAAAATCCAGTTCTTCCCACCTCCAATAGTATCTCAAATTTTATCATCTTTTCATCTTCACCACAGTCAACCTTGTCCCTACAGTTGTCACGTGTAAGTGTGGAAGGGAGGGAGCTCTCTTAGCAACAAACAACATGACAAAGCTCTAGTGGTTTTATTTGGCTGTAGCAGCCCAAACCTCTAACCTGATCTCATGTGCCATTAGTAAATCTATAGTGCTCTGGTGAAATGAGCTAAGAAGCCTCCATATACACCAGCCATATACAAACAACTGTGTTTGACTTCAATTTTAATAGAAACACAATATTTTCCTAAGATGGGACAGGGTGAGAAAACCAATAATTGACTATCCAAAAGAGTTCTGGATTGGGACTTCCCTGTGGTTTAGGTGGTTAAGACTCTGCACTTTCACTGCAGGGAAGTGGGTTGGATCCCTGGTCTGGGAACTAAGATCCCAGAGTGAATGCTGGGTGGTACAGTCAACACCCCACTCCCCCAAGCAAAAAGAAAACAAACAAGACCAAAAAAGTTCTGGGCTGACTGTTGGGGAAGAGCAGAGGGGCAGTGTAGCGGAGTGGTCAAGGCTACTGCTTTTGAAATATTAATGGTTCTGTTTACATAACTGTTTTACCCTGTGAAAATAAGTTCTTCAAACCTTATTTGTTTCATCTGTGAAAAAGGAATCAATAAGAGGACCTCTTCATAGACGGTTTTGTGGAATAAATGTGATAAGCCACATAAACCCAGCACACGGTTGCCCATCACGTTACTGTGTCACTTACTGAATACAAAGCACTGTCCTTTGGAAAAGGATGCCCACTGTTCTTAGAGCTCCACAGGGCAAGTTAGGACCAACAGTGGATGGTACAGGAAGGAAGATTTGTGCTTAAAATGAAGAACATTTTTCTACTGGATACAATGGCACTACCCGGGGAAAAGCTGCTTCATTAAGTAGTGAGTGTACTGTCACTAGAAGTGACAAACCCAAGCTGAATGGCCGTCAGGGAGGACAGTGAGAGGATTCTTCCAATGGATCAAAGGTTGAATCGAAGTAGCATTTCCCAGGTGCAAAAGCCTGAAACTAGGATCAAACCCAAATTCGTGTGGAAAAACTGGATATTCACATGTGAAAAAAATGAAGCGGAACTCTTAGTTTACGTGTATAAAAGATTGACACAGAAAGAGTTAAAGACTTAAGTGCTTTTAGAAGAAAGCAGGAAGAAATATTCATAATGTTGGATTTAGCAATGATTTCTTGGAGATAACACCAAAAGCACAGGTAAAAAACGAAAAAATAGATAAACTGGACCACATTGAAATGAAGAATTTTGTGCGCCAAAGGACATTATTAAGAAAGTGAAAAGGCAATGCATGAGATGAGAGAAAATATCTGTAAATCATGTCTGATAAGAGATTAATATTCACAATATATAAAGAATTCCTATAGCGCAACAACAAAACTTGATTTTAAAATAGGCAAAGATTTAAATAGATATTATTCCAAAAAAGATATACGAATGACCAAGAAGCACGTGAAAATATGCTCAACATCATTAATCATTGCTTGCTTGCTTGCTCAGTTGTGTCCAGCTCTTTGTGACCCCATGGACTGCAGCCCACCAGGCTTCTCTGTCCATGGGATTATCTAGGCAAGAATACTGGAGTGGGTGGCCACTCTGTCCTCCAGGGGATCTTCCCAACCCAGGGACTGAGCCCTCATCTCCTGCATCTCATGCACTGCAGAATTCTTTACCTGCGAGTCATCTGGGAATTCTAATTATTAGTGAAATGCAAATCAAAACTAAGGTAAGATACCACTTCACACCTATTAGGATGGATATAAGAAAAAGAGAAGCATTGTTAAGGATGTGGAGAAATTGGAACCCTTTCTCACTGCTGGAGAGAATATAAAATAACGCAGCCACTAAAGAAAGCACTGTAACAGTTCCTTTAAAAATTAAAAATAAAATTACCACATAATCCAGAAGTACAACTTCTGGGTATATACCCAAAATAATTGAAAGCAGAGCCTGGAAGACATATTTTTATACCATTTCACAGCAACACTATTTACAATAGGCTTCTCTGGTGGCTCAAATGATAAAGAATCTGCCAGCAATGCAAAAGACCTGGGTTGGGAAGATCTCCTGGGAAAGGCAATGGCAACCCACTCCAGTATTCTTGCCTGGAGAATTCCATGGACAGAGGAGCCTGAGGTTGTTGCAAAGAGTTGGACACGATTGAAAAACTAACACACACACACACACAAAGGCAGAAGCAACACGTGTCAATGAAAACCAGAATTTATATATGTGATGGAACATTATTCAGCCTTAAAGATGAAGGAAGTCCTGATAAACGCTACAGCATGGATGAACCCAGAGAACTCTTTGTAAAGTGAAGTAAGCCAATCACAAAAAGACAAATGCTGTGTAATTCCATTTATAAGGGTACTTTGAGTAGCCAAATTCATAAAGTAGAATAGCAATTGCTAGGAGCTGCAGGGAGGAAGGTCAGTTCAGTTCAGTTCAATTAATCAGTCGTGTTCGACTATTTGCAACCCCATGGACTGCAGCACTCCAGGCTTCCCTGTCCATCACCAACTCCTGGAGCTTGTTCAAACTCATGTCCATCACGTCAGTGATGCCATCAAACCATCTCATCCTCTGTCGTCCCCTTCTCCTCTCACCTTCAGTCTTTCCCAGCATCAGGGTCTTTTCCAATGAGTCGGTTCTTCACATCAGGTGGCCCAAGTATTGGAGCTTCAAGTTCAGCATCAGTCCTTCCAATGAATATTCAGGACTGATTTCCTTTAGGATTGATCATGCAGCCCCATGAACTGATATCTGCTAGGCTCCTCTGTCCATAGGAGTCTCTCTGGAGTGGGTTGCCATTTCCTTCTCCAGGGGAACTTCCCAACCCAGGAATTGAATCCAGATCTCCCATATCGCAGGCAGATGTTTTACCAACTGAACTATGCGGGAAGCCCCCTGGGAGGGGGTTATGAAGAATCATTTTCTAATGGAGACAGATTAAACAATTCAAGAGATGGATGGTGGTAAAGGTTGTATAATAATGTGAATGTACTTGATGCCTCAGAATTGTACATTTAAAAATGGCCAAAACAGCAAATTTTATGTTGTAAATATTTTACCACAATTTAAAAAAATTTCATCAATGTATAAAATATATGTATTTCATCCTGACAAATTTAGGTTTAATTCCAGGAATGCAAGAATGGCTTAACATTAGAATATTAATAAATCAACAGACTAAAAGAGAAAAAAAAAAAGTGATTATCTTAGTAGATGCCAAAAAGCAATTAAGACAATTCAACATTGTGATTAAAAAATGAGCAAAACATCTAGCTTATTTAGAACAAACTTAAAAAAAAACAGTTAAAACTTACCTACCAAAGCCCTAAAGCAGATATACTTAAAAGGGACAAAGTATCCCTTAAAAATGTCAGGAATAAAACAAGGCTGTCCACTGCGGCAGGGGCTGCAAGTTAACTGTCCTGTGTTATATTGTCTCTTTGTCTTCTTTTGTAACATAACCTTCAATTTTCATTTGAATATAGGGATGCCCCCTCAAAAGAACTTACCTCAAACTTTCCTTAAAGCTAGGGGCGATTATGTGAATATGTTCTGGCTGATGAAGTATAATCAGAAATGTAATGAGGGAACTTCCAGTAAAGTTGTGGGGAGAAGGGACACGTGAAACCTGCTTTTACTCCCTTTCCTTGTCTGTCTCTTGCTCCATGTTTCTGCCTGAAACATGGCTGTGTGGTCAGATCTCTGGCAGCCATTCTGGACCACGAGGATGAAGACCTCATGCGGTTGAAAGGAACATGGGTTCCTGAGGACTGCTGTGCGGAAGAGCCACCATACTAACCTGAAACTGCCTACCTCTGGACTTTCATAACCTGAGGAATAATCTACTGCTATTTTGTGGCTCAGCTACTCACAGACAAAGTAAACCCTATTTGAAATACTCTATTTCTATTTGATATTTTACTAGAAGTCCAAGAGATGCAATAAGCAGGAAATTAAAACCTCTGCTAAGGGAATTTAATACAATTGCTGGATACATTTTCAATGTGTCAGAAGCAGTTGGTTTGTATACACTAATTTCAACAAACAAAAAGATTCAATTTTAAAAGTATTCATGATAGCAATTATTGCTAGGATTAATCTAACAAAAGATCTTTATGTATTAAAATTATTGAACTTTATTTAAAAAAATAAAAGCAAACCTATATAAATGTATCATGGTCAGAAGGATTTTTAAAAATGAGTAAAGGGAAACCTCATTAAAATGAAGTCAGAAGGCCAGAAGGGGGAGCTCTCATATACATACTCTCATACTACAGATCCCAACAGGAAGAGATATACCTTACATTTCCAGAAGGAAGTGACACTACTTTACTACAGAAGGAACAAAGATTTTCCCCTTGCCTGTCAACAGTGTATCCAGTCAGAAACTGTCACAACTCAGCCAGTGGAAAGCCACTATACTTCCAATTTCCCCTTTCCTCTAATGGACTATTTATAACAGCCCAACCCAACTTCCCCTTCTTCTCTGTAGAAGACTTTCTTCTTGCTTTATGAGACTTCCACGTGGTTTGCCATAGTTGCATGTCTCAATTGCACTTCTTTGCTGCTCCCATTTTGCTGGTAAAAATAACTGACTAGTTTTATTGTCTTAGGTTAATAGCTTCATTATGCAGAGATGTCGATTCTTCCCCAATTAATCAATAAGTTCAATGTAATTTCAATTAGAAGGCCAAAAGGACAAAGACCTTTAGCCTTGCACTTGGAAAACTGCAAACTCTCAAAATATAGTAGTTGCCTTTATTGAAATCCAGTGGAGACAAATAAGCCATTGGTCTCCAAACTTTGTTCTGTCCTGTTCAGTCTCATCTTCAAGTTTATATGAATGAGCAAAAAGAATAGACAAGATCACTTTTTAAAAACAATTATAATATGAAGAGAGCATGCTCTTTGTAGGGGTCCACAACCTCCAGGCCAAAGACCAGTACCTCCTGTCAGATCCACAGTGGCATTAGATTAGAAATTAAATTCACGATAAAGGTAACGCGCTTGAATCATCCTGAAACCATCCCCCTTCCCCAAGTCCATGGAAAAATCGTCTTCCATGAAACTGGTTGCTAGTGCCAGAAAGGTTGGGAACTGCTGCTACATAAAGCCAGAGCTTCACTGTCCAATTTGATAACCACTAGCCACATGTGGCCACTAAGCATTTGAAATCTGGTTAGTTCAAATTGAGATATGCTGTATGTGTAAAATACGGGTTGTATTTGGAAGACCTAGTACATGAAAGAAGAAAAATACCTCATTAATTATGTTTGATTGATTAGATAATTGAAATAACATTTTAGCTATACTGGAGTGAATAAAATATTAAATAATTTTAACTATTTCTTTTTTCGACTTTTAAGAAAAATCAAGTGTTTTGTTTTAGTATAATTGTAGATTCACTTATCTTTTTTTTTCCTCATTGTTTGAAAGTGACTACTAGAGATAAGTGGAACAGTATAGAGAGCCTAGAAATGGAGCTACGTGTGTTCAAAAATGAAAGAAAAACAATGCCAGTGTATAACCAACGAGGACCTACTGTATAGCACAAGTAACTCTGCTCAGTATTCTGCGATAACCTAAATGGGAAAAGAATTTGAAAAAGAATAGATATATACATTGTACGGCAGAAACCAGCACAACATCGTAAAGCAATTATCCTCCAATTAAAATATAAATTTAAAAAGGATACATGATGTATAACTGACTCACTTTGCTGTACACCTGAAAGTAATACACACTGATAATCAGCTGCACTCCACTATAAAATAAAAAAATTTTAATGTAAAAAAATTAATACTTAAAAACCATTGCAGAGCAGTCAAGAAAGGGTGTCCCAGTCAATAAATGGTCTGAACCAACTGGCTATCCATATGAAGAAACATATAATGGCATCTCTATTTCATAGAGCTCAAAAAATCAGTTCCTAAGGAATAAAGGCCTACGTATAAGAAATGAATTTTAAAGTTACAGAAAACATATAGCAGACTATCTTCATGATCTCAAGGCAGTGCAAAAAAACAAAAAAGCACACAGCATAAAGGAAAAGATTCGTAAATATACTGACTTTATTGATAATTTAACCAAAATTAACTACAACTGTAAACTTCTGTACAACAAAGGTACTCTAAAGAGAGTGAAAAGATGAGCGATAGACAGATTAAAGGTAGTTTCCACTAATACAACTGGAAAAAGCATTTGTATCAAGAATTCATAATCCCTTAAAATAGTTAAGGTAGACAATGCAATAGGAAAATGGGCAAAGGGTAGAAACGGGCCCATTCAAATGGCAAAAGGAACTTTTCCCTCTCCAGCCATATGGGAAATGCAAACTCTCATTTTCCATCCATCCTCTTTCAGAGTCAAGTGCAGATGAAGATGCAAAGCAACTAAAACTCCTAGCTGCTATGGACCGAAGTGGTAGTGGGCGGGCAAGACTGACCAGTTTATCAACATCTCATCAAAGTAAAGATGCTCATTGCCTGAAATCCAGAGATTCCACTCCTACACATGATCCTAAAGAAAACTGCACCCACACATATAAGGATGCTCTTTGTAGCATTGCTTAAAATAGCGAAAAACTGGAAACAACTCCGTCATCCCAAACTGGAATAGATATACTTTGGGATATTCATTCACAGCATTTGCAGTGAGTGCTTTAGTGCTTCCTGTAGATGCCTAGGAAGATCCAGAAAAAAAAGGAAGTTGCTGAAGGATATGGACAACATTTGAATAACTTTTCCAGATAGGCAAAATAATGCTCTCTCTCTCTCTATATATATATAGATAGATAGATAGATAGATAGATAGATAGATAGTATTGTAGCCATGTATAGTAAAAGTATTAAAACTTGTCTGTGGTACTTCCCTGGTAGCTTGCCAGGGAACTAAAGATCCCCTGTGTGCCAAGCAGAGTGGCCAAAAGTAGAAAAAGAAAAAAGAAAAATCATGCCTAGCGATGATGCACAGCAAAAGTTGACAGGGGTCAACTCTGTCAACAAGCAAGGGCTCAGGGAGGCAGACAGGTGGCAGGGGCCAGGGGAGTTCATATCATCAAAACAACAAAAAAATGAATCTCATGAAAACTGGTCATGTATGTAGGACTTGACAAAACAGAGTGGTGGGTACATCCATGTTCACAGTATTATTCTACTTTTTTGCGATATTAGGAAATATTACAAATTTTTTTTTAAAGGAGAAAGATAGTGAAGAAAATTAATGATCTTTCAAGGGAATTCCCTGGCAGTCAAGTGGTTAGGATGCTGCGTTCCCATTAAAGGGGGCGTGGGTTCAATCCCTGGTTGGGGAACTAAGATCCCACATGCCATGGGGCACAGTCAAAAAAAAAAAAACTAACTGTCTTTCTATATACCAACAGCAATCAGTAATGTACTTGTTAAAATCAAAATATTTAAAATATCAATATACTTTTTCTTAAATCTAGGACACCCCACTCTAGTCCTCTTGCCTGGAAAATCCCATGGATGTAGGAGGCTGCAGTCCATGGGGTAGCAAAGAGTCGACACGACTGAGCTACTTCCCTTTCACTTTTCCGTTTCATGCATTGGAGAAGGAAATGGCAACCCACTCCAGTGTTCTTGGCTGGAGAATCCCAGGGACAGCGGAGCCTGGTGGGCTGCTGTCTATGGGGTTGCACAGAGTCAGACATGACTGAAACAACTTAGCTTAGCAGCAGGAGTGTATTAAACTATAAAATGTCTCTGTGGTGGGACAGAGAGAGCTTTCTGGGTGTTGATGTTTTCAAGGGGGCTCTGTGATGAATTAACGTGCACAGATTGGAGGCTTCTCTTGGACTGCCCAAGGCATTCATTTTCCTGTGCTAAGGGCTCTGAGACGTTCTCTGATACTGAAATTTAAACAGCTTTGTGAGTCAGTCCTGGTGGTTCAGACAGTAAAGAATCTGCCTGCAATTCAGGAGACCCAGGTTCGATCCCTGGGTTGGGGAGATCCCCTGAAGAAGGGAATAGCTGCCCACTCCAGTATTCCTGCTTGGGAAATCCCATGGGCAGAGGAAGCTGGCGGGCTACAGTTCGTGGGGGGCTGCAAAGAGTTGGACATGACTGAGCAACTAACAGTTCTGAGCTGGTATTTTTTCAAACATCTCAGGATAGAATCCTCTCAGTCTGAATGGTTTCACCTTGGGAAAGGCTGACCTAGTTACCTCCCAGTTTCCTCCCAATCCTCAGCATCACTGTTCTGCCACTGACTTGCCAAATCACCTTTCGTCTTGGGATCTCAGTTTACTAAAATAGTAAAGGATGTGTGAAGTTTAGACTCTAAGATTCTCTTCCCTGTTCCCAGCTCTAAAATCCCACATTGGAGCCCAGCCTTATAGAATGACATTTCCACTCAATTTTTTTCCCTTTTGCTCAATTAACTTTTTTATGACTTAACTGAAGCAAGTTCATGGTAGAAGAATTACAAAAATGCATAGAAGTGAAATAAAAAGGAATTAAATCTATTACACATACCAACATAGGCCCTTTTGCAAAAGGTATGATGATCGCTAGCATTTATGGAATGTTTGTCCAAAGCATTGTGCTAGAATAGGACTATTCTTAACCTAATTTTATACAGGGGGAGACTGAGGGTCAGAATGTAAAGTCACGTGTCCAATGTGACACAGTTTAGAGAGCTCTCACCCAAGTCTTCCTAAGTCTGCAACACAAATTCTCAGCCACTACCAAATAAGACCTCCCACAGTGATGAAGGGGGTCTTCATCACTGTGAGATTCCTTTTCCTCCTGGCCCCCTAAGTCCTTCCAAATTCTCTCATCTCAGAGGAGTCCTGGGAGGATATCATCTCCTCCAAAAACAAAAGCAGAGCCTTCCCAGTAGAAGGCCCCGTGTCCCTCCCCCGTATTCACTCCACCTTATCTCCAGAAAAACTATGAATTGCTGTGGAGAGGGGGAAAAAAATCATCCTCTCCCCTCCCTATTTCTACCCCCCAAATCACAGGATTTGGAGGTAAATTCACAGGCTGGAGAGAGAAGAATGGCTGTATAATTAAGTTTTAAATTGACTATTGTTTTATGTGAAAGTCTGATAAAGAGAACACAATGGCTGCCCATGGGGGGTGGGAGATGAGATTTCCCAAGTGTAGAATTCTAGAAGACATGTTTTGAGTTCTAGAGACTGGGTTCCCCCACTGCCACCCCACCCCCGACAGGCAAGCAACAAGGCTGAGGACACCAGAGAGAACTGTGAACTGGGGAGAAGGCCCGGCCAGGGGTGGTTGGCTTGAACTGGTCTATTCAGAACGGGAAATGGAGGCAGGATGAGTTAGCCGCTGCATTAACAGAAACTGAGGGGCTAGAGCTGCAGCGTCCAACAGAAATGGAATGTGGACCACAAATTACAAATGGTAATTTTATATAATTGTATATATACAATAATTATAATTGCAAATTATATGTAGTTTACAGTGTTCTAGTAGTCACATTAAAAAAAATGGTAAATCTATGAAATAGGAGATTGCGCTCACAAATACTGCGTTGCCCCTTAGTCGCAGCAATCAGGGGGTCCCAAACTCAAGTATCCTCAATGTCCAGTAGAGATTTATGGAGCAGATAGAGAATAAGCAAATTTCACACTTTCCTGTAAGAAAACACAGCAAATATAATGGCTCGTGTTTATTAATATAATTTTAATGGAGAGACACTAAGAATGGATGGGACTGTGGCAAACTAGTGGAAGCCTAAATTAGCTCCAATGGACTTTTGTCTTGTGGTTATGGGGATTCAGGGTCACTAGAGCTTCCAAGCTTTTAAAGAGGCTAGAAGTTAGGGTTTTTAAAGGTTAGCAGTTAACTGAAGTTTTATATAAACACAAAACAAAATTGGGTGGTCTGGATCTCAATCTCTGATCTCCTTTAAACTTTTGGCTAGGTTTTACAGAGGAGGAAACTGAGGTTCAGAAGGGTTACATTTTTTCCCAGCACACAGCAGAGGCAAAGGACTGGCCCTTTGGGTCATTCCTGGTACTTCTGCTAATAATCAGCATTGGTTTTTCACTCTTCCTATTGAGAATTCACTTCTATCAACCTAGATAGCATATTGAAAAGCAGAGACATTACTTTGCCAGCAAAGGTGGCTTTTCCGGTGGTCATGTACGGATGCGAGAGTTGGAATGTGAAGAAAGCTGAGCGCCAAAGAATTGATGCTTTTGAACTATGGTGTTGGAAAAGACTCTTGAGAGTCCCTTGGACTGCAAGGAGATCCAACCAATCCATTCTGGGGGAGATCAGTCCTGGGTGTTCTTTGGAAGAAATGATGCTAAAGCCGAAACTCCAATACTTTGGCCACCTCATGTGAGGAGCTGACTCACGGGAAAAGACTCTGATGCCCTCCCTCTGTAGGAGGGATTGGGGGCAGGAGGAGAAGGGGACGACAGAGGATGAAATGGCTGGATGGCATCACCGACTCGACGGACGTGAGTCTGAGTGAACTCCGGGAGTTGGTGATGGACAGAGAGGCCTGGCGTGCTGCGATTCTTGGGGTCGCAAAGAGTCGGACACAACTGAGCGACTGAACTGAACTGAACTGATTGAGAATTCACTAGGTGCTAGGTTCTGGGCTGACCATTGATACTGTGAGGGAGGTACGGTTTAAGACCCCAGATTTAGAGAAAGAAACCAAGGCTCAGAAAGGTGGAGCAGATTACCTAAGATGCCAACGTCAGGCTTAAACCTGGAGGTAGGTTTAATGACAAGACTCTCGCTGTGAGCCTCAGAGGCCAAGGAGACGTTGTGGTTTTCACCCTGGGGCTGCTTTGAAGCGCCAGGGGAGGTGGCTAGGCAGCATCCTGCAGCCCCACACTTTAAACCGAGGGCTTCCTTTGTACGATTCCTGCAAACTGGTTTCCAGTAAGATTTTGCTTAAAGAAAGAACGACGCTGCCATTTTTTTTTTTTTTTTTTTTTTAAATTTTGAAGCTTGAAAACCGCTGACCAGCCCACAGTCTCTTATTTGCAGGAGAGGAAGAGGCCCAGAGGTGGCAAATGTCTGAGGTCCTTCTGCAAGTCAGGACCAGAGCCATGACCAGAACTGGGTTCCAGTGGCCAGGCCCTGCCCAGGAAGCTGCCCACGGGGTGTGCCAGGGCCTCCCTCCCGCTCCTCCCGGCTCTGCCCGGGGAAGGGCCAACCGCTCTGTGTCCCACCACCTCCTCTGACTTTCCTCGTGCCTGTTTGGGTAACTTTTTGACCTGTTCCTTCACACAAGCTCTCCCTGAGGCGTGGCTGCCTCTATTGCTTGTCCCAGGGAATCCGGGGGCCTTGGCTGTGTGACGGCCCTGGCTTGGCCGGCCCGGTAGCAGACAGTTGTCAAACAGGCGGCTGTCTGGGCGGAGGGGGAGCTGTTTACCCAGGGCCGGACCCAGGCAGGGGCTTGCAGCTTCCTGGCCCATCCGGCCCCTCAGCACACTGACTCAGCTGTCCCCTTCTGACTCTGTTCTTTCCACAAATATTTATGGAGCACCTACTGTGTGCCAAGTGCTGTTCTACATGCTGAGGACGTCGCAAGGCAGCCAGATTCCCTGTCCTAATGGAACTTCCATTGTAGTGGAGGAGACAGATGATAAACACAGAGCGGTGAATCCACAATTCCAGGGCTGTAGAGGATAACAAGATTGATAATGATGACTGGAGGAGGAGCCATCTGAGATGGAGGTGGTTAAGGAAGGCCACTCTGAGTAGGGGACATTGAGCTCAGGACCAAACTTGGGGAGTTCCCTGGCCATCCAGTGGTTAAGAATCCACCTTCCAATGCAGGGGACGTGGGTTCAGTCCTTGGTTGGGAAACTAAGATTCCGCATGCCTCAGGGCAACTAAGCCCGTGCAGCACGATGAGAGAAGCCCCATGGGCTGTAGCTAGAGAAACTCCAAGTGACACAACAAAGATCTTGCCCAGCGGGGTGGGCAGGGGGAGAAGACGTCAATTTGGGGAAGAACTGGAGAAAAGGTGTTCCTGCCAGTTGTTGCTGTTGTCAGATAGTCACCAAGTCATGTCTGACTCTTTGTGACCCCATGGACTGTAGCCCACCAGACTCCTCTGTCCATGGGATTTCTCAGGCAAGAATACTGGGGTGGGTTCCCCATTCACTTCTCCAAGGGACCTTCCCAACCTGGGGATCGAACCATGACTCCTGTTTGGCAGATGGATTCTTTACTGCTGAGCCACCTGGGAAGCCCTGGCAGAAGGAACAGGAAGTACAAAGGCCCTGGGGAAGGAATGTGCTTGGTGTAATTGACGGATCCTAGGAGGGCCCAAGGGGGCTGGAGTGAGCAAAGGGGAGAAAGACAGGAGAGGCCAACGGAAGGGCAGATGGCATTTAGGGGGCCCTTTAGGTGAGAGAATAGAGCTCAGCTTTTCTTTTCAGCGTGACACAAAACAATCAGGTGTTCAGCAGAGATTTTAAATGCAACTGGATCCTGAACTTCTAACTTTAACTCTGCCTTTTCCTTCTGTGGCTTTCTGTCCCAGGACTCTTGTTTTAAAAGTACAGTTGAGGATGTTTGAAATAATGTTTAATTATTCCCTTTCCCTCTTTAATTTAAAAATTGTTCTGGGACTTCCCTGGCAGTCCAGTGGTTAAGATTCCACGCTTCTAACTGCAGGTGGCATGGGTTTGAACCCTCTTTGGGGAATAAAGATCTCACATGCAGCATGGGCCAGCCAAAAAAAAGAAAAAAAAATTAATTAAATTTTAAAATAGTTTCAAAAAATTTATTAACACAGTATAGGTACACAATTGAACAAATCAAATACTTCTAAAAAGTATTTGATATAAATAGCAGTAGTTACCCACCCACTCTTTCCTGAACTTGATTCCCACACCTCAAGGGCAACCACTTGCAACTATTGGGTTGGCCAAAAAGTTCAGAGTTTCCTGTAAGATGTTATGGAAAAACCTGAACAAATTTTTTAGCCAACACAATATTTTAGCTCGGTTTTCCCTGCTCCTGGTGTTTTCCTTTGTATTTCTAAATATCATGGCTATACTTTTTGATTTTCCACTCCCAGATGTTGTGGGTTAATTTACTAATAGGAAAGATGCTATAAACTATTTCCCAGTTTGGAGGTAAGTTAAGGTCGCAGGGTTGGACACGACTTGGCAACTGAACAACTACCTACCTATTATTACTGCTATTCATAGCTGGTGGAGTCTGTATATGAACAAAGGCCTTCTTTACATGCAATATCTCAATTAACCTTTATAATAACACTGAAAGGTAGATGTTGGCTAACTTAGTAATGTTACTAACACTGAAATCCACTGGAATTGGTTGCAGTTTGCAGAAGATGCTTGGACCCATCCCCTGATCTACAGAACTGCCCTGAGAGGTAAGCAGAAACAGTATTACTAATCTTATTTTCCAGAGGAGGACTTGGAGGCCACAATGACAAAGGAAATTCTACCTATCACAGTAGGATAGTTAAAATAAAATACATCTTCCAAACAAGGAAGGACCCTGGGTCCCTGCATGAAAGATACAAATTCTTCTATCTGATATTTTGGTTTTGTTTATTATACCAGCTGGTGTTGTCTTTACTAATGTAAAGCCCAGGTTTGAATCCTAGCTCTGCCTCTGATAGTCTGGGTGGGTAGGTTATTTAACCTCTTTGAGCCTTGGTTGCCTTTTCTGAGAAATGGATATGATGACAGTACCTACTCAGTGGGTGGCTGTAAGGATTAAAGGAAGTAATTTTTATGAAGTGTTTAAAACAGTGCCTGGTCCATCCTAAATACTGTATGTGAGATAAAATAATCAACAAAGCCCTACTGTATAGCACAGGGAATTCTACTCAATCATAGCCTATTTTATATATATATATATATNTGTAAAGCCCAGGTTTGAATCCTAGCTCTGCCTCTGATAGTCTGGGTGGGTAGGTTATTTAACCTCTTTGAGCCTTGGTTGCCTTTTCTGAGAAATGGATATGATGACAGTACCTACTCAGTGGGTGGCTGTAAGGATTAAAGGAAGTAATTTTTATGAAGTGTTTAAAACAGTGCCTGGTCCATCCTAAATACTGTATGTGAGATAAAATAATCAACAAAGCCCTACTGTATAGCACAGGGAATTCTACTCAATCATAGCCTATTTTATATATATATATATATATAACTGAATTTCTTTGTGCTACACCAGAAACTAACATAACATTGTAAGTCAACTATACTCCAGTATAAAATAAAAATTTTAAAGAGAAAAAAATAAACCAGAGCTGCAGAACGAACAGACCAGGACCCGCATCCAGGCCTTCTGATACCAAGTTCCGTATTTGACCCCAAAGCCCCAAACATTGCCATTCCTTTCATAATTTTTAGTATAATCTGCCCATCATAGCTATTTTGTTTACCTACAATTATTTATTTAATAATTTTCTTTCTTTTGAAGATATACATTAAATCTTTTAAATAATACTTTATAGTATTGCTTTAATATGCTAGTTATACATTTTCCTAACATGCGGTAAAATTAATAAAATTTAAAAGTGTTTGTCCATGTACTACCCCAAATCAGCCCCTGTTCCCTGTGGGGACACTTAAGGAAAAAATATGCTATTTTTAGATCTATAAAGAACATTTGGGAACATTCTGTCCAGCGGCTTTAAACCCTTTTGACCATGACTCTTAGTAAGTAACACATTTTACATCACATACTTTATAGACAGTGGCAATAAAGGTGGTAGTCAAAACACAGACTCTGGAGTCCGCCTGCCTAGGCTGGAACCTCAATCAGCGTCCACCTCTTAAGGCATCTGCCACTTTCGCTGAGTGACTCAGCCTCTCTGTGCCTCCATCTACTCATCCATAAAAGGGGAAAGACAATAAAAGCCTCTCCTTCACAGAGTTATTGTGAAGATAAGGTGTTAATATGTGGAAAGCCCTAGTATGTGGTCTATGAATGGTTGGTATTATCATGGCCACACACACATATCCATAAGCACGTAGAAAAGAACAGAAGTTTCACACACCCAAAATCTCCTATACATGAGACGCACTAGGCTGTTTTCTATTCTATTTTACTTCATTTTTTAAAAAAGTAGTCATTCTTGTTTAGTCTATTTGTGATTTATTATTCACGCCCTTTGCTGTGTGAACAATATACTTCAATAAACATATTTTTAAATAGTACATTTTTACTCAGAGAAAAAGAAATGAAAATGAAAGAAATCAGTTAATTATGTGACCACCAAAGGTCTGAAATTACTGTATCTTGCACAGCTAGGGTGTATGAACAGATTCAGTGTCCCTAACAGCATAGATACTGCTGGTCTGTAATTTCTTAAAAAAAATTTTTTTATTTAATTTTTTTGCAGGTTAATATTGAAATAATCAATTCTAATAAACATTAAATATTAGATAACATAAAATTCATCTTATAAATACTTTAGGATTTTCAATATCATAGAACAAAAAGGTTTTATATGATTTTAAAGGGCATATTTTATATTCAAATTCCAAAAATCGTCTGAACATTTCTTTCTAAACTACGAATAGATTTGTTCTGCTCATCCGTAATGCCTAATAAAGACTACTGAATTGTACTCTAGGAATTATATATGTGGGGCTTCCCAAGTGGCGCAGTGGTAAAGAATCTGCCTGCCAATGCAGGAGACACGAAAGACTTGGGTTCGACCCCTGGGTGGGGAAGATGCCCTGGAGGAGAGAACGGCTACCCACTCCAGTATTCTTGCCTAGAGAGTTCCATGGACAGAGGAGCCTGGTAAGCTACAGTCCACAGAGTCACTAGGAGTCGGACACAACTGAGCATGCATTCCCGAATCTTTTTAGGAACAAAAAAAATAATTCATGAAACAATCAGAAAACCCCAAGATGCTATGAAGAAAGGGTGGAATTAGCTGTAGTCAAATGTTCGGTAAAATCAGTGCTGTGCATGGCCAGGCTCTGGGTCTGAGCATCTGCTGTGCCCCTGCCTCTCTCCTCCCAGCTGACTCCCGCTAAACCTTCAGGTTTCAGCTTAGATCTCAGCTCCTTCCTCCAGGGTCAAGAGGCCTCTGACCCCTTCCCCTCTTCCTAAGCTCCCTTGTGCTCCCACGGTGCCCTATTCACACCTGTTATGGCACTCTGCTTTTGACTGCTGCCAGTCCATCTGTTTACCACCACCGCCCCCCCCCCCTCGCAAACTGGACATTCCCCAAGATCTGAAGCCACACTTTATAGTCTCCTACATTCCCTCAGTGCTGAGCAGAATGCCTTGCATACCATAAGCCCGAGGAGTCATTTGTTGAAGGAACGAACACGTGAACAGGAGCCTTCTAGATGGAGACAGAATGCTGAGTATCCATATCCTCTCTTTATAAAAGGGGACAAAACAAGGCCATGGTTTCCAAACTCTAGCTGACCCAACACCCCAAATCACTTAAGGAACTTAACAAAAATTTAAAGGCTCTTGGAACTCTTTCCAGGAGATTCTGGTTTACCAGGTCTGAAATGGAGCCCCAAGGTGTCAGCTTAAGTCATTTTCCCAGGGCCTTCCCTGGTGGTCCAGTGGTTAGGGCTCCACACTTCCACTGGAGGGGGCATAGGTTCAATCCCTGGTCAGGGAACTAAGATCCCTCTGGCCACACTGCACGGCAAAGAAAAAGAACAGAAAGTGTCCCGTAGCAGGAAGATTTGCAAATCATTGAACCAGAGGGGCTGAAGTCAAATTGAGGTGGGACAGGAAGATAACATGGGGGGAAAAGCGGGAAGGGAGGGGAGACTATATTTAGGGAATGAAGGGTGGAAACAGCCATGTCTGGTATCAGATATAGTCCTGTAGCCAGCCAGCAACTGGGGTTCTGCCCAACTCTGGGCTCATTAACCATCCAGGGAGACAAAGCATTTTATAGTTTATGATACCTTTTCTTCTTCACGAGCTCACGGAGTCTTCGCAACAACCAGAATTCACTTGGTTGATGAAATTGATGATCAGAGTTGGGGGCAAAGTGTCTGGCATCACACAGCTTTAAGTAGGAGAGCCACTAAACCAAATGTTGTCTTCTCTGACAACAGCCTCTAATCTAGTCTGAGACCAATGCCATTAGTCAAAGGAACTAGGCCTACTGCCCTGAAGGAAGATTACTGACCAGCGGACAGTCACCATTGACCTCTTTACTTGCAGATACTGCTGTCCCAATACAGCCCACCTCGTCCATCTATATATCCTCTATCTTTTCATCTACCCACTCACCCATCACCTCCTTCATCCACCCATCCATGCACATTTCTAGTTATTTATTCATCTACTTACACATCCACCCACATATCTCTCCATTCTTTCCATTCATCCACCATCCACCATACCCATTCACCCATCCATCACATCTGTTCATTATTCCACCCATCCACCTACCCACCTGCCCATATTCCCTGTTATTTATTCATTTGTCCCATTCATTCATCTGTCTCTCCATATCATGCCCATCCATCCATCCTTCTGTCCATCCAGCCATCCGTCCATTCACTAGCCCATCACATGGGTTCACCAAAGCATCTATCTATGTACCCATCCAGGTATCCATTTATTCATTTATCTATTCATTCATCCACTTTCTCATTCATTTATCCATTAAGTAAATGTCTATCATAATCTACATGGGGCCCCGGTCCTGTGATAACCTGAGGTATAAAAAGATCAGACAAAAATACAGACCTGGCCCTCGAGGAGATTTGAGATGCTTTCAAGAATGACAAAGTCCCAAAGGGCCAAAATAAATCATTAAGGGAAGCTTGCTGAAAGCAAAACAAGGGTAGGAAAATAATGAAGCCAGGAGTGAGGTTAGCACAGAGACAAAGCATCTTATCCTCACAGTTGCTAAGGGCAGCCCCAAATTTGGTGCTGAGCTAGATGCTGATACCCAAAACAAATACTACCACGTGAGTCGCAGTACATTCATCTCTGGCAGATCCGACTCAGCTGCTATTCCTGCCTCCTTGTAACAGTGGTGTTACATGTGCCCAGGATACATTTGGAAATGGCAGGAGACATTTTTGGTTGGCACAACTGACAGGCAGTTTGCTACTAGCATCTAGTGAGTTGAAGCCAGGAAATCTGCTAAACATCCTACAGTGCACAAGCCAGTCTCTTTACAACAAAGAATTATCCAAGCCAAAATATCAGTAGTGTCAAAGCTGAGAAACCCATTACAAGGGAACTCCAGTTTGGTTTGCAGCAACGTTGTGTCAGACCCCAAGAGAAGACCATGGTTGGTCTAAGCCTGTGTTGGCTTTCTCATTTCTTTCCACTGACACTTCCCAAAAGCCAACAGCGAGGAAGGCAGGGAAGAGGGAAGGGGGCAGCATGGACCTGGTTGACATTGCTGATCATCGTCCGAGGGCTATTTCTTAGATTCTCCATCAGCTCATTCATCCAACAAATGATTACTTGTGTCTGCGTGAGTGGTAAGTCGCTTCAGTCGTGTCCAGCTCTTTGTGACCCCATGGACTGTAGCCTGCCAGGCTCCTGTCCACGGGATTCTCCAGGCAAGAATACTGGAGTGGGTTGCCATGCCCTTCTCCAGGGATCTTCCTGACTCAGGGATTGAACCAGTGTCTCCTGAGGCTCCTGCATTGCAGGCAGATTCTTAAACGCTGAGCCATCGGGGAAGCCCAACTGATTACTTACTGAGCACTTATTCTGTGCCAGTCACCATGTGAGACAGGCAAGGCTGAACAAAGCACTGAGGTCCATGGCCTCATGGAGTTTATGGTCTAGTCGGGGAGGCAGACGCCACAGTGCACACAGTGACTTCATCAGTGGTGAGAACTACAGAACAGAGCCCAGTGTGCTGTGGATGCATTTCAAGACCAGCGAAGCGTCAAGTTTGCTTAGGACCACCACACCGAAGACAGTCCATTAAAGACTCTCCTACTGGGACTTCCCTGCTGGTCCAATGGTTAAGAATTCGCTTGCCAATGCAGGGGACATGGGTTCAATCCTTGGTCCAGGTAGACTCCACATACCTCGGAGTAACTAAGCCACAATGACTGACACCTGTGTTCCACAACAAAAGAAGCCATCTCAATGAGAAGACTGCACATTGCAATGAAAAGTAGCCCCTGCTCGCTGCAACTAGAGAAAGCCCACACACAGCAAAGAAGACCCAGCATAGCCAAAAATAAGTAAATAAAATTAGAAAAAAAAAAAAAGACTACCTTTATCCTATGAAGGTTTAAAAATGTGAGACAGCATTTGGGATTGATTTCACACTTATTCTGGGTCAGGCGCTATTCTAAGGACTTATAGATTCATTCATTCATGTGATCCTAACCACAGCCTTGCCCTCCATCACCTCTCCCAAGCTGCTGTGAACAATGTTGCTTACCCAGCAATTTACCTTTGTGATTGCAACCTTTAGAAACTATTATTATCCCCAAAGGAGAATTTCAAAAGAAAGGATTTTATTCAAAGTACTTTTTTGTTTTTAAAATCAGTAAGTGCATCTTTCCCAGAGCCTCGCAGCAGACTGCCCTCGTTTATTTTACAAATGAAATGTCTGAGACGCAGAAAAAGGTAGGTTACACAGCTTAGGGGGGAGGGAGGGAGGGAGGCAGATCCAGAATCTAACCCAGATTTTTTTTATCTAAAAAGCAAGGTCTTTGTCACACACACACACAAATACACACATCAGCAAATGCCCACTTGTTTCCAGGACAGCAGTGTTCTCTTGTTGATGCGTGCTGCAAACCTGGACAGGACAGCCCTCCTTTCTCTGCCCAGCCATACCTGTAGCTAAGTCAAGAGGAGTCAGTACAGATGGACGATGTCAGGTCTGCAGTCAGATGATTTTTTTTAAAAACAATCCTAAACATTAGTTTTCTCTTCTATCCTTAGAGATAATAGTATTATTTATCTGAGACAAGCGTTTTGAAAATTAAGTGCAGTAATTGGAGTAGAACATCCATGCATCCATCCATCCCTGTCTAATCAATTGGGAGACGATGAATTTTCCTCCAGCTACAGGATCAGCCAGGTCTCACAACGGTGTTTGAACCTTGGATGAAGCCCCTCAGGCATGACCAGCCCTTTAGCTATGCAATCTCCTCTAGCCACCGCCCCCTGTGAGATAGGTCCTGTTCTCTCCATTTTGCAGATGAGGAAATAGATTGAAAGTTGGGAAGTCACTTGCCCAAGGTCACACAGACCTATAAGATAGGGCCCCAGGCGGTTTTTCTGGTCCTCAGCCTCAGCTATTTCCACTGCATCTCACACTGCTCCTGGATGCTGGGTCAAAGGGCGAAGATTCCCTCGGACCAGGCAAGAGAACAGTCCCTGATTCCTTGAGGCCATCTTCTCTCAGCCCCTGATGATATCAAGTAACACTAACTGTCCTTAGGATATGCGAGGAGCTGAGGGCTTAGAGGGAGGGTTCACACCCTCGTCTTCCTTTAGACCTGCAGGATGTCCCTAAAACACCCTCTGTCCACTTCAGAGAGAAGGCAGCCAAGGCCCAGAAATGATGAGCAATTTGTATAAAGTCACGGAACAAGAGCCAAGATCCACTGGATTTTCAGAGGCCAAGCTCTGCACATGCGTGTGATTGAATCAGCTTATAAAATTCACCTACTTTTTGAAAATCCAAAATGTGCAAAAAAAGTGAAAACAAACGTTTATCTCAACTTCCTTCCTCTGAAACAAAGCTCTGTTACCGGTTTCTTTGTATCCTTCCGCTAATTTTCTAGGCAAACACAAACGTGTGGGTACATACATATGCGTTCTGTTATCAGAAATGTCATATGCTATAGGCTCTTCAGCTTACTTTTTCTTTTTTCCACGTAATGCACTTGAAGGTCCTTCCCTATCTGTACACAATTTTTTTTTTCTCCAACAACGGGATAATATTCCATCCTAAAGAGGCATCATGTTTTATTTACCCATCTGCTACTGCCGGACATTTGGGGTTCCCTCCAATTTTGGAGTTACACACCAAACATCAAAGCCCCCTGCGCTTCACCGTCAGCGGACACACTCTTTCCTTATCCCGCATCTAAGTAACACACTTACAGCAAAGATGGTTTTCGTTTTCCAGTGCCCCGCTCTGTGCGTTGCTTTCTATAGCTTTCCCTTGCAGAATGATCAGAGCTGACGGCTCTCGGGGCCAGCCAACTCTCCCCTTGGGTGGCATCCCACCTAGACCCGAAGCCAGCTCGGAGGCCGTGGCTCCGCAAGCCTCTCTGCGGGCTTCAAAGTGGGAACGATGCTTCAGCCCTACGATTAGTGGAATTTCAGAAATACTTCGGGATGCATCCCTAAGAAGGTAGTCTCTCTGGGCGGGCTAAATGAGCCGAGCCCCTTCCCCTGGGCTCCCGCGGCCACTCCGAGAGCTTCCCACACTTGGATACTCCAGGCCTCAGTTTAGGAGTTTAGTCAAGAGGTCACTCGCCTCCCGGAGGCTTCCTGCCATTCTGGAGAAGCCCTTAAGGATCTTCGGGGCCCTAGGAAACACACGGAGGGCCATCCCATGCTCTCCCAAACTTAACGGTGGTCCCACCACGTCCAGGCTTCCCTAAGCCCCAGCTACAGACCCCACTCACCATAGGGACTGTCCACCGGAGCCCCGAGGGGCGCGTTCACGCTGACCATGGCGGAGCCCACCCAACCGGAGACCCGGGGGCATGGAGGAGCCGGGGCCCCAGGCACACAGCAGCAGCAGCGGGAGCCAGTCCACCAGGAAGGCAGTGAGTGCAGCCAGCTGCCACCGCCCGGTTATCTTATTGATTCTTCTAATCACCCAAGGTGGGTGGATACGTTAAAGAGTAACCAGTCACTTAGGGAACCTGCGGCTGGGGACTGTCACTGTTGCCATGGCAACGACAACCTGGCCAGACCAGAGGTCCACTAGGGCCCCAGTCTTGCCCTTTGGGGTTGGGAGGCTCTTTGAGCCAGAATATAGGGGATACCAGCCCCTTCACCCCCAACTTTAGGGAAAGGACTGGCCAGGACAGGATGAGGAGGTGAGAGTCCAACCTGGGTTGGGTTTTATGGCTCCAAACAATGGGTGTGGCAAGAGGCTGGGAGGGAGGGGTAGAGGAGAAAAGGAGGAAGCTGGGGGGAGTGTATTTATTGAGCACCTACTGGATGCTGAGAGTTGCATACAGGCATTGCCACATTTAAAATTTAGGATGAGGAAATTGAGGCGAAGGAAGAAGTTACTTGCCCAGAGTCTCCCAGCTGGTACAAAGAGTAGTTAGAATGACAACCCGCTATCTCTCTATTATCTAACAGTATATTTTTTGAGTGCCTACTGTATACTGAGCTCTGTGCTAGACTCCAGTAATATGGAAATGAGCAAAGAGACATCACCCCTGAGCCCATGGAATTGTGGACTAATAGAGGAGATGGGCATCAATTAGATAACATTAAAGATATACTATTCAGGGACTTTCCTGGTGGTCCAGTGGTGAAGATGCCACATTCCCAATGCAAGGTGCCTGAGTTCAATCCCAGGTCAGGAAACCAGTGCCCGCATGCCGAAACTAAGACTCAGCACAGCCAAATAAATAATAACTAAATAAATATGTTTTTAAAAAGATATTATTCAAAGATATTATTCCAGATGGTGAGTGCTAAGAGGAATGGGGAAACACAGGTCTGCCTCCAGGCCTGTGG
This sequence comes from Neotragus moschatus, assembly GCA_006410615.1. NCBI lineage: Eukaryota > Metazoa > Chordata > Mammalia > Artiodactyla > Bovidae > Neotragus > Neotragus moschatus. Next base: position 88,446 of record SJYA01001859.1, on the reverse strand, counting down.
GGCAGAGGCACTCTCTCTGCTCCTTCCACTCCTCCATGGGTCTCCTCTGCCTCACAAAACGCAATCTCCCACTCAAATCCGCATTTCCTGCTCAAATCCGCATTTTGGTCTCAGAATGCAGAACCATCTTACATCTTAGCTGTTCTACACAATAGGCTACCATCTGGCTTTTGGGGGATTAGCCCCATTTCTTTTATTACACTGTTGGGGTTCACAGCTTGACTTGGGATCCTGAGCTCAAGGTCTTCCTCATATTGGGGGTGCTGAAATGAGAGGCAGGAAAACGTGGGACTTAGGATCAGAAAACCCCAGCTCCATCATCATTATCTTGCTGTATGGATTTGGGCACAGTATTTCATTTTCCCATAGTCACACCTGCCTCACGTGTTACTTCACTTCTAAAATAGCTAATTGAGGTCCAGTGGCTAAAATACATTCTTCTATTGCAGGGGTCCTGGGTTTGATCCCTGGACAGGGAACTAGATCCCATATGCAGCAACTAAGAGGTCACATGCACCAGGTAAGAAATGATCACACATGCCACAACTAAGATCTGACCCAGCCAAGTAGATAAATACATAACTAAATTTTTGAAAATATTGAATAAATAAATAAAACAGCTAATTGATTTATTTCTCTCCGTCCGCAGTCTCTTTTTTCCAGTATGCTTACTCAGTCACCTCAGCAGGACCTCCCATCTGCTCTTGATGGACACTGGTGTGTATCCAGCCCTTCCTTCCGTTTCCTCCTTCCTTGTGGCACCTTCCTGTCTTCATTTCCCCCTGTCAAGTTTGTAGCCCACAGTCCATCTTAATGTCTCTCTTACTTCTGTCTCAGGCCCTTTCCTTCTAACCATCTGACAAAAACCCAACCCTGGATGAGCTTATGTATATTGCTTTCTTTATGCCTACACACCAGCTGCCAATCACTGTTGAAAAAATTAAAAATCACGTAGACGGACAGCTGGGGGCCACCAGAGATTCATAATCACAAACTTCGATGGGTCCCTCCACAATGCCCGGAACCTCTACCCTGTTTCTCTTCTGGCTTTTCCATTTTCTACCTCTACTTCAGATCTTTTCTTGCCTCGGAAATTGTCCATCTCATTCTCAGGAGGCTGAGGCTTTCCCTTCTTCACAGAGAAAATAGGAGCCTTCAGCCTGGACCGGCCTCAAGTCCCCACAAAAACTCACCTGCATTTGCACTTTGCTCACCTCTTTCCCTCCTGACCCACATGGGTCCACACCCTCCCTCTTCCCATTGCCCAGGAGCCCCACATGGCCATGTAAGTTCTCTCACATATTCAACCTCTCCCTCTTTAGGCTTTAAAAATCAACTTCATTGAGGTATAATCTATATATAATAAAATTTTAGGCGTACACTTTTATGATTTTGACAAACGTATATTCTTATGTAACTATAACCTTAATCAAGACACAGAGCATTTCCCTCACCCCCTAAAGTTCCCTTTTTTTCCCTCTGCAATGAATCCCCCCAGCACCTCCCACTCCAGGCAACTGCTGGTCTGCTTCCTGTCACCCCACATTAGACCTGTCTTTTCTAGGATGGCATTTGTCTGTTCTAGACGGGCATTTACTCTGGTGTCTGGCTTTTTTGCTCAGTATATTTGTGAGTTTCGCCTGTGGCCTGGTACTTTTTTCTTGCTAAGTAGTATTCCATTGAGTAGATATACCGAAATTTGTTCACCCAGCCACTTGGTAATGGACTTTGGGGTTGAGATAATTGTGAATTAAGCAGTGATGTACATTCATGGGCAAGTCTTCTTTTCCACATATGTTTTCATTCCTCTTGGTTGAGTTTCTTGGAGAAGAGAATTGCTGGTTGTTATGATATATATACATATATATATGTATGTTTAATTTATAAGAAATTCCAAACCTGTTGTCTGTGGTGGTCATACCATTTTTCCTTACTGCCAGCAGGGTAAGAGAGCTCCCTTTTCACTCCATATCCTTATCACTGTTTGTCGCTGTCGATCTTTATTTATTTTTTTTTGGCCACACCCCAAATAGTATGTGGGATCTTAGTTCCCTGACCAGGGATTGAACGCATGCCCCTGCACTGGAAGCTCAGGATCTTAACCATTGAACCACCAGGGAAGTCCCAGCTGTTGTCAGTCTTTTTTAATTTAAGCAGGTGATATGAGCTTTCTTTTGCCTTTTGTTTGCTTTACACTAGTAGTATAAATGAAGCCATCAGTACATTCATGTGTTAAAAATGAAAATTTTATGAACCGCATATAATGAAAAATAAAAGCTTTTCTCTAACCTTACTTCCCACATCTCACTCTATTGAATTTTTTTTTTTAAGAGTCAGATATGACTAACTGACTTTCTCTTTATTATTTATTTGGCTACACTGGGTTTGGGTTAGGTCTTAGGTGAGGCATGTGAGATCTAGTTCCCTGACCAGGGATTGAACCCCAGGCCCTCGGCATTGGAAGCATGGAATCATAACCACTGGACCATCGGGGAAGTCCCTCTATTGAACTTTTAAACAAATTCTTGTATATATATCCAGAAATTATACACCTAGACACTGTTCTGCACAGAAAAGTGTTCCCCCAAATTCATATGTTGAAGGTCTAACTCCCAATGTGATTGTATTTGAAGCTTTTATGGATGTTCAGTTCAGTTCAGTTCAGTCGCTTAGTTGTGTCTGACTCTTTATGACCCCATGGACTGCAGCACCCCGGGCTTCCCTGTCCATCACCAACTCCCGGAGCTTACTCAAACTCATGTCCATCAAGTAGGTGATGCCATCCAACCATCTCATCCTCTGTCGGCCCCTTCTCCTCCCACCTTCAATCTTTCCCAGCATCAGGGAGGGTCTTTTCCAGTGAGTCAGTTCTTCGCATCAGGTGGCCAAAGATTGGAGTTTCAGCTTTAGCATCAGTCCTTCCAGTGAATATTCATGAATGTAATTAAGGTTAAATTAGTGGGGTCCTGACTCAATAGGGTTAATGTCCTTATAAGAAGAGACATGAGAGGACTTCCCTGGCAGTCCAGTAGTTAAGACTCTGTGCTTCCAAATCAGGGGATGCAAGTGTGATCCCTGGTCGGGGAACTAAGATCCCACACACTGTGCAGCTTGGTCAAAAAAAAATTTTTTTTTTAAAGAAGAAACGTGAGAGTGCCCCCCTCTCCTCCCCTACCTATGCAGATACAGTGAGAAGGTAGTTGTCTGCAAGTCAAGAAGGGAAATCTCACCAGAATCCAACTGTACTGACATCCTGAATTCACACTTCTAGCCTCTAGAACTGGGGGACATTTTTTTCTCTTGGTTGAGTCACCCAGTCCATGGTATTTTGTTATGGCAACCCAAGCCCAGGTGGATACACACACGTGTAAATGCACATAAATACATGGGAACGTGTGAAACACACCTTCTGTCACCTCCTTGGTCTCTAAGAGCTATTGCCACACCAGCATACCCACCTCATTCTTTGAGTGGCTATGTACTGTGTGGATGTCCCATAAATGATTTTTCTGGTCTTCTATTGCTGGACACTTAGGTTGTCTCCAGGCTTTTGTCACTACAGTGAATGTCTTTATAGACTTCAAGTGCCCTGCGTCAGATGTGGGAGTTTATCTGTAGGTCAAATTTCTAGAGGCAGAATCCTATCAATATGTAAATATGCTATGATATGTCTTTTATTAAAAAAAAAAAAAAAAAAAAACCTCTCTCCGTAGTTTACTTTCCCATCTCAGTGACAACATCTCCTTCCTTTTGACCCTGAACTTTTAAAAAGCTATTTACTTGGCTGTGTGAGGTCTTAGTTGTGGCATGCAGGATCTTTGATCTCTAGTTGTGGCATGTGGGGTCTAGTTCCCTGACCAGGGATCGAACCGGGGCTCCCTGCACTGTGACCAGGGAATCTTAGCCACTGAACCACCAAGGAAGTCCCTTGACATTGAACTTTTAAAGCAACTGTCTACACTAGTGCCTGGTACTGTCCCAGATGCTTTCTACGTATTCACTCATGTTTTGAAGGACCTCATGAGGCAGATACAAGTTAAGTCCTCATTTACAGGTAAGACTGCGGCCTTAGATCTTGACTTACCCAAGCACATTTGGCCACTTTGTGTTAAATTTGCACTGAGGCATTCTAGTTTCAGAGTCCATGCTCTTAACTCTCTTGGCTGGTGAATGTATGAGCAAATGAACAATCAGATGAGACTGGGGAATGATCTTCAAGAAGCATAAAATATTACGGAGGTTTAAGAACTGTTTCAGATTTCGTTTCAGCAAAAGTTCCCAACTTCAAGAGGGGAGGAGAGGGGGTATGGAAAAAGTAACACAGAAACTTACATTACCATATGTAAAATAGACAGCCAATGGGAATTTGCTGTATGGCTCAGGAAACTCAAACAGGGGCTCTGTGTCAATCTAGAGGGGTGGGATGGGGCGGGAGATGGGAGAGAGGTTCAGAAGGGAGGGGATATATGTGGACCTCTGGCTGATTCATGTTGAGGTTTGATAGAAAACAACAAAATTCTGTAAAGCAATTGTCCTTCAATGAAAAAAATATTCCCAACTTCAGTTGGAACAGCGGCTTAGCCANTAGAGGGGTGGGATGGGGCGGGAGATGGGAGAGAGGTTCAGAAGGGAGGGGATATATGTGGACCTCTGGCTGATTCATGTTGAGGTTTGATAGAAAACAACAAAATTCTGTAAAGCAATTGTCCTTCAATGAAAAAAATATTCCCAACTTCAGTTGGAACAGCGGCTTAGCCAAGCTAGGGTACTACTGGAGTTCTCACTGCCACGTCTGTAGGGGCCAAGGCTTGATAAACACAAGCATACCTACTTGGTTGATTCCTTCTTTGACCTGGGGTCTTCTCAGAGACAGTTTCAGAAATGGGGGCTCCAGGAGGTCTTCTGGAATTCCCAGTGGCACTTTATGCTTCATTATCTCTGTTACTTTTTAGTCACTAAGTCACATCTGACTCTTTGCGACCGCATGGACTATAGCCACCAGGCTCCTCTATCCGTGGGCTTTCCCAAGCAAGAATACTGGAGTGGGTAGCCATTTCCTTCTCCAAGGGATCTTCCCGACCTAGGGGTCGAACCTGGGTCTCCTGCATTGCAGGTGGATTCTTTACTGACGGAGTCACCAGGGAAACCCCTCATCTTTTCTACCTTTGTCCAGTCCCTGGTTTCTCCCTTTGCTGAGAGGCAGGAGAGTGACTCTGGACATTGGAGTCATACAGAGCATATTCAGACCCAACTTCTATGGCCTCGGTTTTTATGTCTATAAAATGAGAATAAGATCAATACATAGCAGGATAATTCATTGAGATTAAGAGTGTCCTCAGCATCTCATAAATGCCAATGGTGATTACTCTGGTTATCCTGTTAACTCAGGATATAGGAAGGCAAATCGGGGGCCTCAGAAGAGCATAGTCATTGGGATCAGAGGGAGCTGAATTCAAATCCCGTATCTGCTCCTTACTAGCTCTGTGACCTTATACATGCCATGGAATCCAGAGGGTCACCTGCCACTCAAATTTCCAAAACAAGGTTTTCCCTGGTAGTGCAGTGGCTAAGATTCCACACTTCCAATGCCTGGGGCCTCTGTTCGACTCCTGGTCAGGGAACTAGATCCCAGATGACTCAACTAAAGAGCTCACATGCCACAATTAAGAGCTGGTGCAGCTAAATAAATAAACTTTTTTAAATCTAAAAAAAAAATTCCAGAACATTTTGGGAATTTGACAAAGGACTGGCAAGTCCGTCCCCCACCTGCCACATAAGGATGTTCATAATTTTTAAGGAAATCTAACATTCATTATCACCATTGAGTGATACATGAAAGGACATTTTAATACTCCGCCTTCCAAAAAAACTAGGAAGAATATAATCTGAGAATAATGAATTCAGAACCATGTCCTTGCTTTTCTTATTTCTTGCATCTCCAGCATTTGGAAACGGGCACTTCTGAGAAGTCTCATTTTTCTCAGTTGTAAAGTGGAGTGAGAAGTCAGACACCTGCACCTGAGAGTCTGCTGATGTGCTTGGTGCAGAGCAGGAGCCGAGGGACTGTTAGCACCTGGTCTGCTTTATTTATTTGGCTGTGCCAGGTGTTGGTTGCAGTATACAGGCTCGTCACTGCAGCAGGCAGGATCTAGTTCCCTGACCAGGGATCGAACCAGGATTCTCTGCCTTGGGAGCTCGGAGGCTAAGCCACTGGACCATCAAGGAAGCCCTTTCGGCCTTCCTCCTGAGTTGGTTTTCCCTCAGCCCATCTCCTCTGCTCCGCTTCCTTCTCTCCTCTTTGACCCTCCTGAGGACCAAGACGGGGACCAGAAAGAGCCACTTCAGGAGATCTCAGAGGACTTTATTGAGGGTGGAGGAAGGTGATCCTGGAGACACAGCTACAGGTCGTAGACTAGGTGGGGACGTCCAAGAGGGAAGAATACTCATTCCATCCAGGATCATGTGGGGACTCTGTGAAAAGGGGCTTGTTTTCCATCAGGGTCTTTGAGTGAAGCTCTCTCTAGCCAGGCAGGGAGTGGGCCCCAGCTGGAGGGCAAGGTCTGAGGGAGAGATTTTACTATCTCTAAAGACAAAAGTTCTTTTGTGTGTTTTGATAACTGGGTGGGGTGGGGAGAGGGGAGAAGGTTTCTGGGAATGAGAATGAGATTCCGTGGGAGAAATAAAGAAAGGAGAGAGAGACAGAGAGAGCCACAGGAAGGAAAAAAAAAAAGCCTTAAAAGAGAGAATTCCCTCAGGCTAGCTTTGCTTTTAGTTTGTCAGTTCTGAGCATTCAGAGAGGTGTCCAGAACAGACTGAAGGAGCTGTCAGAGCCTGGGCTTCAACCTGGATGCCTTCCCAGACAAGCCATGCAGCTCTCAGTAAGTCATGCCCTTTCGCTAAGCCTCAGTGTGCCCACCTGTAAAAAAGGTGTCTGGACCCTGCAGTGGCTTCAGCAACGTACACTAGGGGTGGGGTGTCCACAAGCTAACTACAATTATTTTGTAAAAGCTTACAACTGAAATGGTCCCAAATCAGAGAGGGAGACCACTGGTTCGCAAAGACGGCCCAGAAGCTGGTTGGGTATTACTGAATGAATGAAGGTAGTTTATTGGATACACAAAGACTTGCGGGTTGGAGGCCTGAGTCCAAAAGCTGCTGCCACTGCTTCTTCCAGCCCTGGCTCTCTGAGAACTGAGTCAATTGAGGATGCAGGCTTCTTTCCCAGAGGCCGGAGGAGAAAAAGATGTAACAGGTAAGAAGGAAAGCAAGGAGGCTATTTTCTCCTGGTACATGCTGGACGTTTAGGAAATGGAAACAGGAGGGAAGAGTCAGGTAGGTGAAGTGAGCCCAACTCACATCCTTAAAAAAGTATTCCTTGACCCCGTCTTGAGGAAGGGACTCTTGGAGCGTCAGGCCCAGCCGGAGGCCTGCCAGAGCCCATGGAAAGTTCAGAACCACAGAAGCTTGTTGGACTTGCGTCTCGAGAAGCACATGTTGCTGCTGCAGCTGCCTTGGTAAATGGGAGGGCAGGCGGAACACGGCCTCCCAGTCTTGTATGGTGCCTCTCCGATCCAGTTACCCCTGGAAGAGAAGAGGGCCCAGGGAGGTGGGGTGGGGGAGTGGGAG
>SJYA01001859.1:0-80736 GCA_006410615.1 Neotragus moschatus | reverse complement strand
GGTGGGGGGGTGGGGAGACAGATACATGAGCCACCTTCAGATACATGAGCCACCTTCAGATACATGAGCCACCTTCACACCGCTTTTCAAATATCAGCAGGGCCGCTGACTGGCCCTGTAACCAGATCACGACTGCAAGCCTCAGTTTCTCCATCTCTAAAACCAAGAGAAGACATTCCTCCCGCACAGGAATGAGCATATCCAAACACCTGGCTTGGCAGATAAGCAGTTCCTCACAAAGTGTGATTTTGATTTTTTTGATTCCTTCCAGACAACCACCCCACCCCAGCCACCTCCCCAAAGAAATCCCTCCCTCCCCTCTCCAACAAGCAGATCTGAGTTCTGATCCTGGTTCTGCCAGCTGGTGGACAGAATAAAGCATCTCATTTCTTTCTTTTCTTTTCTTTTTTGATGTGGGCTATTTTTAAAGTCTTCATTGAATTTATTACAGTATTGCTTCTATTTTATGTTTCAGTATTTTGGCCCTGACCAGGGATCAAACCCACACCCACTGTGTTGGAAGATGAAGTCTTAACCACTGGACCACTTAACCACTTACCCAGGGACCACCAGGGTAGTTTAGTCCCTAAACTACCTCATTTCTTGAGCCTTGATTTTATCCTCTGAATAAGTTAATGAAATGGTGTCCATAAAAATTATGCGAAAATACTTTGTAACTTACAAAGAAAGAAAGCACTAAGTTGTGTCCAACTCCTGCAATCCCATGAACTGTAGCCTGCCAGGCTCCTCTGTCCATAGGATTCTCCAAGCAAGAATATTGGAGTAGGTTGCCATTTCCTTCTCCAAGGGAACTTCCCGACCCAGGAATTGAACCCAGGTCTCCCACATTGCAGGCAGATTCTTTACCAACTGAGCTATGCGGGAAGCCCCTGTAACTTTCAAGGTGATATGCAAATAAGAACTAGAATAATTAGATACTGGGTGTAATTCAACCATGGGGGATGTGCCCATGAAACCTCTTTGTGGCCTCTGCTGTACATTTATTATTCGTGAACAGTCTTATCCAAAAACCATCCTACCTGCTATGGAGTTAATCTTCTCAATGGATTGATTTGAGGAGGAGGGGGAATAGGGATCCATTGCTTAAAGGTAACAGTTTCTCTTTGGGGTGATGAAAACATTTTGGGAATAGAGGTGATGCTTGTACAACACTATGAATGCAATTAATGCCACGAAATAGTGTGCAGTACTTTAAAATGGCTAAAATGGCAGATTTTATGTTTTATGTATATATTTTACCAATATTAAAAAAAAAGAATAATGTAATATACCAAAAACCCATTGAGTTGTACACTTCAAATGGATAAATTGTAGGGTATGTAAATTATATCTCAATTAAGCAGTTTTTTTAAAGAGAAGGAACCAGGAATTCCCTGGCCAGCCAGTGGTTAAGATTTGGTGCCTTCACTGCCAGGGGCCGTGTTTGATTCCTGGTCAGGGAACTAAAGTCCCAAGAGCCTCGAGGCGTGGCCAAACAAACAAAACAAACTTTCATCCCACCATTCTCCTGCTCAAGAATTTTAGTGGTTTCCCACTGCCTGTGCAGGGGTTTGCAAACTTTTTATATAAAGGGCCAGACAGTAAATATTTTAGGCTTTGGGGGCCGAAAGCAGCCCTAGGGATATGTGAACAAATGTGGTCATGTTTCAATAAAAGTTTATTTATAAAAATAGGCAGCAGGTCGGATTTCGGCTGTGGGCTGTAGTTTGCTGGCCTCTAGCTTTCGAATCACNAAACTTTTTATATAAAGGGCCAGACAGTAAATATTTTAGGCTTTGGGGGCCGAAAGCAGCCCTAGGGATATGTGAACAAATGTGGTCATGTTTCAATAAAAGTTTATTTATAAAAATAGGCAGCAGGTCGGATTTCGGCTGTGGGCTGTAGTTTGCTGGCCTCTAGCTTTCGAATCACAATTACAGTTTTGGTCAGGCCTTCCAGACTGCTCGGGCTTCCCTGATAACTCAGCTGGTAAAAAAAAAAATCCGCCTGCAATGCAAGGGACCTGGGTTCAATCCCTAGGTTGGGAAGATCCCCTGGAGAAGGGAAAGGCTACCCACTCACTCCAGTACTCTGGCCTGGAGAATCCCATGGACTGTATAGTCCATGGGGTCCCAAAGAGCTGGACACAACTGAGCGACTTTCACTTTCTAGACTGCTGTAGCGGCACATGGATCCAGCTTACACACCGGATCTTCCCACAGCTCTCTTCTCCATCCAGCCCACAGAGTTCTCTTTTCTCCCTCTTCATCCACCTCAAGGCCTAAAATCAGTCCCCCAGGATCTTGCTTGGGGTGGCCTAATAATCTCACCTCTAGCTTGCAGTGTTCGTGATCTCTCAAGTTCCAGTGCCTTATTTTCTCAAACATCAAACACTCTTTGTAGGCAGAAATGGAATCTTTTTCCTCCAAAAGTGATGGCTGAATAACAATAAGTAAAGTCAGCCAAAGTGCTTAGAAAAGTGTGGATTTCTGGTTTCATATGGGTTCGTTCATTCATTCATTCAACCAAGACTTCTAGTGGGCATCAGGATTTACGTCAGATGCTGTGAGTCCACAGTTTTCAAAAGGTGCTCCCGGAAGTTTAGGGGCAGGGAATGTGGGTGGTAGAGACACCAGGGGATGATGGAATAACAGTTATCCTTTTTTTGTTTAATTTAACCACTGAGGGAAAGTTCTGCTTTAGGAAAAACCAACAGTTTGAAATCACTGTAATAAAAAGATATAAAAATGAATCAGGTCTATTTCCTGCTCTCAAAGACTTCTCTTGACCTCTCTCCCATCTAGCTGGTTGGGGAGTCTGGAAGAAGCAGCTGAGCATACTCACTGCAGCCTTCCTTTCTTTCCTATGGGATCTACCTGCCTGCAGGGAGCCTGTGTCCTTGGTTGCTCTGTTTCTGGTGGGAAGCTTGAAGGGGCCAGCACTATATTCAGCAGAGGCCTCTGGTTGTCCAGTGTTGCTTGTTAATGGATGTGAAGGTCTAGTTCAACAGCGAGCTATTTGAAGCCCACTTGGCTGGCAGAGCTAAAACACACTCTCCACTACTGGCTTATCAGGAAGACTGCCTATCCGCTATCCACCTGCCTTGGTCCTCTATCACCCAATTGACTGTGAAGCTTGGGTAAAGAAAAAAGATGCTCAATCAACTCTCTAAAAATACCAAATTGTATGGTGTATGGTTATTTAGAACAGAGGAAGGCAAGGTGTCCTGTGTGTCTTCCTTTTCTGAGAATCCTGCCCACTCCACCTTGTGATTCACCCTCCTGCCCCAGAGTCGCCTCAGCCTCAAAGCTGCACTCACTTAATGGCGTAGTTGCAGACCAGGTATACAGCTTGGCGCCAGGTGCTGCCCCAGACGCGGATGCTGCCACAGGTGTGGATGGCACAACCCAGTCGACTGGAAGATGCCCACACCATCTGAGAAGGGAGGACAAAGGCAAGGGAGGCTGTGAGAAGGACTTGGGCCTGGAAGGTTCCTGCACTCGCTCAGTTCAGGGTGGATGCATTAGCTGAGATTTTCCTGGGGGAGGCAACTGTCTCAAAAGTGAGAGGATGGAGGCATATGGTACTATTAATATAATGTTTCCCAAACTTTATTTTTTACTACAATCAACAGTAGGGAGAACAGTTTTATATTGCTACCCAGTGCACCAACACACACACACACACACACACACACACACACACACACCTACTCCTCTTGCACAAAAGTTTTATGAACTAATATTTAATTTTATCATATAGAATGATATATGCTAATGCTTTCTATAGTGTTCAATTAGATTTCTTTCTTTCCCCCCTTGTGAACAATGCTTGAAAATCACTGTTGTGTTGGAGATTAGAACACACACTTTGAAGATAAACAGCCTTGGATCAGTTTCTCAATATCAGAAGCTGTGTGACTTTGACCAAGTCACTTAACCACTCTGTGCCTGGTTTCTCCTTTGGTAAAATGGAGGTAATAATATCTCATGGATGTCAGGAGGGACATTTGGCTTAAGCCTCACATTTCCTAGGGGAATTTTCTCCAGTGTTTGACATTTTCTGCAAATGAGTCACAGAGAAATTGGCAGGTCTCCAAAAGAAGGCGTTGGTCCTACCATTGGTCTTGTTTCCTATAACACTATACTGCCTTGTATTTTTATGTACAATAAGTGGTACCATCTCAATAAGAGCACTCAAAATACACACGATTTTTGGGTAATCTTATCTGGCATTTCTTTGGAGAAGGAAATGGGAACCCACTCCAGTTCTCTTGCCTGGAAAATTCCATGGATGGAGGAATCTTGAAGGCTACAGTCCACGGGGTCACAAAGAGTGGGACACGACTGAGCGACTTCACTTTCACTTTTCTTTCACTTTTAAGATAGCATAGCCTTGGAAAATAGAAAATACTGGGAAACATTTGGACCTATTGATAGCAAAGGCACTCTTGAACTTGTCAGACTACACATCTCCATTTTGGGGTCAAACAATATGGTCCACTGACCTAAGACACTCACAATAAGATCCAGTTCAGTTCAATTCAGTGTATATACAGGAAAAGGCTCATTATGTAAAAGGAAGTCCGCACAGGCCTGTGTTTTATTTCGAGTTGCTGTCCATCACGTTCTATTTCTCCCACCAGCCCTTCATCCCCACAAAGGGTACCTGGGTGTAGTGCGAGCAGACAGGGCCACTGCAGCGCCAGGGGCAGCGCGGGGTACAGTCCTTTGGGGCAGGAAACAAGTAATGCCGCTTCTCCTCGGACCAAGACCTCACAAGATCCACCACCGAGCGGTACCTGAGAAGGCGGAGGCGATGGAAGAAACTCAGACTGTGTGCTCGGCGAGCTGCTGAGTGATGGAGTGAAAGAAGGGCAGTGAAGTGACGGGGTGAAGGGAGGGCTCGCTCACCGGCCGGAATGGACAGACAGGTTCTGGCCCACATATCTCATCAGCTGTGAGGGTCCGTGGGCCCAAATGCACTGGGAGGCCCAGGCCTCAGCCGACCTGGCCAGCCGTTCATCCCAGACCTGGGAAAGCAGAAAGGTCATGAAATTCCCTGCAGGACGAAAACCACCACCATCTCAGTAGTGTCTAGAAATGCAAATATACATGGTATCATGACTCCTCCATCTCCTGGGAACACTGCAATAAATACGCTTGATTAATAAGAAAACTGAGCCTTAGAGAAGGCCTGTGACTCCAAGGTCAATAGCAAGTCCACAGGAGGGCTGAGATCCACACCTAGCCTTCTGACTCTTAGCCCGATGCCCTTTTTCCTTCACTAGACTTCAAGCTTGGGGTTCCCTGCTCTGAGGAGGAGGGTCCCAGGGATTGGCCTGGGAGTTCCCAGCTATCCCTAGAAGTGACTGAGCCCAGGATAATAGAAAGAGAATGGATTTTTTATTTCTTAAAATTTGAAAATGTGTTTAACATTAAATTTTTAAAATTCAAAATGTGTTTGTTTTTAACAGTGAAAACATGCACACGTTTACTATGTAAACTGTTGAAAGGAGAAGCGGAGAGTCTTTCATCTTCATCTTAAACTAGTCCCTCCAGCCACCCAGACCCTGGAGGTAACCATCATCGTGAGTTTCTTTGTCCAGTTGCAGAAATACTCCACACTCATCAGCAATAATATATATATAATGTATATATGATTATGTGTAAAAAAATGTGTAATTTTATATAATATAATGTATGTAATATATGTAATTATACATCATATTGTGTTAATATATAAATAAAATATATATTATGTAAATATAATGATTATATATATATATATATATACACACACACACACACATATAATCCTTCCTGGAGAAGGAAATAGCAACCTACTCCAATATTCTTGCCTGGAAAATCCCATGGACAGTAGAGCCTGGTGGGCTACAGTCCACTGGGTCGCAAGAGAGTCAGACATGACTTAGCAACTAAAGTGTTAGTCACTCAGTCGTGTCCGACTCTTTGTGACCCCATAGGCTGTAGTCCGCCAGGCTCCTCTGTCTATGGAATTCTCCAGGCAAGAATACCGGAGTGGGTTGCCATTTCCTTCTCCAGGGGATCTTCCCAACCCAGGGATTGAACCCGGGTCTCCTGAATTGCAGACAGACTCTTTACCAACTGAGCCACCAAGGAATAACAACATATACATACATCTGTATATACATACGTGAAGTTTTTTGACAGATGGCAGGATGCCAGACACTCTATTTGGCACCTTGCTGTTTTCATTTAACCAGATAGGTTTGTCTTAGCGATGACTCTGCATCAGCACATAGAGAATACCCTCCTCCTCTTCTGTAATGGCTTCTTAATTTTCCAATCTGTGAATGCCCCAAGTTTTATACCTTGAAAAAGGATCACTTAAAAAAAAAAAAATACTAGTTCCCTTCCACTCTGACTTCCTGAGATTCTGAGATATTATTTGTTCCTTCATTTCATCTGTCATTTAGCAAATATTGAACAAGGACTCACAGTCTAGCAAGGAAATGAGACGTTAAGCAATCATTACAGTTGGCTGATGTGAGAATGTGAAACGGAATCTGGTCTTTTTTGGAGCCATAGAGAGAAAGGGTTCCTTGAGCAAGGGATGTTTAGCCAGATACCTGTCCTGTGGGCTGAAGCCAGCTAGTGAAGCAATGGGGACGCCCAAAGAAGGGTCCAGACATCTCCCCAGGGTTGTGAGACTCATCCATTCTTAAAGAAAGCAGAGGAATGTTTTCTTCATGCTGCAAAGGGGTGAGCTGAGGTTAGGGGTGCAAACCTCTGACCTACACTCACTGACCCTCCTCGGGGCCCCTCCTGGTGGAACTGTCTAGCTCTCTCTCTTCCACAATACATGCAACAATCAAACACCTGTTGCAGGGAGGGCTTTGCACGCAGGGCTGGTGCTCAATAAATGTGTCATTGTTTGAAAACTGGAGGGCCTTCTACGTGCCAGCCACTGTGTTAATCAATGGATGAGTCAGTTAGGGAACAAATAAATGGCTCCCCCACCTTTAGCTGCCTGCCATTTGGGCTCCCATCCCCACCCCTCCCAACACCTTATTGCACCTGATGTTGTATTCTACATAAATGTTGTGGTTGATCTTTGTTTTTTATCATGCCCACTGAAATGGAAGCTCTGTGAGGGACAAGACCTTGTCCATCCTGTTCTCAGCAGTGTCCACAGGGCTTAGCAGTGGTGCCTAGCCCCAAGCAGGAGATGCTACATAAGTGAATGAACACATTGCAAAAGTACAAGTGTTTGCAGGCAGTTGAGGGAGGAGGTATCTGTCTTAAGGGGGCAGCTGACAATCCTTTTCCCTAAAGAAATCTGTAGGTGAGCTGGAGGCCTATCTCTCTACAGGCTAGTTTGGGACAATGGTCCTGGGGGAGGGGTTGCGATAATGTAAAAGGTTCCCTCCTCCCCTTTGGAGTCAGGCTGGTAGGGGGCTGGGATGAGACACTCCTTTCTCCCCGATCCCCATTCTGCCTGTTTGAAGGAAGACATCCCAGCGTCCTTTGCTGGTCAGCCGCTGTTTCTTCCCCAGCCTGTGCCCTCCATCCCCACCCCAGAAACCAATCCCCATCTCTCCCAGTTCTACTTCCAGAGACTTCTGGACAGACTGGGAGTGTCATCAAACCCCTGGGGCAAAGAGACAATGGCAGGGAAATCTCCAGCCAGCCACCCACTGCAGATCCCCAGCAGGAAGCCAGAATTCTTAGAAAAGGCATTGTGTTAGTTAAGACAACAGCTTTAGCAACTGGCAGATCTGGGGAGTAATCCCAAGTGGGTGACCTTCAACAAATTAATTCTTTGCTTCTAGATTTCTTTATTTGGAAAATGCAGATAAATCCCACCTTGAAGGAAGAGGCTTCCGTGTAAGTGCCTGGCGCACAGAGGATGTGCCATAAATCTCAGTCCTCTGCTCCTGCCAGCAGAAAGGACCTATATAAAGCCTCAGTTTTCTCATCTGTAAAACGGGCAGACTTCACAGGGCCCAGAAACTGGCTAGAAAGGCTAGACTCGTGAATGGTCCAGCCCTTCCTGGGCACACTGAGTCAACTGGCGTTTGCCAGAGAGGGCACTGGCAAAGTGTGAGGACTCACCATATACTCCATGTTGGCAGCAGGTGGGTGCACGCTGGCCCGGATGTGGTTGTGATAATCCAATAAGGCACTCATGTCCCGGGCAGAGATGTGGCGCTTCCGCCGGTACCGGGGCACCCCCAGGCCACTCAGAGGCCTCACAGCTGTGCCCTTGATCTGGGCCAGTGCCAGGGTGGCGTTGGGCATCAAGGCATTCATTGTCTGGCCTGCCCAGAAGAGTAGGCCTGCCAGGCCCACAGTGCCGGGCAGCAGGGGCATAGCTGGCTGGAAGGGGTCCCACGTCTGGCCTCGTGCAGTCAGAGCTGGCTGCCTGGAGGGGGCAGTCATGAGGGCACCAAACCCTGAGTCCTCCCCAGCATTCCCACCCCAGAGGATGCTAACTACTGGGAGCTTGACACAGACCTCCCAACACAGCTCTGGTGGCGGAGAGCAACACTCCATCCTTCCCCACCACCCCCCCGCCCCCCAAGGACTGAATGGATGATGCAGTGGGAAGAAATGCCCAGACAGGGACTTCCCTGGGGGTCTAGTGGCTAAGACTCCATGATCCCAATGCAGGGGCCCCAGGTTCAATCCCTGGTCAGCGAACTGGATCCCACAGGCTGCAACTAAGAGTTGGCAGGCCACAACTAAAGACCCTGTGTGCCACAACTAAAGACCCTGCATGCCTCAACTAAGATCTGGTGCAGCCAAATAAATAAATATATATTTTTAAAGATAGAAAGAAAAAATAAAGAAATGCCCAGAGTGGCTGAATTCGGACCAGGCCCTGGAGTGAGACAACACTTCAAAGCTGGAGTTCCATCCCACCAGCCCAGGAAGCAGACCCCACACCTCCCCAGACTGGATTCCCTCTGCAGCAATCTCACTGCACACAATCTCTGTCCTCTGTCGGTGTCCTCAGAGGGGCAGCGCCCACTTCCCCTGAGGCATCGGCCAGGGCCCTCTTGTCCCTGAGTTGCTGCAATTTCAGGGTGGAGTTCAGTTCAGTCGCTCAGTCGTGTCTGACTTTATGCGACCCCATGGACTGCAGCATGCCAGGCTTCCCTGTCCGTCACCAGCTCCCAGAGCTTGCCCAAGCTCTTGCAAGGCACAGAATGAAGAGACTCAAAGAGGCAGACAGAAAGAAAGCGAGAAACAAAGAAAAAGAAAATGAGGGAGACAAAAAGATCGCGGACATAAAAAGATCCAGAAAAGAGCTATGAGACAAAAAAGGTAGAAAGATACAGAGAAAGAGAGACGATGTTGGGGCAAAAAGAGAAGGAACATGAGAGAGACAGAGAGAGAGAAAGAGGGGGAGAAAGAACAGACAAGACGGAGAAAGAAATACTGAGAAGAGAACCAGAGAGAGGGGTCCGGGAGACAAGGCGGCAGGCTCCCCAGGGGCGCGTACCCAGGATGGGCAGCCCAGGCTGGCGGCAGGAGGCGGCCCAGGAGGCAGGGGACCTCTGCAGACGCCCAGCCCGCCGCACAGCGACTTAAACGTTCCGCCAAGAGCTGATGGCTTCTGACGGCCCAGCCCCCCAGCCCCCTCCCCTTCCAGCCGGGCCAGGCTCGAAGCTCCGCCTGCCAGTCCGTGGGCTTCTCTCTCCTCCCTCTCTCTGCTGTTCAACCTGAAGTGCAAGGGGCCGGGGCTGAGCTGCCGGTCAGGATGGCGGTGCGGTCAAGGCAGGGATTCCCGGACGAAACACCACCTCTCCTCAGGAGACCTCAGATCCCGAGCCTTTTCTCTGCCTTCCAGACCCCACATATTACGGGCATCTCGCATCCAGAAAGTGTTTTTCTGTTTTCTCCACAAAGCCCTCCAGCCCCAGAGTTTGCAGTTTTCATATGGCCCCCATCTAATGAGCCTGGCTGAACTTGGATGCTGAGTTCGACGTATATAAGCTCAGCCAAACCCTCAGAAGCAGATACGATCCCTCCCCGTTTTAGATGAAAAACCGGTCTCCAAAGAGGTGAAGGAACAGTCTAAAGTCAAGCCAGTCTGTCTGCTGTGGGGTCAGGATTCACATCCAAGTCTGACCCCAGGGAGGGCCCTGCTAGTATGTAAGTCAATTCAGTTCAGTTCAGTTCAGTCGCTCAGTCGTGTCCGACTCTTTGCATNTCTGACTTTATGCGACCCCATGGACTGCAGCATGCCAGGCTTCCCTGTCCGTCACCAGCTCCCAGAGCTTGCCCAAGCTCTTGCAAGGCACAGAATGAAGAGACTCAAAGAGGCAGACAGAAAGAAAGCGAGAAACAAAGAAAAAGAAAATGAGGGAGACAAAAAGATCGCGGACATAAAAAGATCCAGAAAAGAGCTATGAGACAAAAAAGGTAGAAAGATACAGAGAAAGAGAGACGATGTTGGGGCAAAAAGAGAAGGAACATGAGAGAGACAGAGAGAGAGAAAGAGGGGGAGAAAGAACAGACAAGACGGAGAAAGAAATACTGAGAAGAGAACCAGAGAGAGGGGTCCGGGAGACAAGGCGGCAGGCTCCCCAGGGGCGCGTACCCAGGATGGGCAGCCCAGGCTGGCGGCAGGAGGCGGCCCAGGAGGCAGGGGACCTCTGCAGACGCCCAGCCCGCCGCACAGCGACTTAAACGTTCCGCCAAGAGCTGATGGCTTCTGACGGCCCAGCCCCCCAGCCCCCTCCCCTTCCAGCCGGGCCAGGCTCGAAGCTCCGCCTGCCAGTCCGTGGGCTTCTCTCTCCTCCCTCTCTCTGCTGTTCAACCTGAAGTGCAAGGGGCCGGGGCTGAGCTGCCGGTCAGGATGGCGGTGCGGTCAAGGCAGGGATTCCCGGACGAAACACCACCTCTCCTCAGGAGACCTCAGATCCCGAGCCTTTTCTCTGCCTTCCAGACCCCACATATTACGGGCATCTCGCATCCAGAAAGTGTTTTTCTGTTTTCTCCACAAAGCCCTCCAGCCCCAGAGTTTGCAGTTTTCATATGGCCCCCATCTAATGAGCCTGGCTGAACTTGGATGCTGAGTTCGACGTATATAAGCTCAGCCAAACCCTCAGAAGCAGATACGATCCCTCCCCGTTTTAGATGAAAAACCGGTCTCCAAAGAGGTGAAGGAACAGTCTAAAGTCAAGCCAGTCTGTCTGCTGTGGGGTCAGGATTCACATCCAAGTCTGACCCCAGGGAGGGCCCTGCTAGTATGTAAGTCAATTCAGTTCAGTTCAGTTCAGTCGCTCAGTCGTGTCCGACTCTTTGCATCCCCATGAATTGCAGCTCGCCAGGCCTCCC
The DNA here is from genome assembly GCA_006410615.1 of Neotragus moschatus. NCBI lineage: Eukaryota > Metazoa > Chordata > Mammalia > Artiodactyla > Bovidae > Neotragus > Neotragus moschatus. Next base: position 69,403 of record SJYA01001859.1, on the reverse strand, counting down.
TGTCCATCACCAACTCCCAGAGTTCACTCAGACTCATGCCCACTGAGTCAGTGATGCCATCCAGCCATCTCATCCTCTGTCGTCCACTTCTCCTCCTGCCCCCAAAAGGATGTCATTTTTGTAACCAAACCAAATATAGATGCCTGAGGGGGAAAGCCCGATGAGAATATTAGAATATTTGCTGCGAGGCCACTCAAACATAGGACCATGCAGCCTATTTAACGAAGCCAGTGGATCTGGATTCAAATCCCCACTATTTTGTTTTTGAGGGTTATTTTGTTTGTTTTTCTTTCTTAAAAAAAAAAAGCCTTTTTATGCTCACTAACTGGTGTCCTTGGGCAGATTACTTAACCATTTGTGCTTTATCTGGAAAATGGGAGAAATCAAGGTTCTTTCCTGACAACACCAATGCCAGGATTAAATGAATTCACATCTAATTGAACTGGTGGAGCATCGAGTGTGTGCTCTTTAGTGTGTGTGCGTGTGCTTATGAGAGTATGTGTGTTTGTTACAGGTGTACAAGCACACGCAGACACACATGTGAAGGCCTGTGTGTCATACGTAGGTGTATGGGTGTGCACACGATCACGCAGATGTCTGTACCTGCGTGTGTACTTGCATGAGTGTGCATGTGCTTGCATGCTATGAATGTGCAAGCACACACACGCACGCACATCCTTCTGATGGTTTCTGTGTCATATGCATGTGTTAATGCATAAGTATTCAAGGACGCGCGTGTGTGTGTGTTGACAGAACTCCCCTGATCTCTGAGTTGCTGTATTTGTTGTTGACAAAGAATTTCATTTTCTCTTCTCTGATTCCTTGTATTCTTCACAAATAACAAGCGATGTCTTTGCAACGGGAAGGGACAGACTTACAAGAAAAGTGTTCCATTAAAAAAACCAAAGTTGAAGCCCTTGTAATCTTCAGCCTCCACTTCCAGAGACCTTTCTGAGAAGTTCCAGGCAGAACCCAGTCCCTGGTGCCAAGCTGAGCCCTGGCCCAGGTGACGATGCAGGGCTGGGAACTGGGACGGGGCTACCCAAGTGCGGCCCTCCCCAGACACATGGAATTCCAGCCCCAGGCAGCCGCCCAGCCTCAGCCTCGGCGGCCCAGACAGTGCGGCTGCCAAAGCACACACCTTTCCCCCGGGAGCAGCTTCCCCCAGCCCAGGCTGACTGTTGGATGCTGGGAGAGGTGGGGCACACAGAGGCAGTGGGGGTTGGGGGCTGCTGACTCTGACCTCTAAGTGGCTTTCTCACCACGCCAGAAGGACAAGAGGCACTGGCTCCAATCTAGTTCCATTCTCTGCCTCCAGTAGGCTGGGTGTCCTGGGGCAAGTCTTTATCCTTCTCCAGGCCATTGGAGCAACTGGACTTAGGGCTTTTCTGCCCACAGTGAGCTGAGATCCATGACATACCAGGCAGCAGAGGAGGCAGACACAAACAGCTTTGGTACTGATGACCCAGGAGTGTGTGCCCCACTCTCTCTGAGCGCTAAATACCAACCTCTCCCATGTCCTGGCCACTTGCAATGGTCCAGAGCATTAGATCCATGACTCACTTGGTCCTTGCAGCTGCCTTTGAGGCAGCAATCCTGCCCGCGGACAGATGGGGACACAGAGCTTCAGTGACTTGTCCTAGGGCCTGTTTGTTTGCTAACTGGGGTTCTGGCAGTGAACATCCTCGCCCATTTTACAGAATGCACATGCATCCACTGTGCACACACCACACACACATGCACATACCCTCCTCCCATAAATATGAGACAGCTGGTTCCTCCAGTCCCTTAAAATCTTGCTGTCAGATGCTCTCAGGTGCTTTCACCCTTTACACACTTGATCATGTTAACACATACAAGCGGCAAGTATTTGTTCTTTTCTCCGTGCTCAGAACCACTTCAAGGATTTGACCTGGATGAGACCATTCGATCTTCAGATCCACCCTATCAGGTCCGTTATTATCATTGTCTTCATAACCATTTTTCTATACGTGAGGGAACAGGCACACGGAAGTGAATTGTTGGCCTGGGGTCTCACAGCAGGTGGGGGGCAGAGGTGGGATGGGCCAGGCTAGTCCCACTGCCTCTCCAGAGAGACAGACAGACATCTGAGGAAGGCACAGTCCAACCATGTGTACAAAATCACCATCTCCTGGGACTTCCCTGATGGTCCAGTGCTTAAGACTGTGCTTCCAATGCAGGGGGTGTAGGTTCGATCCCTGATCAGGGAACTAAGATTCCACATGCCTCACAGTGTGGCAAAAAGGAAAAAAAAAAAAATCACTGTCTCCTACCCGACATGTTCACACATCCAGAAGAACCCAGAAAATCGCACTGGTAGCAAACATACAGAAACACCCCCGGCCAATCCACCAGGTAGGACCTTGCCTGCTGTCCTTGTTGACTGAGCCTGTCCCCAGGTTCACTTTGACAGGTTGGTGTTGTTTAGTTGCCAAGTCATGTCTAACTGTTTGTGACCTCATGGACTGCAGCACGCTAGGCTCCTCTTTCCTTCACCGTCTCCCAGAGTTTGCTCAAATTCACGTTCATTGAGTCGGTAATGCCACCGAACCATCTCATCCTCTGCCACCCTTTTCTCCTTTTGCCTTCAATCCTTCCCAGAATCAGGTTTTTTTTTTTTTTTTTTCTGGTAAGTCTGCTGTTTGCTTCAGGTGGCCAAAGTATTGGAACTTCAGTTCAGCAACTGTCCTTCTGATGAATATTCAGGGTTGATTTCCTGTAGGATTGACTGGTTACATCTCCTTTCTATCCAAGGGACTCTCAAGAGTCTTCTGTAGCACGAGAAATCAAAAGCATCAATTCTTTGGCACTCAGCCTTCTTTATGATCCAACTTGCCCATCTGTACATGACTATAGCAGGTTGCCAGGGGATAAAAATGTAAGAAGTGAAGGCAGGAAATAATCAGGGGTGGCCCAGATCAATGTCCTGGACTGAGATCTCACTTCAGGGTAAGAGCTTTACTCACCCCTGGGTTTTTTCACACTGGATTCAGCTATTGCTTCATCTTCACCCCTACCAGAATTCTCTCTGGTCTTGGGCAAGTGAAGGGGAAATTCTTCTAGATAGCAGTAGTATTTGAGGCAGTACATCTCAGTGACTAACTCTGCTGACTCTGGATCCAGACAGCCTGGGTTCGTGGCTTACTAGCTGTGTGTCCATGGGCAAGTTACTTAACCTTTCTGTGCCTTGGTGTCTCACCTATAAAATAAGGCTGCCTTGTGGAGTTGTTGTGAGGATTAAATGAACTGATACACGTGACACAAGGCCTGAGTAAGCAGTCAGTAAATGTTAGCTATAATGATGATGATAATAACAACAACAATAACAGTCAACATTTATTTAGCACATACTAGAGGGGCTTCCCTGGTGGCTCAGATGGTAAAGAATCTGCCTGCAATGCAGGAGACCAGGGTTTGATCACTGGGTCTGGAAGATCCCCTGGAGAAGGGAATGGCTACCCACTCCAATATTTTTGCCTGGAGAATCCCATGGACAGAGGAGCCCCGCAGTCTGTGGGGTCACAAAGAGTTGGACACAACTGAGCGACTAACATTTTCATTTTTTCTTCAGGTGCCAAGCACTAAGTGCTATAAGAGTCTGATATCATTTAAGTTTTGCTCCAGTTTTATGGATTAGGGTTCAGAATCTCCATTCAACAAATGAAGAAGTGGAAACTCAGAGAGGTTAAATACCTTGTCCAAGGTCACACAGCTAGTCCCAGTGGAAACTGGATTCCAGTGCCCAGTCTCTGATTCTTAACCCCAGTGTTCTTTTTAGACAATAAAGTTGCTTTTAAGAAGAGTCTGTTTGGGGACTTCCCCGGTGGTCCAGTGGTTAAGACTCCACACTCCCAGTGCAGGGGCTCAATGAAAAAAAGCCCATGTTGTACAACACAAGGAATATAGCCCAAATTTTCTAATAACTATATATGGAATATAACCTTTAAAAATTGTGAATCACTATATTGTCCATTAATTTGTATGATATTGTACATCAATATTGTACATCAAGAGTTGTGCCCGACTCTTTGCAACCCCATGGACTGCAGCCCACCAGGCTCCAATGTCCATGAGATTTTCCAGGCAAGGATACTGGAGTGGTTTGCCACTTCCTTCTCCAGGGGATCTTCCCAATCCAGGGTTTGAATCCGGGTCTCCTGTACTGCAAGCAGATTCTTTATGGACTGAGCTACAAGGGAAGCTCATTGCATGTCAACTATAATTTTAAAAGAGAGATTAAAAAGAAGAGACTATGGAACAGGAGCCTGGTGCTTGAGAGAGGAGACTAAGAAAGTTGGAATGTCCTTAGAGATCTTCCAGATCACCCCTTCATTTGCCAGTTGAGGAAATAGGTTCAGAGTAGGTGACTGACTTGTCCAAGGACACACAGCAATTGGCAGACTCAAAACTTCAACCCAGATCTGTGTCACTCCAAATCCAAACAAGGGAAAGAGGGAGCTGGGAGGGAGAGAGTACATGTGAAAGATACGAATGGTGATCCACACTCTTCAAAACTCTTTGGTCAAATGTTCCAAGTTCTTCTAAAAGACAACTGAGAAAATGAAAGAGATGGAGGTGGAAATCAGTAGAGTCTCAAAGACACACATTTTTTTAACGTTTATTCTTATTGATTTATTTGCCTCCATGTGGGATCTCTGAAGTTCCTTGTGGCATGGGAACTCTTGGTTGCAGCCTATGGGATCTGATTCCCCGACCAGGGATCAAACCCAGACCTCCTGCATTGGGAGCGTGGAGTCTTAGTAACTGGACCACCAGGGAAGTCCCTACATTATTTTATATGGGCAAATTTTTTATGGACTCCACTGTTGAGGTATGTGAACTTGAGTGCGGACAAAGAAATATTATAGAAGTCAAGCTGTGATTGAGGTGGGACATTTAAGGGGCTCCTATTTCTTGATCTGACTGGTGGTTACAAGAGGTTCACTCTATTGGGCCCCACGTTGGTTTTATGTGACTTTCTGTACTTATGTTTTATTTTTCAGTACAAAGTCTTAAAAAAAAAATAACAGCAATGGTAATTTATACAATGACACCTTCCATCACTGTCCTAACCCTGTATGAAGATTTTAGCCTTCTTTCAACAGTTGAGGATGTGAGGTTCATAAAAGAAGGTAGCTTCCTCATAGTCATACAGCAAGTAACTCTGGGAGCCAAGACTCAACCCTTGTGGTTGGTGTGTCTCTGCAGCCCTGCTGTGGCTGGGCTGCCAGTGGCAAGTGGTACCCGACCCCGCAGTGGTGTTGGGGAGATCTGAAAACAGATTCAGAAATACTGACTTCTCAGAAAATAAATAAAGCACACCCCAAAGCACCCCTGGGCTCCCAGGCCTTCTGCTCTCTCTGTACCCAATAAATCTTGTCACTTCTTCGATGGGTTATGCAGAAGGAGGCAGCATGGTCTAGGAGTGGCAAGGACCAGAGCTGTGACCTCAGATGAGTGACCTTGGTCTGGATGACCCAAAGCAAGTCTCTGAGTTTCAGCTTCCTCATCTGTATAATGGGAACAATAAACAGGCACTACGTTATTTGGCTATTATGGTAAATTCAGTGAGATACAGGAAGTGTCAACACACAGAGCAAGTTTGTTCAGTGTTAGCTATTAACCTGCCCAAGCAAACACCATGTGACTCCACTGACAAGATGCTCAAGAACGGGCAAAACTTGAAGACTTCCCTGGTGGTCCAGTGGTTAAGAATCTGCCTGCCAATGCAGGGGAGACATGGGTTCAGTCCCTGGTCTTGGAAGATCCCACTTGCCACAGAGCAACTCAGCCCGTGCTCTACCCTGAGATGCAGTTACTGAAGCCTGCACACTTTAGAGTGATGCTCTGCAGCAAGAGAAACCGCAAAAAGAAAGTAGCCCCAGCTCACTCTCTTTCCCCAGCTCCAGGAAGCTTGATGGCATGTATATAAAAATTCATCCAGCTATACACTTAAGATCTGAATACCATAAGTTATACCTTAGTCTTCCCAGATGGTGCAGTCATAAAGAATCCGCCTGCCAATGCAGGAGACACAGGTTTGATCCCTGGGTCGGGAAGAAGCCCTGGAGAAGGAAATGGCAACCCAGTCCAGCATTCTTGCCTGGAAAATCCCATGGACAGAGGAGCCTGGCGAGCTACAGTCCATGGGGTTGTGAAGAGTCAGAGAGGACTGAGCGAATGAGCACACACACAAGTTACACCTTAAAATAAAATTTGAGTTATAGATGGTTTGAAAAGCCTTTGTTTAATTTCAAAGAGTTCTTTCAACAAGTTTCAAATTAAAATCCAATATAAGGAAACACACACACACATACCAACAGAAGTATCCCAATTTTGTCTTCCCAACATACACTTCCTACCCAATACACAGACATATCCTTCCCAGTACACCCACCAAAATCCCCAACACTTTAGACAGTTAGCCAAAGACCCCAACATCCACACAAACAGAAGTCACAGCCCAACAGAGCAGACATACCTGCACTTCCACTCAACCTCACAGCACATCCATCTTTAAAGAGATGGTTTTCAACTCTGGGTGTGTGTGAAAACATACCTTACTTTTATACACACAGAGACACACACAAACCAAACCCATAGACCAAATTGGCTTGGCCAGATTTGTGAGTCAGACAGACTGGGTGGGGGTCTTGGCTCCACCACTTCCTCACTGCAGGACCTAGGGCAGGTCATGCGATTTCTCTGAGCCTCAGTTTTCTGATCTGCAAAATGGGCCCAATAAGGTCTTCTCTCATGAGATGAAATAAAATAGAAAGGAAGACCAGAAGTAAAAAAACCTTATTGAGGGAAGGAGTTGCATGGTTTGTCTCTGTATCCTCGATGACTCACAACATGTCATTACAGTAGACTCATAGGTGTTGTCAGTTCTCACCAGATTAAATTTGCTACAATCCCAATGGAAATTCCAGCAAGGTTATTGGAGGACATTGGCAAGTGGATTCTGAACTTCGTGTAGGAGAGCTGTGGCCCAGGAATTCTCAAGACACTCCCTTAGTCATAATCTTAGTAATATGTGGTGATTAAGCAGACAATAGAAAAATGAAAAATGAGGGGAGGGTGAGCCTGGGACATAGGGGTGAGCCAGGGGGAACAGCATGGGCAAGGGATCTGAGGCTGGAGGGCCTTTGGTTCATTTGAGGAACTGAGAAAGGCAGGTTAGAGAGGATTAGAGGGGGCACTAGCGGTAAAGAACCCCCTGCCAGTGCAGGAGACGGAAGAGACACAGGTTCCATCCCTGGGCTGGGAAACTCCTCTGGAGGGCATGGCAACCCACTCCAGGATTCTTGCCTGGAGAATTCCATGGACAGAGGAGCCTGGCGGGCTACAGTCCATGGGACAGCAAAGAGTCGAACATGACTGACGCAACTTAGCAGGCACGCACACAGAGGGGACAGAAGGGTACGAGGTGGCCCAGAGATGGGGGCAGAGGTGAGCAGAGACTATTTGTGCTGTTGGGAAGCCTTGAATACCACCCCAGCTGCAGAACTGAGGACCTCAGTTTCACCTTGGCTTTGCCCTGTGCCAGTCTTGGTGCCCCACTGGGGACAGGGGTTGGGGGGACACAGGGAGAGGAGAGGATGGCTTAGGTTTCAGGGAAACAGGAGCAGTCATCTCACTATGATCTCTTAGGATCTAACTTCCCACGGATCCCCAGAATCCTGATACCAGAGGGGTGCCCCTAAAGCGTCCTCCATCCTCTTCTTTCAAGTCAGCATTCTGAGCAGGGTGTTTTCAGACCCTCCGCCAGGAAGCCCCTCATCCTCCCCGGTGTCAGAGAGGACTAGCCTCCCTCCATAAAAGCCAGGTGAAGAGGAGTAGCTGGAGAACGGGGCTGGTTCAGCGCGTTTAACCCAGCGGTAGTGTTCGGCGTTCCCCCCACCGCCCATGATCGCCAGGGGTCAAGACCGTGCCCTCGGGGGCCTGCGGCTGGAGGACTGGGGAATCCTTCTGCCGGCCCAGCCTGGACAGCTGCACGGCCAGGTGTGGCCGCGGAATTTGCTGTGTCGCCCGTTCGCGCAGCCGGAGCGGAAAAGCCTCAGCGTCAGCGCCCCCTTCTCGCCAACAGCGGTTGGGCCCCACATTCCTGCGGAGCGGGGCGGGGGCCAGGCGGCCACATCAGACGCCAGACCCGGAGAATTCTACTGGGCGGGGCCGGTAAGAGACCAGTGGACCCTCTGGGACTCCTCACCCCTTGGTGGTACCGGAGCTGAGCCGGATCTCCCATTTGATAAATGCGGACAGCGACACTTGGCCTTGTCTATTTCCTAAGCGGTGAGCATCTTAATTTTAGAGGTGACCATCTATTGTGTGCCTACTGTGTGCCTCATACCTGGCAAATGAGATTTCGCTTACTTGTCCGGGCAACAAAGTTGGCTGAATACTGTCCTCATTTTTCACCTTCTTTTTTTTAAAAAAATATTTATTTGGCCACACCTGGTCTTCCTTGCGGTGGGTCTAGTTCTCTGAACAGGGACGAACCCAGGTCCCCTGTGTTGGAAGCAGGGAGTCTTAGCCACTGGACTGCCATGACCTCTAAACTCTACCAACGGTAAGCACTGTGACTATGTGGCTGCATTTTAGCAGTCAGGTAAGGTCAGATCTGGGAGGCAATATGGGCCAGAGGTTAAGCTCTTTGCCCCTTGAGCACACTGACCCTAGTTTGAATCCCAGCTCTTCAGCACTGCTAGCTGTGTGACCTTGGCTAAGTTACTGAGCCTCTCTGGGCCTTGGTGTTTCCCTCTGTAGACTGAAGTGATCACAGTACCCACCTGCCGTGTGAAGGAAGAGCTTAAGTACAGTAAAACACTTAGCACCGTGCCTGGCACCTGGTTAAAGGCTCAGTATGTTATAAATCAACGTCACTTCCATAAAAAACAAAAATAAAACAACTAGCTAAATCTTTAAACTAGTAAAGGAGACAATTTAATTCATGTTTAACTCAACTTTAAGAATAGAAGCATTAAAATATGACGTAGGTACATCTGAATTCTATGCTGTACTTTGGATGGGAAGACTGGAGGAAAAAAACTTCAAAAAACTCATTCTCAGAACCTAGGCATTTTATTCCCAGTTTGGCGTCCCCCCTCTTTTTTTTTTTTTTTTTAAATACCACTTCTTAAATTGTGAAATATAACAAATATATAAGATTTATAAAATATAAACATATAGTTAAATGAATATTTTTAAAGCAAATATCTCTGTGACTCTCCCCAGGTAAAGAAGCAGAACTCTGTCTACACCCTGAAAACCCTCTGATCCCAATGGCCTCCCTCGGTCCTACAGGTAACTGCTATAATGCCATTGACAGAGCCCTTTCCTAGCCTTCCCCCATCCCCTTATTTTACCAATGCTCTTTCCGGCAAAAACAAATAAAAAACCAAACCAAATCAAACCAATCAAAAAACCCTCCTTCCAAAACTTGGGATTCCCTGGTGGTTCAGATAGGAACGAACCCTCCTGCCGATCCCTGGGTTGATCCCTTAGAGAAGGACATGGCAACCCACTCCAGTGTTCTTGCCTGGAGAATCCCATGGACAGAGGAGCCTGGTGGGCTACAGTCCATGGGGTTGCAGAGAGTTGGACATGACTGAGCAACACTCTCCAAGCCTCAGCCCCATGACTGTTTCAGAGAGGAGGGTCCTGGGGTCTGCAGGATGCAGTGGCCAGAGAGGAAGCAGGCATGTACTCAAGGCTGCTGGGGCTGCTAGCCGGCCCTCCTGCCTCTCTCCCTTTGGCCAGAAGGTGAACAAAGCCAGATCCCTGCCCTGCGGTGCCAGCTCTCCTGATCCTGTTCCCAAGTGGTCCCAGAGGCTGGGCATGTGTGTGCTGGGGGCACAGCCAGTGGATCCAACCCCCTCCCCATTTGGCAGTCAGGCAGTCTGGCCTCTGGCAGCTGCTGGCTTTGCTCCGCTGCCTCATCCAAGGGAGCGGCTAGCTGTCCCCTCCGGCCAGAAAGAGAGGTGGCCAGAGGTTCAGATGAGGGAGGCATTGCAGAGAAGGAAAGGGCTGGCTGCTGGGGAGGAATACTTCTGCCCTCTGGCCAGGAGCTGTGGACAGAGGGCTGCCCGCTGGGAGAATTATTGGGCTGTCTACTGCGCTCCCTGCCACACCAGGAATGAATTATTTCGGGCACACCAGCCAACAAAAAAGCACCTGCTGGTTGCTCTTCCTGGAATGACTGCTTCCCACTGTTCCTCTGGCCACCCTCTGGCCAGTCCTTCCAACCCCAGCTTGGACAGAAATCCTCTCTTCTAAGAATTCTTCCCTGACCCTTCCCTGACTCTACGGGGTCTTCTCCTCATGCCCCAAGCATCCTCTGCTTAACCCCTTCTCATTTTCTCACTATATCTTTCAAGCCTTTATGGACCAGAAACCTCTCTCACAGTGATTTATCATATTGGGAACCCTTATTAGTAAAAAACAAACAAAAAAAGTTCATAATTATTACTTTCTGCTGTTTCTCTTCTGTTTCTAAGGAAATGATTTAAATTTTAAAATAATTTCCTTTACAGCCACAGTTAATAATTATCCTTTAATTTATGTAACAAAATACAATTTTTTGAGTGCTTAGTAGGTGCCAGATATGGTTTTAATGCTTGGGATGCATTAGTGAACAAAATAGGCAATGCTCCCTACCTTCTAGGGGTGATAAGCAAGTAGAAAAGATGGAAAATAATTAAGTAAATTAGAAAATACATTTTTTTATAAAGTACATTTTTAAAAGACTCTTTGATGATGCTCCTAATCCATCAAAACCTCCTGCTTTTTGGGTTAAATCAAGTGATACAGGACAATTTACTTTTAAAACTGACGAAGATCATTGTCAAAATAAAGATCTCTTTTCCAGTGGAAACACTCACTTTTTGTTGTTATTCTACCCCAGTAGAATTTAACTGTATGAGTCTATAGCATTATAATGTAATATGGTTATAAAGAAGAAAAATCCTGTGGAAGAAGGCAATCAAGCTTACATTTATTTACTTATTTGGCCGTGCCAGGTCTTGGTTACAGCATGCCGGATCTTTCACTGCTGCCCATGAACGCTTAGTTGTGNCTGCGCTCCCTGCCACACCAGGAATGAATTATTTCGGGCACACCAGCCAACAAAAAAGCACCTGCTGGTTGCTCTTCCTGGAATGACTGCTTCCCACTGTTCCTCTGGCCACCCTCTGGCCAGTCCTTCCAACCCCAGCTTGGACAGAAATCCTCTCTTCTAAGAATTCTTCCCTGACCCTTCCCTGACTCTACGGGGTCTTCTCCTCATGCCCCAAGCATCCTCTGCTTAACCCCTTCTCATTTTCTCACTATATCTTTCAAGCCTTTATGGACCAGAAACCTCTCTCACAGTGATTTATCATATTGGGAACCCTTATTAGTAAAAAACAAACAAAAAAAGTTCATAATTATTACTTTCTGCTGTTTCTCTTCTGTTTCTAAGGAAATGATTTAAATTTTAAAATAATTTCCTTTACAGCCACAGTTAATAATTATCCTTTAATTTATGTAACAAAATACAATTTTTTGAGTGCTTAGTAGGTGCCAGATATGGTTTTAATGCTTGGGATGCATTAGTGAACAAAATAGGCAATGCTCCCTACCTTCTAGGGGTGATAAGCAAGTAGAAAAGATGGAAAATAATTAAGTAAATTAGAAAATACATTTTTTTATAAAGTACATTTTTAAAAGACTCTTTGATGATGCTCCTAATCCATCAAAACCTCCTGCTTTTTGGGTTAAATCAAGTGATACAGGACAATTTACTTTTAAAACTGACGAAGATCATTGTCAAAATAAAGATCTCTTTTCCAGTGGAAACACTCACTTTTTGTTGTTATTCTACCCCAGTAGAATTTAACTGTATGAGTCTATAGCATTATAATGTAATATGGTTATAAAGAAGAAAAATCCTGTGGAAGAAGGCAATCAAGCTTACATTTATTTACTTATTTGGCCGTGCCAGGTCTTGGTTACAGCATGCCGGATCTTTCACTGCTGCCCATGAACGCTTAGTTGTGGCTGCTGCTGCTGCTGCTAAGTCACTTCAGTCGTGTCCGACTCTGTGGGACCCCATAGACAGCAGCCCACCAGGCTCCCCCGTCGCTGGGATTCTCCAAGCAGGAACACTGGAGTGGGTTGCCATTTCCTTCTCCAATGCATGAAAGTGAAAAGTGAAAGTGAAGTCACTCAGTTATGTCCGACTCGTAGCAACCCCATGGACTGCAGCCTACCAGGCTCCTCCATCCATGGGATTCTCCGGGCAAGAGTACTGGAGTGGGGTGCCATTGCCTTCTCCGCTTAGTTGCAGCACGTGGGATCTAGTTCCCTGACCAGAGAGTGAACCTGGGCCCCCTGCATTGGGAGTGTGGAGTCTTAGCCACTGGACGACCAGGAAGGTCCCACCCTTTCTCTTTTTCGGTTGTGCTGGGTCTTCATTGCTGCATGAGGGCTTTCTCTAGTTGTGGAGAGCCAGGCTACTCTCTTGCTGGAGTGCCTGGGCTTCTCACTTCGATGGCTTCTCTCACTGCAGACCTCAGGCTTCAGAAGTCGCAGCATATGGGCTCAGCAGTGGGGACCCTCCAGCTCTAGAGCAAAGACTCAGGAGTCGTGGTACACAGATTAGTTGCTCCGCTGGATGTGGAATCTTCTTGGACCAGGAATCGAACCTGTGTCCCCTGCACTGGCAGGCAGATTCTTAACCACTGGACCATCAGGGAAGTCCCCATGTTTCTTTTTATTTAATCTTTAGTGTATATATATTCATGTTCAGCCTGGCCAAAGCCCAGTCAGAGCCTCAGAAGATTCCCACACAACCATTCATAGATTTAGTAATTTTACATTTTTCAAAGAACACAAACTGCCATCAAAATAAAAAGACAAATAAACATGACTTTCAAAAAATTCAAAGAGCAGACTGTTTATCTGTCCAAGGGAGACTTAGACGCCAAGATAAATTCTATAATCTTCAAACTCTTACAGCAAGTGACATACATGTGGAGCTTGCTTATGAAATTGCATTTTGCATTCAGCAAGAAAAAGCTACTGTTTTTGTAACAGACATATCTTTGTTTCTAGTTCTCCATTTCTATAGTAAACATGAAGCCATGTGCTTCTAAAATCTGATAGCAAGAAACCTAAAATATAAAATTCTGAGCAAAGGTTACAATTATGATAATCTGATTTTAAATTTTGAAACCTTATGGGATGGATTTGTAGAGATTTAGTTGAAAGTGCTTCCAAGTATGTATTAAACTTTTCTTTTTATGAATATCCGCAAACTGACTTTTTAAAAAGAATGAATCTGGCTCACCAATATTTCAAATGAACATTTTAAACTTTCATGTCTGATTCTGTTGTTCCTTCATTTACTCGCTGAGATATTTCTTTAACAAGAAGTTCACTGGCTCCCTGGTTATTCAGTGACTTTGTTCCCCTAAGAGTGGCAGGAAAAATGCTTGATTATTTCCCTTTATTTAATAGCTGTCAAAATAATAAGAGCTGATTTCTCCAAAGGTAGCCATTACTTTTTTTTTGGTAGCTACTACTTTTAAAGCACATTATGAACCTCTGGGACATCCCTGAAGGTTCAGTGGTTACAACTTCAGGCTTCCAATGCAGGGGGTGCAGGTTCCAGGTTTGATCCCGGGTCAGGGAACTAAGATTCCACATGCCTCACAGCACAACCAGAAAAAAAGCTACTAAACAAATGCGTGTGTTTCCATCCATTGCCATTAATATTTTATTTAGGCTCAAGTTGTCCCATCTTTGGCCTGTGGGAGCTTTTCTAATTGGCTTCTGCGTCCTCCTGAAATGACCTTAGTAGTCCTTGGTAGGTTATGGCTTCCTTACTTTCTGGTTTTGACAAGATGGCCCAGCTTCATCTTGCCTCAGGCTTGAAAAATGTTGTTTTTTAAGAAATGAATCTATAGTTATTAAGGACACTTGTCCATCCAAAACATCAGAGATCTTAACATCTAGCCCAACGCTTGGTACATGGCAAATAGTTCGTAAGTGTTGGTTTGCTGAATAAATTAATGATGATCACCTTCACTAGGGGAAGTTGCTTGAGGTCAGAGGCCATATAATTCAAACAAGCATTTATTTATTCTTGAATAAATAAATGAAGGAATGAAACCCAACAAATTAGGGGATACCACTCAGTCTTAAGCAGGGCAAAGCCATGATGTTTGTAGTTTTCCATCCCCTCCTGGTGGGGAAGGGTAGGACACAGTCCTCCAATGCCTTAGAATCTTCTAGGGAAATGTTTCTTACATTACAGATCCACACCTATTAGTGAGTGGGTCATGACCAGCATGTTTTAAAAATTCAATTTATAATTGAATAGAAACTATCGGAGTGCCTCATACAGTAGAGGCAGACTCTGTCATGAACTGTCATGAAGCTCTATTTACAGCTATGTCTATATGCTTGTTAACAAACAGAGTCACTGATGCTACGCATGTGTGTACTGGATCACAACCAGTGATTTGTTGATAAGTGTTTAACAACTCTCTCTCTAAGGGAAAATGTGTATTGTGTTTGCTGTTGAGCATAATCACTTCAGTCATGTCCAGTTCTTTGTGACCTCCATGGACTGCAGCCCACCAGGATCCTCTGTCCATGGGGATTCTCCAGGCCGGAATACTGGAGTGGGTTGCCATTCCTTCTTTCAGGAGATCATCCCCACCCAGGGATCAAACCTGCGTCTCCTGCGTCGCCTGCCTTTCAGGCAGATTCTTTACTGCTGAGCCCCTGGGAAAGTTTATACATATATAAAAGTATAATACATTTCTCTTAATTTAAAGAATGTAGCACATAATTTTAAAATAATGAAATATGCAAACACTCTTCACTCTGAATCCCATGTAGCGAACTGCTTCTTCTAGAATGCTTCCATTGATGTCTAATTTACTGGTCTCTTGTCTCCACAGCCAACCTCATGTTTCAGTTTAACCATGTTTTGATAAATGGAGTTTCATCTCAGTGCAGACAATCAATAAACACTCAATAAACCAAATAAAGCCCTGATTTCCAGTACTTGCCATTTCTCTTAATGTAAATACTCCCACCAGAGCTGGTTTCAAGCTACAAATTGATGCCGACAAACACACAGTTGGCGAATTTGCGCCATAACATACAAGAGATAGAAGCAACCCGAGGGGAGTGGATAATAGAGTAAAATAATTAGGGAACGATGACTTTTGAATATTTATTCTGCGTTTAATTGTTCATGTATACACTGTGATTGTTAATGGTGGCTTTAACAATCAACTTGCAAAAGTCCTGAAAATTTAACAATTTGTTCTCACAGGCACACAGCTGGATTTACAACATGAATATGTATTTCTTAATGTAGGTTGGAGTTTAACTGAAACAAGAAAAATTCTCTAGAAACCTACCATTTTTCAGGTCTGGGTTTAACCCTGTCTTTGAAAATCTTCAGGGATGAAGCTGCAAAGTCTCAGTTGGAACAAACCCATTTCCTTTCTAGAGGAATACAAATCCTGAAATTCACAGGAGTAAATTTTTTGCTAGTTCCTCTGGGTGATGTCTAGAATTTTTGTCACCCAGAAGAACACTTTCCCTTTCTCTTGGGATGGGGGATCAACATTTGGATTTTCACCAGGAGAGACCACTTAGCTTATAATGTCTAGTGTACCTCTCTGTTCCCAGCCATCATGCAACTTGCTCTAGAAAGTGACAATAATTGAGCAACTGACAGTCTGCAGGAAACAGAGAGAGTTTCAGATACTATTTACAAGCTGCCTTCACAATTAACATCTTTCTGGCTGTGTGGTTTTCATCCCCAATTATGAAAAGCCAAATTAGTGACTGTATAATCAGTACTGTTGTTCTGTTGCTAAGTCGTGTCCGACTCTTTGCGACCCCATGAATCGCTGCACGCCAGGCCTCCCTGTCCATCACCAACTCCCGGAGTTCACCCAGACACACATCCATCAAGTCCCTGATGCCATCCAGCCATCTCATCCTCTGTCGTCCCCTTCTCCTCCTGCCCCCAATCCCTCCCAGCANTTTTTTTTTTTTTTTTTTTAAATTTATTTATTTTCTGGCTATGCCCTGAGACATGTGGGATGCTTCTTCCCCCACCAGGGATTGAACCCACACCCTCGCATTGGAAGTGTGGAGTCTTAACCATTGGATGGCCAAGGAAGTCCTTTTATTTTTTTTTAAACCTCTTGGATTTTAAGTTTATTGACACAAACACTGATTTGCAATAGTGAAGGGAAACTTTGAAAGATAAAACTTCCCCCTTGAGGTGAGCTTCCGTTCTTTGGAATTACAGTGTCTGCGGTATCTTGCAAGAGTCAGTCCAACTTTGCTCATCTACTTAAAACCCTGGTTTCTTTCTCTAGCAGCTTCATCAGATACCTGACAGGTCTTGACTCTAGCCAGATCCTTGCATGTCAGTCCCAGGGAAGACTTCCATGACAGGTGCTTGGGTATTGTCTGAGGAAGCTTTGGGACCCAAGAAAGTCTGACTGCCTCTGGCCCACCTTCCTTCCTTTGCTGCTCATGGAGGCTGGGCTGAGACTGGATGATGAACATGGTCCTGGCCCAGGTGTCTCTTGCGTGTCTGTTGACTGCACCTGGTCTCCAGGTCATCCACCTTTGATGAACTCAGGGGTGGCAGACAAAATCCAGCCTGTGTGAGCTGGGTGCCCAGCAGCCTGGCAGACAAGTTCCTGTCGTTTGAGAGTTTCCATGAATTCTGGTGTTTTGTTCCACACCTCTGTGCTGGTTATTGGGTTGGCTAAAATGTTACGGAAAAACTCTTAACGAACTTCCTGGTCAAACCCGATAATTAATCAAAAGGAGCTAGTGAATTATTGGCTCTGAAAGGGATTTTAAAGGTCATTTCGTCCCCTCAGTTTTATTTAACAGTTGAGAAACGGAGGCCCAGAGAAGTGTGGTGATAAGTCAGAGTCAGGATTGGAACCTGGGTCTTCTAGCCTGAAGCCAAGCCTCTGTCTGATCATTTTTGCCATGTAGGAAAAAGCTTTGGTGTAGAAAAAGCATGGGCTTGGGGGCTGGCCAAACCTTGATTTCACCTGGGCTTGCTGGTCGTGTGAGTGTGATCCTGGGCAAGTTACCAAACTATTCTTTATCTATCATATGGGGCTAATGACACCTTCCTCACAGGGTAACTGAGTGTTCTCTGGGAAAGTGGATGTACGTAAAAGGTCTGTAATTACTTTCCTGAGCAAGTAACATAGTGCTTAAGATAGTAGGCCCTGGATTTGAAGCCCAGCTCCACCACCGATGACCTCCGCTTTGGGCACGATGCTTCTCTGTGCCTCTGTTTGTATCTCTGTACAGATAAAGTTTTCTTATTATAAAGTGGGGATAATAGCAGTATCTCCCTCATAGAGTTGTGTGAGGATTAGGTGTTAATGGCTTCCCCGGTGGCTTAGATGGTAAAGAATCTGCCTGCAATGTGGGAGACCCAGGTTTGATCAGGAAGATCCCCTGGAGAAGGGAATGGCTACCCATTCCAGCATTCTTGGCCTGGAGGAGTCCATGGACAGAGGAGCCTGGTGGGCTACAGTCCACAGGATCGCCAAGAGTCGGACACGACTGAGCGACGAACGCTTTCACTTTCTTTGAGGTACTCATAGTTCACACACTGATACGGGTGACGTTGTCGTCTGTAGCTTTGACCAGCTTTTTGCCTTTGTCCCTGCTCGCGAGTCCGGAGTCCTGAGGCGTGACACAGGGCTCTCCGCCACACTCTTCACCTCCGCTTTCCTCCTCTACCAGGTATTTTGTCAAGTTGGCCTGGGCCTGGACCTTCTGCCTCCTCCTGCCTTTCATCGCCCTCACCAACTACCACCTGACGGGCAAGGCCGGCCTGGTCCTGCGGCGGCTGAGCACCCTGCTCGTGGGCACGGCCATCTGGTACGTCTGCACGGCCATCTTCTCCAACATCGAGCACTACACGGGCAGCTGCTACCAGTCGCCAGCCCTGGAGGGCGCGAGAAAGGAGCACCAGAGCAAGCAGCAGTGCCACGGGGAAGGGGGCTTTTGGCACGGCTTCGACATCTCAGGCCACTCCTTCCTGCTGACCTTCTGCGCCCTCATGATTGTGGAGGAGATGGCCGTGCTGCACGAGGTGAAGACGGACCGGAACCACCGTCTCCACGCGGCCATCACCACCCTGGTGGTGGCCCTGGGCTTCCTGACCTTCATCTGGGTGTGGATGTTTCTGTGCACGGCCATCTACTTCCACAACTTGTCCCAGAAAGTGTTTGGCACCCTATTCGGTCTGCTGGGCTGGTACGGAACGTACGGCTATTGGTATCTGAAATCCTTTTCTCCAGGACTCCCTCCCCAGAGCTCCAGTTTGAATTTGAAGCAAGACACTTACAAGAAATAAAAGAGAAACAAAAGGGATGAGGGCAGGACCGGGGTTAAAAGGTTTTTCCGTTTCTTTTTCTCCTTAATTGTTTGACTAAATGATCGACCCTGCTTCGGGAAGAAAGCTTACCGGCAGTTTTGGGGTGGGGGGTGCGGTGGTGGAATCTGGGGAGCCGGGCCGGGCCTGGCGACATCACGCTCTGTCACAAGCACCGCCATCCCCAGTCAGGCACTTTGCGTCCCTGGCAAGACTTGACCTTAGTCTGTTACGTCCCTTTTGTCCCTGGATGGCGAGCTCAGGCTCAGCGAGAGGGCAGAATCAGGAAGGCCTCTCTGGTGTGTCTGAATCGGGTGGGGGGGTCTCAGGACCCTCCCTTGCTGCGGTCACTCGCTCCCTGATTCTTAGCTGTCTTCTGTGTCAAGGGCTGCTAATGCTGTTAATTAACAAGCATGCCCTCTGGTCAGTTTTGGATAAGCATTTATTTCCAGCAGGGTTCTTTATATATCACTACCAACCGCCTAAAAGACACACTCTGGTTGTAGTATTTGTTCTATCTGTGGAATGTCAAATACTTCAACTGACATGTGATTAACTACCAAAACAGTTACACTGGAGTGCCTCTGCGACAAAGTATTGGATACTTTTTATGTAACGAACACTGATAATTTTCTGTCCATGTTGTCTAGAACATATTGGTTTTTGGAGCAATAAGGTTATCTCCCGTCCCCTTCTGTTCTGAGTGAGTGCTGTATGGTTTTTAATAACAACCATGGCATTTGTTCTTTGTTGACAGAACTTCCAAAAATAACTCACGACTCCAGTGTTGCACTTTGGCACACGTGTCGAGGCCTTGAGGGTTTTTTAGAATACTAGAACACTCTCGGCTTTATGGTATTAAATTCAAGCTTGCGGGGCTGTTTTCTTGGTTAAGAATCAAACTGGGAAGCAGACATTTGAATAACTTGTTGAATTTTAAGCTGAGTCAGTAATTTTGCAAAATGCCTATTTGCACTGAAACTCTCCTGACCATGCATCAGAGATATTAGACTGAACGGTGTTTCAGAGTCGTGTGATAAGTCTTCTGTCCATTGCTACGGCCCAGGACATTTTTACCCGTTTAGACAAGATTACGGTAAGTCAGAAGTGGAGGAAGGTGTCTTCCCTTGCTTCTGAGGGCAAGAAGCCAACTTGTTTGCAAGAATGTCCCTGTTAAATGGTGGCTTGACTTTGGCCCCTCCTTCTTCTTAACTGGATCACCACCAAAACCACAGCAAACCAGGGTCTGTTCATCTGCCCTTGAACTTAACTTTTTCTTTCCTGTTTGCGGCATTCTCAATTTCCAGCCTTGTCCTTCACCTTGAGAATGCTGGAAAGGGTTAGATACTCTGTTCCATCTGCCCTACAAAGACGCGGTTAGTGCTGTGATAAGATGCCCCTTCCCTCTCTCAGTGTGTCTCCTTAAGCCTTTCATCCCCAGCCCCTTGAATTTTGGATAATCATCCTGGAAGCTTCTTCTATACTCTTTGCCTAATAGCATTAACTGATAAGCACTTGACTGGTTTAACTCAAGCTTAAGTTGCTAGGAGCTTGATGTCTGGGAAATCTTCACTGTAAAACATATTGCTTACAAAGATGTATTTAAAATATGTATTGAAAATACGTATCTCATCTGGCCACAGGTTATCCTGTATCGATCAAAATGTAAGGTGTGACACATTGCACCCCACCTGGCAGTGAGATTCTGGAGGTGTCGCCATGGTGCCCTGGGAGCACTGGCAAGATGCGATGGGCCCCCCAGGAGAATGGTTTTGCTCTCTGGAGCTTCATCTGTAAACCAGGGGTGGCCGAGGGGGTGGGGTAGGTGGCAGGGGCTTGTTGAAGGGATTGAACTCTCTCCTAAGTATCACGTTCAGCACCGAAAGCACCAGACACGAGGTGACGCCAGATATTTGTTTGTCCTAGGTAAACATCTCCAGACATTTCTCTCCTGCAGGTCAGATTCAAGCTCAGCCCTACATTAACTCTGTGGAACACGTCCGTTACCGAATCTTGTCGAGCCATCGGTCTCCCTCCACTTCCTGCTCAGTCTCATCACTTTGCCTGTCACTGGGGGATGTGCTCGCCATCCGTATATGAGACAGCATGGCAAGGCTGAAAGCGTTGGGGTTTAAGCAGGTGGGAGAGGTGGGTCCAAATCGGCACCACCACCGCCAAGAGCAGTCTGACTGTGGGCACGCCTCAATTTCTCCATCTGTAAAATGGAGGTGGTCCTGTCGGGATGAAGGGAAAACAATGCAGGTCAGTGCCCAGCACATGGGTATAGCAGGTGGCCACCCCCCTGCTTCCTTTTTCTTGATTACACCTTTAGGACTTTTTGGCCCCTCTAGAGAAGGCAGGGAAGCCAGCATCTTCTTTGGAGTGCCATTCAGGGTCTGGGTATCCTGCAAAATAGCCTCGTCTTTTGAGAAGTGTCTGTTCCCCCGGTGCTGAACAAGAGGCTTCTGAGGGCGTCTGCAGTCACAGAACACCACCGTGCTTGGTTTGCCTCCGTGTTGAGGTTCATTCGCTGGGGCCCCCTTTTCCACGTGCGTCTGTCATAGTCTGAGCACCAGATTGTATTTCGCGAATGGCTCTTGCCACTGTTTTTGTATACACACAGGTCATGTGTGTAAACAGGCAAATGAAGTAAACTGGAGATAAAGAAAACCTCACATTGCTGCATTTCGTGTGTTCTTTTCCACAACCCTTAATTCCAGAACCAGGAGAGCTCAGCCCGCTTTACGAAAGGAGGGTAATTCTTGGTGGAGCCCCTGGTCGCAGGTAGGGAATTTCAAGGCTGTCGCCACTCTGAATTATTTTCTCCTCAACCCTGGAAACTAAGGATGGGTTGTCATGTATTTCTTAGCTTGCTTTACTCCTTGACCCTATGCCACATCTGTGTCTCAGAGCCCTGAGGTCTGTATCTGCCAGATTTGCAAACACTTTTCTTGGCAGTAGGAGGACAGCTAAGCCTCGAAGAAGTAACACAAAGGGCGGTTACAAAGTTGACTCAAACGAGGTCATCTGTGAAAACGCCTTCTCACTCTGGAGGCCTGTGTGCCTGTGAGGACTTTCTGTACTTTTTAGCACCTACTCCTTTGTCAGCCTGACCTACTCAGTCCTTCCACGCAGTGTCTATAGAAAGTTCAAGGGGTGCAGGATCTGACGCTCCTCCTACAGCAGAACTTCCCAGTTCAAATGTCCTCAGCAGCAGCAAACCCTTCTTGAGTTTATCCTGTGAGCCTGGAGCTGGGACAGGATAATAAAGTCCCTCCCTTCTGAAGCTTGTGGTCCAAAGTCTGTCCCTTCAGAGCTTGAGGTGTGTGCTGGGGTTGCAAAGGGGAATTTGCTACATCTTTGCACCCAAGGAATTTTCAGTCGTGGAGAAGATGCCTGATGAGCCGACAGCCACCATCAAGCGTTCTGAGCGCTGGCCAAGGTCAGGGCCTGGGAACACGGAGCAGAGGACCACCAGCTGCCCTGCAGAATCATGAGATGTTTCCCCGGAACCTAGTTCTTTTGGGTCTGGAAGGACGGGGAAAAGTTCAAATGGTTGGGCAGAGAAGAGAATCTGGGAACATGAGAAGAGCACACAAAGGTGCGGGCATGCGGCGCCCGATTTTCATTCAGATATCTCTTCTCAAGAGACCTGACTTTCCCCTAATGGTCAAGGGCAACGGAAGGAAACATGGCAAACTAAAAGAAAGGCATGGAGATCCTGGATGCGCCCTGCCGTGCCATCAGAGCACTCGGCTACAAGTGCGAATGCCTGCTTTGAGCTGGCTTCCCCCACTGCTTTATCTGCTCTTCTGTGTGACCCTGACCGAGTCACTCAACATCTCTGGGCCTCAATTTCCACATCTGATAAATGGTGGGCACAGATTGGTTAACCTCACCAACTCTTCGACTCTATTTCTCTGTTCCTCTTGATGAAAAGTTCTCCCAAGCGGGTTAGGACTTTTATTTAAGGAAACAACGTGAAAAGAGACTCCCACTCAGCTGGGGTGGCAGCTGGCTTCCCAGTGAGCGATGGGGAAGCCGACCTCTGGGTGCACCTGATCACACCCCAGCTTTTCTCTGCATCAACAATTAATTAATGCAGTTTAGTTCAGAACTAGTGCAGTTCAGACCTGATTGCTTGGCTTTATAGCAACTTCCTGGGCATGGAGAGCTGGACCTGGCTCCCAAAGGGATGAACTTCAGAAGGCTTTTTAAAAAAAGTCTCCAAAATCAAACCTGATAGATACTGATAGATTCAGTATCTATCAAGAAGAAGGAAGGTTCAGTTAAGGGAAACCCTGTGCAGTATAGTCACCGTCAGAAATTGTCGTAGAAACCCCTAATGCAGTCTCTGGGGAGTTTTAAAGTTGAACACACACAGCACAGAAAACAGGTCTTTCCATACCCTGGGGAGAGGGGAGATAGTACATTGGGCCTATGTGATTACCTGGTAACCTTGTTGTATCCAAACTTAAAATGTACAGACCTGGGAGTTCCCTGGTGGTCTAGTGGTTAGAACACGGGGTTTTCCCTGCCTTGGCCTGGCTTCAACCCCTGGTTGGGGAACTGAGATCCCACAAGTTGTGCAGCATGGCTGAAAGCAAAAACAAACCAAAAATTTGTGCAGACCCAACAATCTCTGTCTAGGGATTTAGGCTATGGGAGTGCTCACCAAGGTGGGCAAAAATAAAAGATTTTATTACAGCTATTTGTGATAGTGAAAAGTTGTCAAGATTTATCTGTTGCCAATCAGATAAATAAATTATGGTAATTGTATCGGGGGCTTCCCTAGTGGATCAGATGGTAAAGAATCTGCCTGCAATACAGGAGACCCAGGTTCAATTCTTGGCTCAGGAAGATCCCCTGGAGAAGCGAATGGTAACCTGCTCCAATATTCTTGCCTGGAGAATTCCATGGACAAAGGAGGCTGGCAGGCTACAGTCCATGGGGTCATACAGAGTTGGACACGACTGAGCAAATAATGTACATACCTACCAGGAATATAATACAGTCACTACAAAGAATAAATAGTGTTATATTTAGGGAATCTAGAAGCAGAAAGACTGTGTTTGTGCTGTGCTAGAACTTGCAGCTGTGTGTCCTCGGTCAGGTCAGAATCTTGGAGCCTCTTTGTGAAAGGTAAGATGGGGATAATGCCACATCTTACTCAACATTCATTGCCCCACTAGTTGAGGGGGCACTGTGCTGGGCACAGTGTTAATTCAGAGACACTGTTCTGCCCTCAGGGTGTATAGTCTAGCCAGGCACAGGCAAATCCAAAAGGGTGCAAAGTATTAAAGGCAGAATGTTTCCCTACCCTACCCCAGCACTGTCCCAGCTCAGGCAGAGATGATGTTCCTAACATATGCAGAAAAGCAGAGAAGGGGACTTGCCTGGTGGTCCAGTGGCTGAGACTCTGCACTCCCAATGCAGGGGTCCCTGGGTTCAATCCCTTGTCAAGGAACTAGATCCCACATGTTGCAACTAAGAGTTCACAGACCTCAACCTAAAGGAGCCCACAGGCTGCAACTAAGGCCCAGTGCAGTCAGATAAATAAAATACTGGGGGCGGGAGGGGAAGGAAAGAAAGGGAAGGAGATTATGCTGTTTCTGCCATACACACTGGCTGTGTGACCTTGAACAAGTTCCTCAGTTTCTGCATCTGTAAAATGGAAATAATGTAAGTACCTAACTTGTAGAGTTGTGAGGATTAAATAAATCGATACAAAGGGCTTCCTTAGAACAGGGAGGCACTATATAAATATTTTTCAGGTGCACAGTAAGTCCCTAATGTGCCATCAATATTATAACTACTTTAAAATCAGGAAAAAGAAACCTCAGAGATGTCAATGTTTCCATTTTAATTGACTCAGAGGTAGTTAAAATACAGTCAAATGTGGAAGGCCATGTCCCAGGATCTTTAGAACAAGCAGTCTCTGGGATTGCAGTCTGATTTCAGGGTTAACTAGGCGGTGGGAGAGAGTGAGAGGTGTTTTCAGGGAGAGCTGAAGGGATGGGGTCCCTTGGGCCAACATAAAGTAAGTGAATGCTGTCCCCTTGGAGCTAAGCTAAGGGCTGCCTGGCCCTGGTTTCCAGGCTGTTTCTTTGAGGGATTGGATTGGGAGCCTTATCACTTCCCCTGTCTTCTCTGCCAGGGCATCGCTCACGTGGGGTGTGTGTCTGAGTGCCCAGGAGGTGCGTAGGTGGGGTAGCCTGAGAGCTACTCTGATTAGCATCTTAATTTCTAAAGCAAAGGTATCAGGCCCCACTTGAGCATGCAGCTGTCACCCTTTCTCAGCTCCACTCTTCTCATGCCTTAAAAAAAAATTTTTTTTAATTGGAGGATAATTGCCTTACAATGTTCTGTAGATTTCTGCCATACAACAAAGTGAATCAGCCATGAAGATCCCCTGGAGAGGGAAAGGGCTACCCACTCCACTATTCTTGCCTGGAAAATTCCATGAACAGAGACTGGTGGTCTACAGTCCAGGGGAGGGGGGTCCAAAGGGTTGGAAAGGACTGAGCGCACATGTACCCATGGATACGTATGTCCCCTCCCTCTTGACATGGAGGGAACCTCCCTCCCAAACCCCATCCCAGGGCTCTAAGTTGTTACAAAGTACCACCATGAGCTTCCTGTGTTATACAGAAACTTCCCACTAGCTATCTATTTTACATATTCTCATGCCTTCTTGCCTTCAGTTTGCATCTCCTGAGCATCTGCCAGGGATTGGGAGGGATGCAGGGCTGAATAGATGGGGGCATGAACTGACTCTTACCTGGAGTTATTAGAGGCCTTGAACTAGAACAAGCAGACTGTTCAAATCCTGCCTTTCAATGCCTCAGCTGTGTGACCTTAGGAAAGTCGCTTAACCTCTCTGGGCAACTATGAAATGAGGATGATTCTTTCTACATAACTGGTCTTTGACTGGTTTAATGAGATCATAGACAGGAAGATATATCATAAGTTTTAAAATGTTGAGCTGAGAGATTTACTTTGGTGACTGTCTCTCTCAGAAGCCAGGACACTGTAACTTCTACATGTCCCCAGTAACCTGAACTGGCTTGGTGTCTTTAATATAATTTTTAAAATGCAGCATTGGGACTTCCCCATGGTCCAGTGGCCAAGACTTTGCACTCACAACGCAGGGGGTCCGAGTTCAATCCCTGTTCAGGGAATGAGATCCAATACGCTGCAACTAAGTCTGCATGCTGCCACTCAAGATTCCACATTATGCAATGAAGATCAGAGATCCCTTGTGCCACAGCTAAGACCAGGGCAGCCAAATAAATAAATTTTAAAACGCAGCATTGACTAAGACTTAGTAACAACTAACATTTGTCGTGAACTTTTAAATCTGCTGCCTGATATTTTTAGTGAATTATCTCAGCTGTAGTTCCCAACTAGGCCATAGAGGAAACAGGAGGGGCTTTGGCTTCATCCCAGCTCTGCCACTGTATTAGTCAGCTATTGCAGTAATAACCTCCAAACCTGATGATTTATGACAGCGAATGCTCACAGGTAGCTGCAGCTCTGCGGATATGGGCTGGCCCCAGTTGGCGAGCTCTGCTCCTGGCAAGCTGGACTTGGTCCCAGGCCACAAGCTGGGCTCGAATCTGTTCTACTTTCATTCTAAGGTCCAAGTGAAAAACGCAGCAACTGTAATACCTGGGGCCAGATTACCCTGGTGGTTCAGTGGTTAAGAATCCACCCGCCAGTGCAGGGGAAACCAGTTTGATCCTTGGTCTGGGAAGATTCCACGTGCTGTGGGGCAACTAAATCCACATGCTACAACTGCTGAAACCACGCAGCCTGTGCTCCGCAACAAGAGAAGCCACTGCAGTGAGAAGCCCATGCTCTGCAGCTAGAAAGTAGCCCCCGTTCGCCATAACTAGAGAGAGCTGGCACATGAGTACCCAGTGCGGCCAAAGGGGCCTGTTCTTGTGATGAACACAGGCACCCACATGGCATGTTTAAAGCCTCTGCTCCCATCACATCCTTCCACTAACAGTCCACTGGTCACACGGCAATTCTCTCAGGCAGGGAATATACTCCGTCCACAGTGGGAGGTGCTACAAAGTCACATGTCAAGCGTTATGAATGTATAAACCTATTTGCTGTTTAGTTGCTAGGTGGTATCTGAACCTTTTGTGATCCCATGGATTGTAGCCTGCTAGGCTCCTCTGTCCCTGCAATTTCCCAGGCAAAAATACTGGAGTGGGTTGCCATTTCCTTCTCCAGGGGATCTTCCCCATCCAGGGATTGAGCCCAGGTCTCTTTTGTCTACCTGCATTGGCAGGTGGCTTCTTTACCCTCGAGCCACCAGGGAAGTCCATAACCCCATTAGGGAATCCAACAATCCAATCTTGTACCACTTGTACAATCCACTTGTACTGAGGGTGCTAACTCTCTGAGCTGGCTGTTTCCTCATCAGTGAAACAGGAGAAACCACCCTGGGGACTTCCCTGGTGGTCCAGTGGCTGAGATTCCATGCTCCCCATGCTGGGAGCCCAGGTTCAACCTCTGGTCCTAGAACTAGAGCCCACATGCTGCACCTAAAGAGCCTACACGCTGCGATGAAAACTGAAGACCCTGCATGCCACAGCTAAGACCTGGTGCAGTCAAATCAACATACATATGTGTGTGTAAAGCGATGCTTTGCAGAGTTAGAGACAATTTCTGTGAATTTCCTAGTTCCTGGTTAGGACTCAAAGGATGGCAGCTACTGTTATCAGCTCCATTGAGAGATGAGAAATCTAAGGGTTTTAGGCAATGTGGGCCCAGGCTGCAAGGGAAGAACCAAATAGGTCTTTGGAAATATGCTGTTATGACTTGGGCAGTAGGTTCGGTGACTTTGGCAATGAGCAGCCAATGAGCTGAAGATGACACAACACGACCTTCAGCAGCGCTTACTGTCCTGCCCAACAGCATCTTTCTGTGAGGGCTGGAGAGACTTTCCCGACAGTGTGAACACTGGGGGCACCCGTTACCACAGTCCTGGTGCTGGTGGTGGTGTCTGTCTTCATGACTAGACTGAATTCTGGTGGCTCCACCTCCTCTTCATCTCCGCATCCCTCCTAGGGGCCTCACAGAAGGTTCAGCAATGGATGGACTCTGAGTAATCGCTTGCCTGTTGACTCTTGTCCACACCCTAGCTCTCACTTGGCTCTCTAGCTCACTCATAGTGGGTTCCTGACCAAACCAGGCATCCCAGGCTTCAGTTTCTGCATACATAGAACAGGCAGGTGGGAGCTCACAGAGGCTTTGAGTCTACAGTTCTCTCCAGAAGTCTGTCTGTGCCACTTCTCATTCAGTTTCTCCTTATAATCTGTTCTCTCCTTCCTGAGCAATAGGCTGGCCAACCAGGGACTACATTTCCCAGGCTCCTTTGCAGCTGGGTGAAACCCAGCAATTAAATTCTTGGCCTTGAACCAAGATCGGAAGTCACCTGGCCCTCTTGCACGACGGGGCCTTAAAATACTGGACAGGTGCTCTAATATCCTCTCTATCCTTTCATATCAGAAAAAACCTGGCCTCACCAGCTCAAGCCTTGGGATTCCCCAAAGCCATCAGTTATTTCCTCTTTCTTTATAAAAGTAAAATGGTCAAAACTGGCGACAGAGTTGGGAGAGTCAGGTTCACAGAGTCTGAATGTTGTGTCTCTACCCCTCTAGCCCTGACCTCTGGGAACGAGAGCTAGATGGACAGCTTAGGTTTGGAAATGAAAAGCGGCGGCTCCTCCTGGATGCTTTATTGGGGGCTTTCAGTGGTTTCTAAGCATGAGCGGCAGTGACACCAGACCCTTTCCCAACATGCAAAAGGCACAGGGAAGTGAGATGCCCCGGGGGCTGGCAGCGTGGATACAGAGACAACCCCCCACACACACACCCCCGCGAGACATAGTGGGGCTCAGAGGAAGCCCCGAGTGATGGGGAAGGCAGGCATCGAGAGAGATGGCTTTGGCAGAGGCAGGAGAAGCGACCCAAGGACCATCCATCTCCAAACCCAACACTCTGGCCAGGGCTGAACTTCCGAGAGATGGTCAACATGGCTTTTACTGAAAGTCTACCTCACATGGCGGGAAAACTCAACTCCAGGTGGAAAGAGGAGGATGGGATGGGCGCTGCCTTCAGGAATTTCCGGTAGGGTGCCAGACCAAGCGCTCTGCTCAAATCAAGAGGGGAATGGCAGGGTGTGCTTGTGGCATCGGTCCCAGACACAGCCTCTGGTTGGATGTCACTGCCTTGGCTTCAGCCAGTGCTGACTCAGTTCAGGTCCAGGAGAAGAATGAAGCCCCTGAGCCGATCATCAGGGGTCTCCCATGCGGGTTTCCGGGTCTCCAGCCCCACCCGGAAGTACCGCTTAGAAGAGTCGAGTCTTGATGTTGGCTTTGTCCTGTGGAAGAGTTTCCCTGGGCAAGAGGGAAGAGGGGGCGAGGGTCAGGCCCTCTGAGCCCCCAGCACCTCCCAGAATTTGGGCCCTGGTGAATGAAATGGCCTGGGACTCACCTCAGATCCCAACTAGTCCCCACAGTTCCATCTTGAGACCTTGAATCAAAACAAACAAACAAACAAAAGGCATTCGTGTTTTTGTTTTTCCTTTCTCTCTCTTTCCCAGTCATTCTTTTTCTCCTTTAGTAGAGCCGTGGCCTCAACTCAGGGCATTGGCAATGTCTACTCCTAAACTATGGAATGTTTTCACACTGACTAGAATTACTTGAAACAAGGGGTGGGAGGGGGCTGTCCAAGCGTTCGTGAGACGAGACGGTGTGTTACCGAGAGCTCGTGGGGAATCACACAGCACAGAGACACCGACAGTCAGACACCAAGCCCAGGGCCTGGCTTTAGATGTATTTTTTCTTGAGGTACCAGTAGGCAAAGTAGCCCATCCCTCCCAGGGAGCCCATGAGAAAGGACGCCCCAAAGAAGGATGGCGGCTTCCGCTTGACCAGCCGGAACGCGTTGGGGATGACCGCCGACAGCAGAGTGGTGTGGATGTCGCCCAGAACCTTCCGGAAGGCAAAGCGTTTCTGGACCCTCTCGAAGAAGGACTGCAGGTTGGGCCGGCTGCCGTCTTCCCAGTATTTCTTGGACAGTCCCAGGAATTTGAGGCGGTGCAGGGTGGCTCCCAGGAGGACATCCGCAAGAGTGAAGGCACAGCCGCAGAGCCACAGCTCGCATTTCTGCCCTGGAGTGGAAGAGAGACAAGATGGCGGTGGGGCGGGCTCAGTTTCTCTCCCATAACTCCCTGCGCTCTCATCACTTACGCCTCTGGCTTCTGTCTGCCGGCCATAGTGTTTCCCCAAGATCACCCACTCCTGTACTTCTTTCATGATTTTGGCCATATGCATATACTTCCTATATTACCCTTTTCTTTTAGATCAGCTGAGCTGTTAAATGCAAATATATGTATTTAGGGGCCTTCCAGGTGGCACAGGGGTAAAAGAATCCACCTGCCGATGGAGGAGATGTAAGAGGCCCAGGTTTAATCCCTAAGTCAGGAAGATTATTTAAACTCTGGATTTACATATCACACTGCTTATTTTCCAGCTCTACTTGTCTGTTCACTGGGTGTTTCAAACTGGACAAGTCCAAAGCTGAATTCCTGATCCTCACCCCAAATCCACCACACTCATCCACACATCAGTAACAGTACCTCCCTCCATTCAGTTATTCAGGCCCAAAGCCTCATGCCATATTGAATTCTTCTCTTTGTTTCAAACCCACATATACTTTGGCAGCAGGTCCCCCCACTTTACTTTCAAAAACATCCAAAGTTGGATGTTACCTCCACTGTTACTATCTGGTCCTAACAATCATTATCTTTTGCCTTTGACTCCCTAGAGTCTAGTCTCAGCACAGTAGTCAGAGGAATCCTGTTAAACCTTAAGTCAGATCATGTCCTTCTCTCTGATCAAAGCCCTATAATGACTCCCTGTCATGGTCAGAGTACAAGTTGAAGCTCTGGGCTTCCCTGGTGGCTCAGTGGTAAAGAATTCACCTGACAATGCAGGGGACATGCGTTTGATCCCTAGTCTGGGATGATTCCACATGCCACGGGGCAACTAAGCCTGTGTGCCACAGCTGCTGAAGCTTGAGCACCTACTTACCTATGCTTTGCGACAAAAGAAGCCACCACGAGAAGCCTGCACACCGAAATTAGAGAGTAGCCCCTACTTACTGCAGCCAGATAAAGCCTATTTGCAGCAATGAAGACCCAGTGCAGTCAATTAATTAATACTTTAAAATATTTAAAATGTGTATCTGGTGGTATGTTGTATGGGTCGGAAAGAGTCAGACACAACTGAGCATGTGTGCTGGTCATGGAGATGTGATAAGACACAATGTCTTCCCTCAAGAGGTTCGTGGTTTCATGGGAAGAGGAGCTAAAATGTAATGAAGGCTCTGATCAAAAGTTTGTTCTTGACTATGGAACCTTCCAGATGCTCATGAGACTTCCGATGAGAGACGATGTGTCTGCAGTTAGAGGCACAGGTGCGTGCCATCATCAAGGGCATGAGTGGAGATGGAGCTGAGAACGAGACCAAGGATGGAGCTTTGGGGGCATCACGACTGAGATCTTGGGCAACAAGAAGCAACCAGCGAAGCAGCATGAGAAGGAGCAGCCTATGGGGTGGGAGATGACCCAGGAAAGGGCAGTGCCCTAGAAGCCAAGATAAGAAAGTGTGCCAGGGAGAGAGGGCTCAGCTGAGGTCAGATGCTGCCGGAAGGTCACAGAAGGGGAGGCTGAGACCTGGAGATTGCATTCGGCGGCTGCTGACCTTGACAAGAACAGCTAGAGTAGATGCTGACAATGAAAGCCTGGCTGGAGGGAGTCCAAGAGAGAAAGGGAGGAAGGGATATGGAGACGCTGAGCAAAAGTCACCCTTCCAAAGAGTTCTGCTCTAATGGGAAGGATACACCGATACTGAGATGGGTCAAGGGTGTTTTCGTAAGTTGGAAGAAAAAAAAAAAACGTTGATGGGAATGATTGAGCCAAGAGGGGAAGAGATGCTACAGGAGAAAGTGGAGAGAATTACTGCTGTGTTTGTCCTTGAGTGGATGAGCGTGGGTGGCATCCAGTACACGGGGAAGAGACTGGGCTTAGCTAGTTCAAGAACAGTTCATCCTTGGTAACAGAGGGAGTACAGCACTGTCTTTCAAGACATCTAAGTTTCTAATTCTATGTTTCAAATGTAAGACATCCACCCGAGAGAGAACAAGCGATGCCAATTAAAATACTGAGAACCTTCTAATTTCAGGGATGTTGACGTGATTTAACAAAGATGCATCTTAGAATCGATAAGTCCTAGTGCCTGGTGGGAGGGTAGCTATGGGGGTGAGTTGATAGTGAGGATGTGGGAGAAGCAGCTGGAGGGTCAGGAGAAAGGAGAGGCAGTAAATCGCCATCTGAAGAGGAGGCAGTGGGAGGCCTGGGGCAGCAGGAAGGCTATCTAAGGCTAGTGGTCATGAGTTCAAAATGAGACCTGCCGGGGACTTCCCTGGTGGTCCAGTGGCTAAGACTCTGCATTCCCAATGCAGCAGGCCCAGGTTGAGTTCCTGATCAAGGAACTAGATCCCACATGCTGCAACTAAGAGTTCGAATGCTGCAAAAGATACCACATGTGGCACCAACGATTACATGTGCTGTAACCAAGACTTGGCACAGTCAAATAAATAATCATAAAAAAGAAAGAAAGAAAGATAAGCCACCATCCTTGTACATTTCTCCAGCCGTGTTTAGGCTCCTGGGTATAGGCTGAATAGGTGGAGAGTGGTCTGAGGTTTTGAAAGCAGTTCGATTCCTGGGTTGGGAAGGTCTGCTGGAGAAGGGAAAAAGCTACCCACTCCAGTATTCTGGCCTGGAAAATTCCATGGACTGTATAGTCCATGGGGTCAACTTAGATATCATATTAAAAAGCAGAGACATTGCTTTGCCAGCAAAGGTCAGTCTAGTCAAAGTTATGGTTTTCCCAGTAGTCATGTATGGATGTGAGAGTTGGACTATAAAATAGAAACCTGAGGGCTGAAGAATTGCTGCTTTTGAACTGTGGTGTTGGAGAAGACTCTTGAGAGTCCCTTGGACTGCAAGGAGATCCAACCAGTCCATTCTAAAGGAGATCAGTCCTGAATATTCATTGGAAGGACTGATACTGAAGCTGAACTCCAATACTTTGGCCACCTCGTGCGAAGAACTGACTCTTTGGAAAAGACCCTGATGCTGAGAAAGAATAAAGGCAGGAGAAGGGGCGAGAGAGGATGAGATGTTTGGATGGCATCACTGGCTTGATGGACATGAGTTTGAGCAAGCTCTGGGAGTTGGTGATGGACAGGGAGGCCTAGCGTGCTGCAGTCCACGGGGTCGCAAAGAATCAGACACAACTGAGCGACTGAACTGAGGTTTTGCAAAGTGTGATGAAGCAGGAGAGAGATAAGGGAGCTGAAGGTGCAGACAAGGGGCTGCCAATAATGATGAATCAGGGAATTACTGCTGTGTAAGAAGAGGGGTAAGATCATGATCAGGGTGACGGACAGTGAGAGGAGGCAGGACCAAGATGGAAGTGCCGGTGTACGCACTGGATGAGTGTAGACAGACTTGAGAACAAGACCAAGGACTAAGCCATGGGACACGCCAAGGTTCAGATATTGGGCAATGAGAGAAACTAGTGATGGCGCACGAGAAGGCACAGTCTGTGAGGTATGAGACGGACCAGGAGAGTGTGGCTTCATTTCCTTAATCCACGCATCAATCCAATCAAATAGGTGCTATTATTATCCCTGTTTCACAGGTGAGGGGATTTGAAGCCCAGAGAGGTTAAGTAACTTAGTAGAAGCCACACAGCTAGTAAGTGGCAGAGCAGAGTGTGGATCTGAACCCAGGCCATCTGGTTCCAGAGCCTGTGCTTATAACCACTGCGTTAAGTTGCTTCTTTCTATGTGTAAATAGGCGCATCTATGTGTATTTCTACAGACACACAATCCCCTTTCAATGGGTGCATTTTTATTTGGGTCTGTGTGTGGACCTATGTGTCTACAACCGGCATGGTGTGTA
Organism: Neotragus moschatus; assembly: GCA_006410615.1. Lineage (NCBI taxonomy): Eukaryota > Metazoa > Chordata > Mammalia > Artiodactyla > Bovidae > Neotragus > Neotragus moschatus. Next base: position 35,895 of record SJYA01001859.1, on the reverse strand, counting down.
TGTTTAGCCATGTGAACGTCTGCTCAGATCCATGCAGCTGATTGTGTATAGGCATGTAGACAGCTGCACACGTGGGTGTCTGTGTCCATGAAGTGGGCTGTATTACCACATGTGTGAGTGAAGTGTACACCCACGTGCATCTGGGGTTTGCCTGCACACAGATGTTTGGAAGCATGTACATGTGTGTCTCTATTTAAGAATGTCCATTCCTGGGACTTCCCTGGTGTTCTAGTGGCTAAATCTCTGCACTCCCAATGCAGAGGGCCCTGGGTTTGATTCTTGATCAGGGAACTAGATCCCGTGTGCCACAGCTAAGTGTTCAAATGCAGCAACTAAAGATCTCGCATGTGGTAACGAAGATCGGAGATCCCACATGGTGCAACTAAGACCCAGTGCAGCCAAATAAGTAATAAAATAGAATGTCTTTCCATAAAGAAGAGAGAAAATAAACTAGTGGTTGGACTTTCCTGGTCGTCCAGTGGTTAAGAATCTGCCTGCCAGTGCAGGGGACACGGGTTCAATCCCTAATCCTGGAATATCCCACATGCCATGGAGCAATTAAGCCCGTGCATCACAACTACCGAACCCACAGGCCATAGAGCCCTCAAGCTGCAACAAGAGAAGCTACCACAGTGAGAAGCCTGTGCACAGCAACTAGTGAAAGGCCACTTGCAACAGTGAAGACCCAGAGTAGCCAAAAACAGCTAATTAATTTAAAAAAACCCTAGTGGTTACCAAAGGGGAGAAGGAAGGGGGAGGGGCAAATTAGGGGTATGGGATTAAGAGATGCAAATTACTATGTATCGCATATACAAGCAAAAATGATATACTGTATAGCACAGGCAATTACGGCCATTACCCTGTAAAGACTTTTGATGGAGTATAATCTGTAAAAAAACTGAGTTACTATGCTGTATACCTGAAACTGACTTCCCTGGTGGCTCAGAAGGTAAATTGCCTGAAACTAATATAATGTTGAGGATCAACTATACTTCAATTAAAAAAGAAAAAGAAAAAATATGTAAGATTAGTCGATACTTGTCTCTTTTGTGGAGCCTAATTTTCTTCCCCATGAATATGGGCTGTATGTAATGACTGGCTTTGAGTGAACAGAATGTGGCAAACGTGACAGAATGACTTTCAAGGGTAGATCATAAAAGATAATGTGGCTTCTGCTGCTTCTGTCTCTCTGGGGTCACTCACTCAGGGGACAACCAGCTGCCATGCTGTGAAGAAACTCAAGCGGCCCTAATAAGATGCCCACGTAGGAACCGAGCTCTCCCGCCATAAGCCACTGGCAACTGAGACCTCTACTCAAGACCCACGTGAATGAGCCATCTCCGATCCTTCAGCTCCAAGTGTTGCGGCCCAGCCAATAGCTGGACTGCAGCCTGCATCATGCAACCCCAAATTAGAACCACTCAGCCAAGCTGCTGCAAAGTTCGTGATTCACAGAAAAATGTGTGCTATGACGAAAGCTTTTTGTTTAGCTGCTGAGTTTGGGAACAGTTTGGTATAAGCAATAAATAACTAATAAGCAGGTCTTGATGCGTCTTTCTCTCTCCACTATCCTCTACATGACATTATCCAATTCTATAACCTGAATCACAACATATATGGGAATTCCCTAGTGGTTCAGTGGTGAGAATTCCATGCTTTCACTGCCAAGGGTGTGGGTTCAATCACTGGTCAGGGAACCGAGATCCTACAAGCCGCATGGCCAAAATAAGTAGATAAATAACAAAACCAAAAAAACCCATGGATATGCTGAAGACTCACACATTTCCATCTCCAAGTTCTGACCTCCCCTTTGAAAGTCAGACTGGAATATCTAATAGCTTACGTGACATGCCCACTTGGGTGCTGCAAAAGCATCTCAAACTCCCTGTGTCCCAAACTGAACTCTTGGATCCCCCTTGCCCATATCAGGAAATGGTATCATCAGTAACTCAGACCAGGACCTCAGAAGTCCTCTTTGATTCCTTTCTCCTCTCTTACTCCCCACCCTTCCCCCAACACCCTCAGCCTTCCAGCGAGTTCCTGCCCCTTTTAATCTCCAAAATACCTCTCGAGTCTTTCACGCCTTCTATCTCCATTGCCACCACCTCAGTCCTAGCCACCACCATCTCATCTGTGCTTCTGTCTCCCCTGAAACCCACTAAAAGTAAAATCAGAACACCTCACCCCGAGGGGACTGCAGAAACAGCCACAAATTCCTCCTATTCTTGCAGGCGTGCCCCTTCACAAAGGCTTTACTGATCCTGACTCCAAGAGGCAGAATCCAACCCTCCACCCGTTAAATCCTAGCTCTGCTGTGTCACTTGCTTTAGCCAACGGGGCTTTAGTCGATGCTTAACATGTGTTTGCACACTGGGTCTTTGCTCTCTTGCTGCCCTCAGAATCCCTGTGACCATCATTCGACTTAGTCTTGCTTAGCCTTCCAGATGATGGGCAACATGTAGTCCAGCTAAGTCCAGTGGCTCCTGAACACTCTTCCATAATAGCCCTTCTTCAGCACCCTCTCAGATAGAAATGAGAAAGTTCCTTCTTGAGGTATCAGGTTGGTCAAAAAAGTTCATTCAGGTTTTCCCATAATATCATGTGGATAAACCCAAACGAACTTTTTGGCCAAGTCAACATATATTCTTTTTACTCATTTAGCCATACAGGACTTTTTTTTGTAGAAAGGATTTATGACAGGTGGTTTCAGCATACATGACCATGTCCCTATTTCGGACCTTAGGTACTTGTGTGTGCCTTGCACTTGGAGCCTCAGCTGTGAAATGCTGGACGAACATTGGACCCACCAAAAGGGAAGCTGTCCTTGTCCTAACTATGCCATTTAAGAGCTGTGTGACCTTGAGCAAGTCACTTTACCTCTCTGAGCCTCAGTTTTCTCATCTGAAGGATGCACATGTCTTTAGCTGTCACATATAGTAAACTAGTTTGTTCTAAACGCTGTGCCGAGTGCTTTTCACTTTTTAAAGAGTTCAACAGGATGGAGTTAAGGCTTTAAACTGTACTATTACCATCCTATTTGGGGCTTCCCTGGTGGCTCTCAGATGTAAAGAATCCACCTGCAGTGCAGGAGCCACAGGGGATGTGGTTCAATGCCTGGGAAGATCGCCTGGAAGAGGACATGGCAACCTGCTCCAGTGCTCTTGCCTGGAGAATCCTGTGGACAGAGGAGCCTGGCGAGCTGCAAAGAGTTGCAAGGGGGTTGCAAAGAGTCATATACGACTGAAGCGACTGTGCACGTGCACACACGTCCTGATTCACAGATGAGGAAACTGAGGCTCCAACAGGGAAAGAAACTCGTCCAAGTCACACAGTATAGGCAGCAAAGCTGGAACCCTAATTTGAATCTGTCTGACTCTACCCCTATCTTTTAGAATATGGTGCTCCACAACCTCTCCAAATACACAGACATCTGTGTGTGTGTGTGTGAAGCTGCAAGTGGAGCAATGCAAGTTGCATGGCTTCCATAAATCTGCATTGTTGGGGAGACCAGACTAACAGGCCACCTAGAATAGAGCAAAATGGGAAAGTCCAGAATGAAATTTGAAGAAGGTGATGGCAAAGATGGTGGATAAATGAAGACAAGGAGCAGAGTGGTATGGAGAGGGTATTCCAGCCTGGAAGAGTGGCAGGTGCAAAGATATGGAGGTGGAAATGAGGCTGGCATGCTCAGGGTCCCAAGAAGAGATGCACTTGAGAATAGAAAGAGTCAAGATCAGAGAGTCTGGGTGAGCCTAGATGTATGGCTACAGCGTGAAGGAGCCACAATACACCCTTCCGTGGGGGAAAGGTGAGGTGGTATAAGGGATAATGGTCACCATCATCACTACCATCATCATCATCATCATTAACCTTTACTAAATACCTAATGTGTGTGAAACGCTGATTTAAGCATTCTACATGTATAATTTCATGCAACGTCTCAGCATCTCTCTGAAGTAGGTCTTATTATTATCCCCATTTTATAGACAGGGAACTGAGGTTCAGGGAGGTGAAGTACCTGGCCCAGGGCCATTCAACTAGCAAGTGGCCAACCTAGGACTTAAACCTAGGTTTTCTGACTCCATGATCCTAACCACCTGGACAGTCTTCTGAGATCTTTGGGGAAAAGATGCTGAGACATAGACAGGGTGGGCTGGATGAGCTCCAGCACTCACCTACCCCAGAACTGGCACCCACCCTCATTCTCAAGCTTCCTCTTCTCCAGCTCAGCCTCGATCTGGTCCAGCACCATGGCCAGCTCCCCCAGGATCTTCTTCAGGTAGCTCACGTCATCGTGTTCCAAGATCTTGGCCTGCGGGCAGGACAGGCAGGAACTAGAGGAGCTGAATTGGCTTCAATAGGGCAAAGATGACCAGGGATGGAAGAATCTTGGTCCAAGCCCCCTTCTGCAAACCCAGTCTCCGAATAATCCCTCAAGTGTATTGGATGCCCCAACAATACAAAGCAGCCTCATCTGCTGCTCACAGCAGCCTGGTGAGCTTAGCTGTCCCGACAAGATCCCTTTCATGGGTGTAAAAGCTGGTTGATAGTGGCTCAAAGCTGCCCCTTCTCCAGAGAACTGCTTCTGGCCAAAAAGGAGTTTCCTGGAAATATCTGAGAAATACTTGGGCCAACGGCTAATACAAGGGTATAAAAGTTTATCCCTTTGTTCAAGGTGACTTTGTGGTACCCTTTAAGGTCCAGATCAGATGAACTTGGATCCTTCTTCATTCCTACCCCATCCTTACTGGGTTCTCCTTAAAGCACTCCCTCAATACTACATTTACCCAAGAACCTCAGCACTAAGCTCTGGTCTTAGAGATACAACTGAAGACATGAGGAAAGGGAGGTTCCAGGGGCACAGTGACTTGCTCAAGGTCAAAGAGCCAGTAAATGACAGAGGAGACAGGATTGGAAAAGCAAGCCAGTGATTTTCCTATTTCAGGTCAGCAAATGATTTCTACTTAGAACCAGCTTCTCCCAGTTCTTCTCTTCCATGGAAAAGACGGTGGGAGAGGGGAATGAGCAGACCTAGGGGCACTCACCATGAGCTTCTTCTGTTTAGAAAGGTAGGGCTCAGAGAGCTGGGGCTCCTCTTCATGGTCCAATTTCATGAGGTCCGTGGTGGCGTTGGCTAAATGTCCTGGGGAAAGAATAGGAAAAGTCCCATTCATCTGATACCTGGTGCTTTTCCTTTCCCTTCCCCCGCACCTTGGAATAGGTCCCACTCAAATACTAGTCTGGAAAGTAACAATATCAACAGGCATAATCAGACACTATGTCACTTCAGGCCAGGACATAGGGATGGATGACATGCCATCCTGCCTTAGGTTCAGGCTAGTGGGAGAGACAGAGGCTTAAGAGATATCTATGACATAGCATGGCTAACCTCTAATGAAGAATGAATAGATACTGTGGGACCCAGAGGGCCACCTGCCTAGGGCGCAAGGTATCAAGAAAGCTCAAGGAAGAGGAGACTCTGGGGGATGAGTAGAAGTTTGGCTAGAACTGAATATCACCCTAAATCTGGACAAGCTCTTATTTCAGTTTACATTTCCCCCACCCCTTTCTGTAGTGAAGAAACAAGTTCAGAGAGGCTAAATAATGTAATACAACTAGTAAACAACAAGCAGAGATTTTGAAGCTGGATCTGATTCTCAGTCTGGTGCTCACTCACTATAACCCACAAGGAAAAACTTTGTTCAGTTAAACAAATGAAAAATCATAAGAGAGCTGGGTGTCCACTTGTGGTGAGGGAACTTCCCTGAAGATATAGGGACATACTGACCATGTTTTCTGGGAAAACTGTCTTTTTAAAGATGCCCAAAGGCCAGTGATGGAACTCAAGGCAGCACCGTGAGAATTATTCTTAATGAGAGAGAGGAACTGTCCTGTAATCTACCTTAAAAAGTCTAACTGTGAGCCATGGGTTTTACAAGAGGAGGTGGAAAGAGTAAGTGGGATAAGATTCTGTGGAACAGAGTCCATGTGTGGGGTAGAATTTCTCCAGAATTCTTAGCCAGTAAGTCTGGGACACAGTGGGTCAGGTGGTGCATAAACCTGACCTGCCTTCTCCTCTGAGCCCCAGCTCCATTTGGACATCTCTTGAGCTCCTCAAACTCATCCTCACTCAACCAACGCCATCACCTTCTCTGTTCCACCTGCTCCTTGTTTGCCTACTCCCCAAACTGCAGCACCCTTGCCCCACACTAAGCCAAGCCAGATGCCTGGGTGTGCGTGTGTGCTAGGTCATTTCAGTCGTGTCTGACTCCTTGCAACCCAATGGACCGTAGCCTGCCGGGCTCCTCTGTCCATGGGGTTCTCAGGCAAGAATACTGGAGGAGGTAGCCATGCCCTTCTCAGCAGATCTTCCTGACCCAGGGATCGAACCTGCGTCTCTTACATCTCCTGCACTGGCAGGTGGGTTCTTCACCAGTAGTGCCCCATGGGAAGCCCAGATTACTAAGGGCTGTCCTCAACTCTGCCTACTCCTTACTCCCCAAACCAAATCTGTCACAGTTTCCGTTGATTTTCCTATTTAATGTTTCTCATGTTTAACCTCTCCCTTTCATTTTTCTGACTTGCCTTTAATTCAGACCTCCCTTGCTCCACTGATCTCTTGCCTGGATGCTGTGACCTACCCCCAGTCACCTGCACTCTCTCCCCTCCAAGCCCTTCTCCCTGGTTCTGCCAGAGAGACCCTCCTCAAACACACACCTGACTATGCCACTCCCAGCTGAAAAGCCATCTGTTGCTCCTCACTGCCCTCAGAAAATGTTCAAGCTCTTCAACTTGCCTTAAAAGATGCAGCAGCATCACCTCCTCTTCCCTTACCAACTCCGTCTTCTTCCACTGAGTTCCCCCAACTGCCTCTGTCCCCATATGGTAACATTTCAGCCCCTCCAAATGCTGGGTACTCCCTGAATGTCCAGATCATTCCAAACCTCTAGGCCTTTGCTCTGACTGCTTCTTCTTCCTGGAAGGGCCTTCTCCTGTATTCCTGAAACTCCCCTTCCAGATTCAGCTCAAGATCACCTCTTCTATGAAGCCCCTCCTGATCCTCTAGGTCTCTTTGTCCTCCAGCGTATGCTGTACAGATTTTCAGAGAATGCGGACACATTAATCAGCTGCCCTTACACAAATCTATTCACATTGTGGTCTTTGTGAAAAGTGCCCCCCCCCCTGACTTGTGCAGTGCACAACATGTCCTGCTATACATGGAGATTTTGATGCCAGTGTACTTATCCCTGGATGTGCATGTCCCCCACCAGAACCCGCGTATCTGGAGAAGAGTGAATATATCTGATTCATCTCTGTTCCCTCAACAACCAGTACAGGCCTGGCACAGAACAGGAGTTTCTGAATGAATGCATGGAATAGAATGAGAAAATAAATGAATGACTGCAATTGTTCAGCTTCTGTTTCTGAGGTTTCACTGTCCACCATCCTATCTCCTGGCCTGATATCAGCAAGCACACTTCCCAGATCTTTCAGCTATGGGGCTATATAAAGTCTCATTGATGTTTTATGAGTTTGAAATTCCAGGACAGTATCTTCTCCTCTTGCCAGTCACCCAAGGCTGCCCATGTGGCTTTCTTTAGACCCCAGGAGGGCAGACCAGGCCAAGGAAAGACATTTGACTAATTGGGGTGGGGGAGGGGTCACTGCAGAATGACTTCTGCATCCTGTGAGGCCCTTCCTCTCTCCCTCAGCTGGGCTGGAGTCTTGAGATCCTCTCTGCACCCCAGTGCCTTCTAGGTACCTTCAAATAACTCAGGACAGGATGGAGGAGCACGTCTATCTTTCAGAAGCACTGAGGAGCTCCTTCCACCTAGTCCAGACCAGCATCATTGCTCAGCCTAGATGACAGCCAGGACCCTTTAACTGTCCTACCCAGTCTTCTTTCTGTTGAATGATCTTTATAAAATTCGAATCTGATCCTGTCACTTTCCGCCACTGTTTCTCTGCTGCTAATCAGATAAAATTCCAGTTCTGCCAGTCCTATCCCTAGATTCACACCAGGACCACCCCTACCCCCACTGGGCTATATACATCAACCCCATTAAGTGTCCTTTGGTTTCACACCACGCCCTCTCCTATCCCTGAACCTAAAAGGATTCTCTCTTTTATTTCCCTTTCTAGTTCCTGGTCATCCTTGAATATTGCTGCCTTCCAGAAGCCCTCTACGACCCCAGAGGCTGGGATGGGCATCTTCTTTAGCCCCAGCCTCTTGTGTTCCCGTTATCATAACACTGACTGGTACTAGATTAGAAACATTTAAATCAATTAGTCCTGAACAGACTATACATGCATACTTGCTTGAAAAGTCAAACAATATTAAAGAATGTGCAGAGAAAAGTAAATCTCTCTTCTTTCAATCTGCAGCCCCTTAGTCCTGCTCCCTTAGTCTTCTCATGCATCCTTCCAGAAATATGCTTTGTGTTTGCAAGCACTTGTGTATCCATTGGGCCCCCTTTTACATATATAAATGATAGCACTGGATGTTTTACTTTCTTCCTCTTTACTAATACGTCTTAAAGAGCATTCCATATGCCTATTATTTTTTTAACAGGATACAGGATGCTTGGGACTGGTGCACGGGGATGATCCAGAGAGTTCATGTGGAGTGGGAGGTGGGGGGGGGTTTTCAAGATTGGGAACTCATGTACACCTGAGATGAAAAAATAAAAATTAAAATTAAAAAAAATAATAAATAAAAGTTACAAAATAACCAGGTTGGAAAAAAAAAAAAATTAACAGCCGCACAATGGTCCATTGTTTGTAAGAAATAGAATTTATCTATCTATTCCCCAAATCATGGACAACAAGGTTATTTCCCCAATGACTCAGCACGTAAATAATCTGCCTGCCCATGCAGGGGACACAGGAGACTCCGGTTCAATCCCTGGGTTGGGAAGATCCCCTGGAGAAGGGAATGGCAACCTAGTCCCGTATTCTTGCCTGGAAAACCCCATCAACAGAGGAGCTGAGGGGGCTACAAGTCCACAGCGTCACAAAGAGTCGGACATGACTGAGCACACATACACATTCACGCATTCATTTCCCCAGATCATGGACAACTAGGTTATCTCCAGCTTCTTGCTATTGGCTCCCATGCTGCAATGCATATATTTGTACATACTTCTTTGGCTCACACATCCAATTGTCATTGCAGGACAGTCTCCAAAGGTGTGAGCTTTTAATATTCGATACAGAGTGCCAGACTGCTCTCCGGAGAGGCTGTTCAAATTTACTTAGTCCTGCATTGTAATTACCTGGTCATTTGTCTTTCTGCTTCCAGGAAACTATGACCCTGGGAGGGTAGACGCTGTGACAGTCCCTTCTGTCCCCAGCCCCCTATCCAAGGCCTGGGTGATAGAAGACCTCAAAAATGTTGTTGATTCACTGGGGACAGGACAATATAGACAAATCCTGAGTCTTGTTCAGGGGCACTCTAAAAGGATGAAATCAAGCTCCACAATCTGTCTCACCTTCAGACATGAGCCTTGTTCCCTTGAGAGAGAGGAAGTGACCATTAACCAAGCATCTATTATCTACTTAGACTCATCACACTTCCTCTGTGTATAGGAGGACCCCATGGTGTCTGCATAGAGCCTGGACCAAAGTCTGTAAACAGTTGCTGATGGATGATCTGATTTCATCCAACCCTTATTTACTGAGTACTGAAAAAAAAAAAAAAAGAAAGAAAGAAAGAAAGAAAGGATAACATAGGCTTTGGGCACATTCAAGCTGGCAGTTATGACAGTACACGAGTGATGGACTAATCAGAAATCAGAGACTCCACTGGGGGCCTTGCAATATCTGGGCAGTCATCCTTGGTGATGCCAGCTGGAATCACTCAATGCCCTGGCCTGCCAACCCCAGGTGCCTGGGGCTGGGACGCCTTTGGAGAAGTGTCCAAGCTCCCATGGACAGACAAGCCTCTGGGGGGACAGACAGCCGAATAGCCTCTGTATGGGATAGCAGGACAAGAGGAAGGGGGCAGGAGAGGGGGACAAGAAAGGGGAACTGTCAGAGATGGAGAGAGACATTCAGTTCCCCAGGTCTTTCGGCCCCACCCCTGTGCCCAGCACTCACTGCGGATCTCGGCCGTGGCGTACTTGGGGATCATGGAGTCGGTGGTGAGCTCGGGGTGCAGAATGCAGCCGTGGGTGTAGGCGTCCATGGGCAGCGCGTCCAGCAGCTCGCGGTACTGCAGCACCCGTGCGTGCTGCGGGCTGCCCGCCTCCGGCATCAGCGCCACCACATGCTCTGGGGGGCACAGCGCGGGGCTGGGGAGGGGACGGAGGGCCCAGTCTTGGGCCTCCCGCCCCCTTGATTCAGAGGCCAGCCTTTGGCACCCCAGCCCCCAACCTCAGCATCCTGGAACCACGAATTATCCAACGGTCTGGGGCCCACTCCCTTTCCTTGATTTCCCAGGTGATGCTAGTGGTAAAGAACCTGCCTGGGAATGCAGGAGATATAAGAGATGCTGGTTCAATCCCTGGGTTGGGAAGATCCCCTGGAGGAGGGCATGGCAATCCACCCTAGTATTCTTGCCTGGAGAGTCCCATGGACAGAGGAGTCTGGCAGGCTACAGTCCATGGGGTCACACAGAGTCAGACACGGCTGAGCGACTAACTTTCTTGGGCCCACCCCCTTTCCTTGACTCTTGGGATAAAGTTCTTACCAGGCTAACAAGGGACGCCAGTGGTCCTGCCCGCCTACCTCTCCTCCAGGGAACCCTGCCAGACCGTCCTTCAAGGGGCAGCTCCTCACCTGCCCAGGCCTGTTTTCAGGTGGGAGTCTAGGCCTAGTGTTGCCAGACTTGAGGAGAAGTTGGAATCCTGGATGTTTGAAACTGAAACATCCTTGATTTTTAAATGTTGGCAACTAATTCATATTTTTTTTAAACACTGCGCATCTGGGCCCGTCTCCCCCATGGGGACTGAACTGCTGAACTTGAGCAGGGCCAGAGGGAAAGAAGGAACAGGGAGGGGGTGGAGAAGGACTTGGGGCCTCTGAGGTGCTGGGCCCTGCTCACCTCTGGAAAGTTCTCGGGTATCCGAGCTGGTCTCCGGCTTCCCGGAGTCTGTTGGTTCTGACTATGCTTATAGGGTTTCAGGGTCCTGGCTGAACCGTGGCCCCTCTGGGTGATCTGGGTCCTGTCTGTGGGGACTTAGAAGGGGGTCTGGGCCCTGCTCGGGCCTGGGGGGCTCGGGAGGGTCTGTAGCCCAGTCTGTGACTACTGAGTTCCTGGGAGGAGGCTACAGCCCCAGCCCTCCAAGTGGGGGTCCTCGGGGATCTGAGGATCTGGAGCAGGTATCTGAGCCCGGCCTGCAGCCCGTGCTTCCTCGTCGGGGAGACCAGGCCGGGGTCGGGGGCTGGGGCTTTCGGGGCGCCGTCTGGGCCTGCGTGGCCGCCGTACCTCCGGTGAACGTGCGCTCCACGTAGTCGATGATCTGCTCGTAGTCGCTGATGATGTTGTCGCGGTGGATGATGACGGGCACCTCCTCGCCCAGGTTGAGCCGCATGAACCAGGGCTCCTTGTGCTCGCTCTGCGGCAGGCTCACGTCCCGCTCCTCACACGCCAGGCCCTTCTCGGCGATCACCAGCCGCACCTGCAGGCGCCAGGGTCAGAGCGAGGAAGGCGGAAGGCGGGCAGACACACGGGGATCCTCTGCCCGGCGGGGGCGGGGCGTGCAGGAAGAGGGGTCAGAGGTCACACATCGGAGGGGCCATGTTGCTGGAACCCATTCCTGGGCCCCTGGGGTGCAGGACGGGGTGGCGTACCTCCTGGGGGCCTGGTGCCTGGTGCCTGGTGAGGGGAGGAAGACAACTCTGCCCTGGGGACCAGGGGCAGTGCTGACTGGTGGTTAGGGAGCTGGGAGTCACAGTTGGGCTTAGTTGGAATAGGATTTCTTGCTTTGCTGTGTGGGCAAATTCCTTACACTTTCTGGGCTTCAGATTTTGTTGTTGTTGCAGCACTGAAGTATTAATAATAGCACTGACACAGTGTCTGGTACATAGAAAGCACTTAATTCATGATTCTCATTATCAGGACTGGACTCTCAGCCTGGCCTCCAAATGTGAATCTGACCAGGAAATTTGCAGAATTTCTCATCATCAACAGCAACAGCAAAATCAACAGCAAAATTGCTCAAATGATTTGAGAAATCTAAAGTGAGGTGAAAAGAATTTGCTGACGTCAGCCTAGCCTTTTATTGTCCCCAGACACCTTCCTATCCGGTCGCTGGATGCTCACAAGAGCCTTCCATAGGGTGGCAGAGTGGGGACCGTCTCTCTGTTTTTCTTGATGAGAAAATGAAAGCCCAGAGAGGGAAACTAACTTACTCAAAGCCACACAGCCACTTTGGCAGTCGACCTAAAACTAGAAGGCTCCTGACTCCCAGACTAGTGTTCTCTGCCCCGGGGTCTCCTTCCAGGGAGTCTTGGACTTGCCTTCTCCGGACTCTTTCCCTAAGGTCAAGGGGGTCCCAGATAAACATTGGAGCTGGTAGATGCTAATGGAGAGTTTTGAGGCTAGCTTGCTGATCCAGCCCAACAGTTCTGAGCTGGGTGATGGTTAATGACCACCTAGTCCAACTGTCCTCTCCCTGTGGACTGAGACTCAGAGAGAAACCTGGGATTGTCCAAGGTCCCCCAGCGAAAGGATGGCAAGATCCGTGCCTACAAGCTCTCCCTGTTTCTGTCTCCAGCCCAGGAGAAAGAGAAGGCATCCCAAGAGAGGCGCAGGTTTCTTCTGGTAAAGCATCGATGACCCCCCTCCATACCTAGGTGGTATCTCCTGAGCCTAGGCTTCCCCAGTCTTCCTCCCAGATGCCAAGAGGTAAGCTCCCAGAAGAAGCAACACGGTGTTATAGTCAAAATGTTGAGCTGCGTGCCAGACTGTGCCAGTTCAAGTCCCAGCTCTAGCACTTAATTGCTGGAGAAGGAAATGGCAACCCACTCCAGTATTCTTGCCTGGAAAGTTCCATGGATGGAGCAGCCTGGTAGGCTAGAGCCCATGGGGTCGCAAAGAGTCGGACATGACTGAGCGACTTCACTTTCTTTCTTTCTTTCTTTCTTGGCTTTACAAGTAGCTCTCCATCTGTGTGCCTCAGTTTCCTCATCTGTTCAATGGAAGTCTCACGAGTAAATTCCTCAGAGGGCTGTTGTGAGGATTAGATAGATTTGTCCCCGAGGAACAGTGCCTGGCATACTGTAGGGGTAATGTGTGCCTTGGCTCCTTGAATTAGACTAGGCAGACAGACCTGAACTTGAAGGCTGACTCTGCTGCTTATTTGCTGTGTGACTTTGGGCAAGTCACTTGACCTCTCTGATCCCTAGCTTCTGTGAAATGAGGAATGTATTCTACTCCTTCAGGCTGGCAAAAGGTTGAGGTGGAATGACATGGATAAAGTCCCAGTGTGAGAGGTTAATACATGGGTTCCAACATCACTGTTATCACACACACAGACACAGACACACACACACACACACACACACACACACTGCCCTACCCTGCATTCCTGGTTGATGTCTTAGCTTACTTGATGCTCCACCCTCAGAGCTAACATGAACAACCCCTTCTGTGTGCTGGACTGTGGGGAAGAAGGGGTAATCAGCCCTTGAAACCCCCGGCCCTCACCCAGATTCATTTGCTACAGTAGCCAAAAGTAGGCCGTGGGCAGGATGGGGAGACAGGGACTCAGGTCCTCGGCCTGGCTCTGCCATGGCAATGCTATGTGACCTTGGAACTACCGCTGCCCCTTTCTGAACCTCAAGTAAAATGAAAAGCTGAACTCTGTGTTCTCAGAGTGTCCCATGGCCCTGCTTTGAGCTGATGCTACCTTCAGATCCTGCAGGAGACAGGGCTGGGTCTGTCCTCCTTGGCAGAGGGTGGGAACTGCTGGCTCTGAGATGGTGGGTGGGGGGGACTGTGGCAGAGGGAGTGCCAGGGTGGCATTTGTTAGGTCTAGTCATGTGAGTGTGTGTGCATGTGTCTGAGTGGCAGCTGTGTAAGTGAGCAAGTGTCTGCGCATGTGTGTGCATGAGTGTGGGTGGGTATGGATACAAATCAGTGTGAGCATCCAGTCTTGTGTGAGCATGTGTACATGAGTGTGAATATGAGTATGTGTGCCTGTGTGTGTATAAGTGTGAGTGGGCATGAAGGAAAGCATTTATATGTGTATCTTGGAGGTCATGGGTGGTGCCCGTGCCCTGTGGGAGCTGCAGGGCAGTTGAGACTGGAGTTCTGCTGGAACCCAACCAACCATCCCCCTCCAGCCCATCCTGGAGGGCTCCGCCGGGCCATCCAGCCTCTGGGTCAGGCTGGGATCTCTGGATGTATGGAAACAGAAACTAAATCAGGCCTTTGCCCTTGGCAGGTCCAGACATTTGATGGTGCATCCTGGCAGGGCGTCTGCTCCCAGGGTCTTGCCCTTGAACTTCAGCGAGGATGCCTGATGGCGGGACTCCTGCCTGGGGAGGGGACTATCTTTAGAGGAACAGTCCTGCTTGGAGCCGCTTCGGGGTCACGCTGGCAAGCAGCCAAGGAGACTTTCTCCTTTAGCTGCGCTGCAGGCCACAGCCATGTGCCATTTTGCGGGGGAGGAGAGTGTGGGAGGAAGCCAGGCCCGGGGGAAGGGCGTGCAGCCATCAAGGCCATCTGCCATCTCCACCTCTTGGAGGCCGGGTCAGACTCAGGTGGTCACCACTCAGTGTGACCAGGCATCAGCCATCTCTGGGCAAACTGTCTCCCCTGTGGGTGCCTGGAATTCACCCGCTGGTACTTCACTGTTATGGTTAGGCACTGTCCTCCGTCACCCAGGCCCTTGAACAAACGGTGATGGGCTGGGTTGGTGTCTCTGTCCTGCCACTTAGTTGCTGTGTGGCTTTGTAAAAGACACTTGGGGTCTCTGAACCTTAGTTTATTTGTCTCAAATACTTTTTTGAGAAAAATTAATAAGCTTTATTTCTTAGAGCAGTTTTAAGCTTACAGAATCAAATGCCTTTTAATATAACATCTTGAAGCTTACAAATGAGCCCTTTTTCAGCACTTATTTACTGAATGCTTACTCTGTGCCAGGTCTTGTTCTAAGCGCTCAAAACTCAGCAGTGAACAAAACAAAGGTAACTGCCCACAGGGAGCTGACATTCTAATGGGTGCAGACAAGACGAGCAGTTAAAATGAGATAGTGTGTTAAAAGATAGTGAGTTCATTGGGAAAAAAAGAAAAAAAGTAGTGCAAGGTAAGGGAAATTGGGGGTCCGGGGCATTTTAAATAGGGTGATCCAGGGACTTCCTGGTGGTCCAGTGGCTAACAATCCGCCTACCAGTGCAGGGGTTGCAGGTTCGATCCCTGGATGGGGAACTGAGATCCCACATGCCATGGGGCAACTAAGCCCACACACCACAACTAGAGTGCCTGTGTTGAAACTACTGTGCCTGCCTGCAGTAGAGTCCGTGCTCCACAACTCGAGAGGCCCGTGCACTGTGACGAAGACCCAGGGCAGCCAAAATTATTTTAAAAAAAGCCCAATAGAGTGATCCATCAGGGCAGGCCTCTCTGAGGTGACATTTGAGCAAAGAACAAAGTGAAGGGGTAGTTCAAGCAGTGACCTGAGGAAGAGAGTTCCAGGCAGAGGGGACAGCCTGTGCAAAGGCCCTGAGGTGGAGACATCTGAAATTTCTGAGAATCAGTGAGATGGCCAGAGTGACTGCAGCAGGGTGTATGGGAGACAGAGGAGAGGGGATCAGGAGGAGTGGTGCACAGGGATTTTTAATGGAGATTCCTAGACCCAGGGGTCTATGAATAAAATCAGGGAGTCCTTGAACTAGGATGGGAAAATTGCAGGTTTATTTTCAGTCACCTCAGGCTGACACTTAGCATTCCCTTCAATTATGAGTGTAGGCGACAAAGCATGGTAGAGTCAGTCAGCAGCGCCTGCAATGTTGTCACCACTAGGAATGAGATACTGCCATCACTTCACAGATGCCACAGCTATAACTGTCACGACTTCAGCATTACAGTAGTCATCAGCCCTGCCACTCGATCGTGTGATACAGTGGGTTCATACAGAAACACACATTATTATGTAATTAATTTGTTTTGGAAAATATGTCAATAGCTGTTCTTCGGTAGGACTGGTTTGCCTTCTAATCCAGTGCTCCTGTGTATTGATGTTACTCAGTTAAAAACACTATTCTGAGAAGTTTATCGGCTTCCCCCGATTGATGAGGATTCCATGACCTGGCAAGGTTAGATCCTGCAGGAGGGCCTGAGGTCATTATGACAACTCTGGCTTTTTCCCAGAGGGACTTGGGAGCCACTGCAGACTTCTGAGCAGAGGAGTGGTGGGTTGTATAGTCCTCGCCTGTGGAACTCCTGGGAGTGGAGGTGGAGCTGGAACATGGCCAAGGGCAGCATGGACAGGACTGGAGTGCCAGTGCCCAGGAGCTTGAAAAGCAAGGCCAGAGTGGCAGGCAGAGGCCATCTACTTGCCTTCTGCCATGTCTGAGAGGGCTCTCTGGGAACTGCTGTGCATACAGGCAGGTCCCTTTAGGACTGATAGGAAAGAAGGCAATGCTAAGCTCCTGCTGTTTGCCTGACACTTAACATGTGTCCATGTCCTCTGAATCCCCCAGAAATCCTGCAGAGCCAGATTCAAATGTCCCCCTTTCCAGAGGAGGATATAGAGGCACAGAGAGGTGAAGTGACTTGTCCAAGGTCACACAGCCAGTGAGCACTCAAGATGAAACTGGAAGCCAGGACCATCTGAATGCACAGCCCAGGAGCTTTCTGTCAGGCTGCACTACCTCTAGAACCCACCATGGGCACATGGGCAAGGAGAAGGCCCTGGCAGGAGAGGCAGGAGAATGCCTTTGTCAGAGGCTTGGTCACAAATGGGATTGCAGTGGGCGGTCCCATCCTTGACTTAGGGGGCAACTTAGCCCTGAGCTGAGCTCATCCTGAAGAAGAAATACTCAGGAGGCTTCCTCGGGAAATGGTGATGGAAGGTGCCACCTCCAACCCCCTGTCCAGTCCTGGACACTGGGGCTGCTTGGTTCCTGAGGTTCTGGGGGAGGAGGAGATCCTGGCATCTAGAAGTGGGTCTGACTCATTCCCAAATCCCCAGCAACTTTGTCGAGCCTGGCGTGCAGTAGGTGTTCAGCACGCATGTATAGAATTTATGGACGAGTCCCCGCATGACCTTGGTTAACTCCATCTCCTCCTTTACCTAACACTTTAGTGACATCGTTGCCAACAGAGCCCTGACCTCACGCCAGGCACTGCCATCAGCACTTTTTGTGCATAATCTCATTTCACCATCACAAATAGCCCTCTGTAGAAGGTACTGCCATTAGCTCCATTTTACAGATTATAAAACTGAGGCTTTGGGGGAGGCGAAATGACCTGCCAAAAACTCCATGGTGAATTATTGGGGAAGATGGCTCTCCTGCTGGGGACTGTCTGGCCTCAGAGTTTGTACTTTAAACTGGGAACTACTCAAAGGAGAGTCAGTGGACCAGCTTCATCAGCATCACCTGGTAGTCTGTTAGGATGCAGGGTCTTTGGCCCCACTCCAGATCTACTGAATCCAGATCTTTGAGGTGGGACCCAGTGTTCTGTGTTTGAAACAGTAATGTATGCTCACGTGTGACTAGTGCCAGTGTAGCACACGACTTAGCGACTGAACAAGTGTAAAACTATGAGCTATAACACCTTTTCAACAACCCTCTCAACAAGCCTGAGAAGAGATTGCAATTAGAGGAAATAGCTATAATTGTTATTATCCCATTTTCCAGATGATGAAAACTGCGCCCGAACTTCAAAATCAAACCAAAGACTGGTTCCAAGGCCGTTTCTCTTTAAGGCATCTATTTCTCCATCTGGAAAATACGCGAGTGGAACAGAAGGATCTTCCAGGGAGAAGTGGAAGGGTCAGACAGGGTGACCCGTAGGCTCCACCAAGACCCGGCTGCTGGGATCTGGCCATGGTGCTGAATTTGTGCCTCCTAAATGGGACAGCCCAGGGTTGGAGATTGCGCCCCTAGAGGTGTCCGGGTCTTACAGGCGCGGGGTTCGGACCTCATCCCCAGAAAGCGGGAACCCCGATAACTTAACACCGGGATGGATTCCCAACCACCTTCCAGCTCCCCTAGGTCTGAGAAAGGGCCATGGGGTTGTCTGTGCCTTTAAGAGCAGAAAACACATCTTATGGGCCGAGCTGAGGTTTGGGGAGATGGGTTAACTCGTTGCTTCTCAGCTCAAAATTAGGGGGTGTAAGGGGAGGGCTAGGGTCAGACCCTTCAAATCCCAATCAGAAGAAGTCCCCCGGCCGGACAGAGAGGCTGAGGAGCTTTGACCCGAAGGCCTGTGGTATCGGGGCAGAAGCGCAGAGAACAGGCCTACTATGGGACTGGGGCTGGAGGCTGGACCCCAGGAAGCGCTCCTCCCCCTCCCCGCAGCAGCCGCCCCCTCCAACAGGCCGCCTTCCCAGCAGTGCCCATTCCCTTCCCCTTGCCTTTGTCTCTCTTCTCAGCCCTCCAACAGATCGGGTCTTTCTGGGAGGGAAAGAGGCAGAATGGCTGTGCCTAGGATGAGGGACGGTGCTCCTGGGGCCCAAGACAGGGCCAGTCACCTCCCCGGAGAGCAGCCCAGCGTCCCCCGTCCTCCGGGCCCCCCAACCCCAGATTCTACCCTCCAGTCTCTGAGCAGATCTTCAGATTCTTAAACCCTCCCGGGGTCCCCTCCCCCAAGTCTCCTAGCCGCGGGACGCAGCGGGTTCCCCGGCTCCCTCCAGGCTACCTTCTGTGAGCTGAAGGACTGAGTCCAGTGGTACAGAACCAGGCTCTCCTTGGGCCAATGGGCGTGGCTGGCCGCTTCGGGTGCGTCGGGGGCCTCCGCCGGCTTCGCCGCATCGCTCTCCAGCGCCGAGATGGGCCACCAGCTGCAGTTGGTGGGGGTCAGGTTGTTGGGGGTCGCCATGACAGCCCGAAATCCGAGGGAGGAAAGCAGGAGGCTTCGGCGGCGGCGGCTCCCTCGCCCAGCATCACATGGCCTCGCCAAGCCTGCCCCTCTCCTTCGCTCGCTCGCTCCCTCCCTTCCCCGTGAATGTCATTACTCACTGGGCTCGCGGGGGAGGGGCGAGGGGATCCCAGAAGCTCACTCCCTCCTCCTCCCCTTGGCCCGTCCCTGGCCCGCGTCGGAAAAGCCGTCAGTCCTCGGTCAGGAGGGCGCGAGGCGCCGTAGGAAAGTGGATCATGCCCCCAACCAGCTCCAGTCTGGCCAGTCACCTGCCGAAGATTCCACCATTGCTAACACATTCTGCTTCTCAATCTAAAAGGCAAGTGGGACCGCTGGGATTATAGGAATCCATTCCTTTTTTCAATTAGAGTCTGGAAATAGCTGGGTTTTTTTTGAAGCTGTTATTTTCTAACTTTTCTCCAGAAGGACCTTTAGGGGTTAAAGGGAACACATTACGATCTATTGAACAAACACTTACATAGCACTTCCTGTGTGTCCAGACTCTTGTCCTAAAGGCTTTTCAACCATCCATTCGTTTAACTATCACAATAATCCTATTAGCTTCATTTTATAAACAGAGGAGGAAACTGAGGCACAGAGGGTCTAGGTGACCTTGGGCAAGGTCACCTAGCTAGTAAGTGGTGGAGCTGAGATCCAAACCCAGGCTTAGTAGCTCCAGAGTCTCTGATTTTAGCCATAAGGTCATTATGTGACAATATAAAGGGCAGCAGAGCAAGCATTTATCAGTCCAAGTAGCATGCATCATCTCATTTCATCTGCACAGTAATCATTTTTCCCAGGTAAGGGAGGTGAAGCTCAGAGGCATCAAGTCATTGGTCCGAGGTCACATCTTCACCCCAGAAGACGGAAGCATAACTAAAGGAGCCCTGTCTTGGCTTTGCTGTCACGTGATTTACCCTAAACATTCATGGGTGTGTGCATACTAAGTTGTTTCAGTCGTGTCCAACTGTGTGACCCCATGGATGGTAGCCCATGGCTCTTCTGTCCATGGAATTCTCCAGGCAAGAATACTGGAGTGGGTTACCATGCCGTCCTCCAGGGGATCTTCTGACCCTGGACTTGAACCCAAATCTCTTACATCTCCAGCATTGGCAGGCGGGTTCTTTACCACAAGTACCACCTGAGAGGCCCTAAATTCATGGAAGTTTACATGAAGTTCCCTAATATATTCTTGCTTGCCTTGCTGCTGCTGCTGCTGCTAAGTCGCTTCAGATGGCAGCCCACCAGGCTCCCCCGTCCCTGGGATTCTCCAGGCAAGAACACTGGAGTGGGTTGCCATTTCCTTCTCCAATGCATGAAAGTAAAAAGTGAAGGTGAAGTCACTCAGTCGTGTCTGACTCTTAGCGACCCCATGGACTGCAGCCTACCAGGCTCCTCTGTCCATGGGATTTTCCAGGCAAGAGTACTGGAGTGGGGTGCCATTGCCTTCTCTGCTTGCTTGCCTTGCTATATCTTATTTATCATTGAGCAAATAGATGCAAATAGAAGTGCTAGCTTCTCAGTTTGCCCTCTACTGCCCACCCCAGGTCATGCTACCAAGGGCCCTTGAGCTCATCACCTCCCAGATCAATTAGCATATCTCTGGTGGAACCAGTGTCCTTTCTTCTACCAGATGACNTGCTTGCCTTGCTATATCTTATTTATCATTGAGCAAATAGATGCAAATAGAAGTGCTAGCTTCTCAGTTTGCCCTCTACTGCCCACCCCAGGTCATGCTACCAAGGGCCCTTGAGCTCATCACCTCCCAGATCAATTAGCATATCTCTGGTGGAACCAGTGTCCTTTCTTCTACCAGATGACAACAGTTCTGTGGTCCAAGAGTTTCCTTTTTGTGTTGGTTGCCAGGAACCTTGAAACCATGTTCTAGTTGCCACATCAACCTCCCTGGTTCAGTGAAATCTCTCTCTCTCTTTTTAAAAAATGTAATTAATTAATATTTGGCTGTGTGGGGTCTTTGTTTCTGCTCTTGGGATTTCTCCAGTTGTGGCAAGTGGGGGCTACTCTCTAGTTGTGATGCTAGGACTTTTCATTGTGGTGGCTTCTCTTGTTGCTGAAGATGGACTCTAGAGCATACAGGCTTCAGTCATTGTAGCACGCAGGCTTAGTTGCCCCAAGTAGACATGTGAAATCTTCCCGGACTAGGGATCAAACACATGTCCTCTTCTTTGGCAAGTGGATCCTTAACCACTGGCTAACCAGAGAAGTTTAGCAAATTCTCTTTTTATGAAAGTTTTATTTCTTCCTTAAAATGTCTTGTTCACGGTTTAATTTTGCAAAGGACATGATGTGTCTTAGAAAATTAAAAAATCTATGAATACAGGAGAGTAAGACCTTAGAAATTTGATCAGTGTGGAAAATCTGGGCCCCTATCTGTATCTTTGACCTGAATGCATACAGAGAGCCTGACTCAGAGCAGTCACATTGAAATATGTATTATTTATCTCAACAAACATTAATATTAATCATGTACTCAGTATGTGCAAAACACTTTTTGAGGCAAAGTAATAAGACAGACACTGGTTTGTTGTTTGCATTTTTCACTTAGCAATACATCTTGGGAAGAGTTTCCTACCAGCACAGGTATAACGCATACTTTATAACAGTCCATGCTGTCTGGATGCAACATAAATGCATGAATATACACTCTGTCTCCCGTCTTTTGTTATAAAACAATGCCACAGTAAATATCCTTATTCATATAAACTTATGCACATGTTTGAAGATAATCTATATGATACATTTTAGAATTGGAATTGCTGGATCAAAAGTATATCTGTGTCAAAGTTCCCTCTGAAGAGGCTGTACCAGTTTATGCACGCATGCTAAACTGCTTCAGTGTCTTTGCAACCTCATGAACTGTAGCCCATGAGGCTCCTCTGTCCATGGGATTCTCCAGGCAAGAATACTGGAATGGGATGCCATTCCCTTCTCCAGGGGATCTTCCCCACCCAGGAGTGGAACCCTTGTCTACTGCATTGCAGGGAGATTCTTTATTGTTTGAGCCATTAGGGAAGCCCATACCAATTTATACTCCCCCACTAATGATCTATGAAACTGCCCATTTCTCTACACCTTTGACAGCACAGCATACTTTTAAACTTTTTTTTCTGTTTTCTATGGGTGAAAATGATATCTTGTAGTTTTTATTTGCTTTTCTTTTTTGACTTTTATTATAAAAAAATTCCAACATATGAAACAACAAAGAAAATAGTTCAATGAACATCCATGAATCAATCACCAAGACAGAATCATTGTTAACATTTTACAACATTTGTTTAATTTGGGGCTGCAGTGAGGACTTGAGATATTTTGAAATAAATTATGTGATCTTTTGAAATAAATTGTATGATATTTTGAAATAAATTGTATAATATTTCATTCATTAAATATTTCAGCATTACTTTGTATCTAACCTAGGTCATTTTTCAACATCATTTTCACATTTAAAAAGTTAAAAATAAGATCCTAATACTTAGCTAGACACTAAGTCCCTTACATATGGATGAGTTCCATTCCAAGAGCATGTTCATAAATCTAGTGTGTAAGTCTAACAAAGTTAGCCTAGATAATCAGCTATATACTACTACACTGTAACAGGTTTATAGTGTCTTTCATATATAAATAGCATATAAACAAACAAAAAATGAAGAAAGCATTCTTAATCTTACAGTACAGTGCCTTGAAGAGTCGTATCACAGTACCTTAGTACAGTACAGCAGCTGGCATATGGGGCTGGCATCAAGGGTATGGGCAAGAAGTGATACTGACCAGAGGAGAGAAAGGAGGTGGGAGATGGTAGAGCTGAAGGATCAAAACCATAGGAGACGAGGGCAAGCCACAGTTCCACTCAGGCCTGAGGTCAGTGACGCAGGTTCTGGTTCTTCGCTGGCTTCAGTTCTATCTACCTTTTTGAAAAAAGGACCCAGTGATGCCTGGGTAGTAGCTCTCTTTTTCTCATCAGAGATGACATGGTAGCGCCGGATTGCATTGTGAACAGCGGCTGCAACCTTCATGTCCCATTCTACATTCAGGTCCTATACCTCAAAAACTAACGATGCCTCCTCGAATAAAGAAGATCCTCTTGCCATTTCCCCATTGTGGATCTCTGACTCTTCAGTGACTTCTTCCTCTTGTCTCTCTGCGTCCTTTCTTTGGGCCTCCAGTTCCATCAGGTCTTCATTGGTAAGTTCCTCCTGTTGCATGGCAAGGGGTTCAGTGCAGCTGTTCTCTTGCAGATGTAGTTTGACATAAAGATGCTGTACCACTGCACTCTACAGTATTGTACTGTAAAGTATGCAAAAGTACAACCACTTGTAGAAGACTTATGCGTGTGACAGTGTACACCAGACATATGAACTAGCTAACGTGATTGGACATGTAAATACCTGTTCGGATAAACTTTGAAAGTTCACAGCTTGAAAGTTCGTATGTAGGGGACTCACTGTATTTGAATTTCTCCAGCTGTACCAGAGTGTCTTTATAGCTGCTTTCAATCAAGGATCATGCAATCAACGATCATGCAAAACAAGTTCTGCTCTAATTCTGTTACATCTCTTAAGTCTCTGAATCTAGAATGCTTCTCACCCCTCTCCTCCAACATTGACTCATGAAGAGACTGGACTGGTTGTCTTGTACAATGTCCCACTTTGGGATCTGCCTGATTGCAGGATCCTTTAACTTGTGGTGCACCCCCACTTGCCCTGCCCTCTGTATTTCTTTAAACTAGTGAGTGAGTGAGTGAAGTCGCTCAGTCGTGTTAGACTCTTTGCAACCCCATGGACTGTAGCCTACCAGGTTCCTCCCTCCATGGGATTCTCCAGGCAAGAGTNTTTAATTTTTACCACAATTCTGGAGGCAGTGTGTTAGTTAATGTAGCACTAGCCACTGTAACAGCTAAACTGCCAAGTCATAGTGACTTTACGCAGTTGAAGTTTATTTTCTCACTCATATTGGTCCAGTTAGCAGCAGGTGAGGAGAGAGGCAGGGTGTGCAGTCAATCTGCCTCTGGGGCTTCAAAGATCACCCAGGCATTGACATCCAATGGGCATTGATCACTAACGGGCAGATAGTGAAGAGAGAAGACTGAAGACCAGATGAGCACTCCTTACTCTGCCCACCTTCTGTTGGACAGAATGCTGTGGCCACCTCGCTTGAACACAGATCAGAGCTGGGTATGTAAGTCCCTGGCCTGTGGCAGCCACTTTCCAACAACTTCATTTTGCAGACTCATCCACAGATCTTATCCATCCCTGCCTCAGGCAGTTATTATCATCTCTGGTTTATCAGTGGAGATCCAAATCCCAGAGAGGCAAATTGACCCATGAGAAGTCACATAGCCAGGAGCACTGTCTTTCTGACCCCAACTGAGGGATCATTTTTCTATCTTCAGTTCAGTTCAGTTCAGTCACTCAGCCGTGTCCAGCTCTCTGCAACCCCATGAATTGCAGCACGCCAGGCCTCCCTGTGCATTACCAACTCTCGGAATTCACTCAAACTCACATCCATCAAGTCGGTGATGCCATCCAGCCATCTCACCCTCTGTTGTCCCCTTTCCCTCCTGCCCCCAATCCCTCCCAGCATCAGAGTCTTTTCCAATGAGTCAGCTCTTCACATGAGGTGGCCAAAGTACTGGAGTTTCAGCTTTAGCATCAGTCCTTCCAAAGAACACCCAGGGCTGATCTCCTTTAGAATGGACTGGTTGGATCTCCTTGCAGTCCAAAGGACTCTCAAGAGTCTTCTCCAACACCACAGTTCAAAAGCATCAATTCTTCGGTGCTCAGCCTTCTTCACAGTCCAACTCTCTCATCCATACGTGACTACTGGAAAAACCACCTTTGTTGGCAAAGTAATGTCTCTGCTTTTGAATATGCTGTCTAGATTGGTCATAACTTTCCTTCCAAGGAGTAAGCGTCTTTTCATTCCGTTGCTGCAATCACCATCCGCAGTGATTTTGGAGCTCAAAAAAATAAAGTCTGACACTTTTTCCACTGTTTCCCCATCTATTTCCCATGAAGTGATGGGACCAGATGCCATGATCTTCGTTTTCTGAATGTTGAGCTTTAAGCCAACTTTTTCACTCTCCTCTTTCACTCTCAAGAGGCTTTTTAGTTCCTCTTTACTTTCTACCATAAGGGTGGTGTCATCTGCATATCTGAGGTTATTGATATTTCTCCCAGCAATCTTGGTTCCAGCTTGAGCTTCTTCCAGGCCAGCATTTCTCATGATGTACTCTGCATATAAGTTAAATAAGCAGGGTGACAGTATACAGCCTTGACGTACTCCTTTTCCTATTTGGAACCAGTCTGTTGTTCCATGTCCAGTTCTCACTGTTGCTTCCTGACCTGCATATAGGTTTCTCAAGAGGCAGGTCAGGTGGTCTGGAATTCCCATCTCTTTCAGAATTTTCCACAGTTTTTTGTGATCCACACAGTCAAGGGCTTTGGCATAGTCAATAAAGCAGAAATAGATGTTTTTCTGGAACTCTCTTGCTTTTTATATCTTAACCATTCCCAAACTTGCCATCTTGTGAGCATATACAGATTGTTAACATACAGATTCCTAGCTCTCATCCAAGACCCTGAACTGAGTGTCTCAGGGGAGAATGTGGTAACCTGTACTTTCACTGAGAATCCCAGGATGCACCCTGGAATTGTCTGTGGAACTTTGTGAAATGCTAATCTCTGGGTTCTAACTCCTAGAAATTCTCATTCAGTTGGTCCCTAGGGAGGGTCCCTGACATGGACCTGTTGTCAAGCTCTCAGGTGACCGTGATGTGCAGCCAAGACTCAGAAACACTGCCTCTGGTCCCCAATCTCATGGGGCTGGGGGAGATTCACCAACTAAAGCAGCAAGAGAGAGGAAGGAGGGAAGGAAAGGAAGGAGGAGGAAGAAAGGGAGGGATGTCACGGGATTCCCAATCTTCAGAATCAGCATTAAAAAAAAAAACAACTCTGGTCACACCACATGTGAGATCTTAGTTCCCCAAACAGGGGATCGAACCCATGCCCTGAGGTGGAAACATGGAGTCTTAACCACTGGACCACCCCGGAAGTCCCAGAATCTGCATTTTTAAAAAAGCTCTTCAAATAATTCTAACATGCAAACCATTTTGAGACCTACTGAATAAGTGGACCAGAAGATTATGATTCAGTAGGTTTGGGGTGAGCCAAACTTTCCGTATTTTTAAAGTGGAGACTGTGATTCCACTGCCCTAGGGCTTTGCTACTCAAAGTCCGAGCTGAAGTATGGGTGCATCACTGGGAACTTGTAAGCAGACGCTCCGGCCCTACCCTCAACCTGCTAAATCGAAACCCACAATTCAACAAGACCCCGAGGAGAGGAGCCATACCTGAATGGGAGAGGCACTGCTCTCAGGCTCACGAGACTTTTTCCGGGAGGACAGCAGTTTAGTCCTTCAGTCAGGGCCGGTCCAGCTTCTCTCCCATCTGCACTCACCCCCTTTTGAGGCTGCAGAACCTTTTCTAGTATCACCTGCATAGTCTATCCTCAAAAGGTAGACTATTCTCGAAGGTCTGGGCCTTGCTGCCCCCATACCATGGGCATCTGTTCATGGATACTTTGTTAGAAGGTCTGGGCATGTGCACTGGTTGATGACTCAAGAGGGGGCTTGCAGGTCCCTCCTGCCAGGGCAGGATGTCACAGATGTGAGACACTGACTTGAGGACCAGATCGTGGTTGCTTCACAGGAAGATCTCTTTATGGACTCCCCTGGTCGTCCAGGAGCTAAGAGTCCACATTTCCAATGCAGGAAGCCTGAAGTTTGATCCCTGGTCAGGGAACTAGACCCCACCTGCTGAAACCAAGAGTGCATATGCCACGGCTAAAGATCCTGAGTGCTGAAGCTAAGACCTGGTGCATATAGAGTAACTAAATAAATGTTTTTTAGAAAGAGGGAGATGATCTCTTTAGATCTGCAGGTTGGAGAAGGCAGACTTGTTTTGTGAGGTTCTGGGGCCAATCAGAGGAAGTCATGGGGATGGAGGTTGCAGTTCAGTAGAAGAAAAAGTTTCAAACGAGCGGGAAGGGGCGGAGTCAAGCAGAGAGAGCTTCTTGTTCCCGGAAGTTGCGTGGCCTTCGTTCAGAGGCATCTGGATGCAACCTCTGGATTGGATGTGAGCTAGGAGGAGACCCCTGCTTGAGGCTGAAACATATAGTGCCCCGGAAGGCAGGGAAGCTCGGTCAGGAAGTGAGAGGACTAAGATAAGTCAGGGTTCCATTGTGCCCGTCAATCATGAAGGCCGTTCGGCTAAATACAAACTATTGTTGGCGCATGAAATAATTTCCCTGTCGGTCTCCACTAGTTTGAAAGCTCAGTGAGGACAGTGGCTGGGCTGCTGGTGGGGTCCTCGGCACCTGACATAGAGTCTGGCATATGAGAGCATCTGCCCAGTAAATGTGGATATAAATGTAAATGGCTGAAAGTGAAAAGTGAAAATGTTAAAATGGCTGAAAATAAGATTTAATCTTTTCTGTCTGTGAATGGTAATTTTTGTGCACTCCTTTTGTGTCCTTTAAAGCGTTGTCAGGTGTTCAGATTGAGTTTTTCTTGTTTTCTCGTTAAGTTCTTTTTTTTTTTTTTTTTTCACCTAGCCTCTTTCTACATGATATTCACTGTAATGGTAAAACAACTGAAATATCCTGAATGGCCCATGAGAGGGAGTTTGCTAAATCATTGGTAGGGGGCAGGGATTGGGGAGGGAACTTTCTTATCGGTCTCAGGGTTAAAACTCCACACTGCTAATGCAGGGAGGTCTTGGGTTTGATCCCTGGTCAGAGAACTAGATCCCACATACCGAAAGTAAATATTTGGCATGCTACAAAGAAGATTGAAGACCTCACATGCTGCAACCAAGACCCAGCACAGCTAAAGAAATAAATATTTAACAAATTATTCCTGGACTCTCTTCCCCAAAAGGCTATTCACCAATACACATTAAAAACTTCCTAGCTGGAAGGATCCCAACAAGACATCAACAGCATGGTCTCTGGATGTATGGTAGTACATTCTCTATGGTAGTACATGCTAGTTTTTGCTTGGCTTCATCTTCTGATTTTTTCTGTTCTGAGCACCTATTACTTTTGAGTAAGAAAAACTAGCCAACAGGAGCTGGACCTGTTCTAAACTTGATTTTCAACCTCTCATTTATTTTAGCCAGCTTTATCTAATTGACTGTATATTGTCACCTTGCTTATTTAACTTATATGCAGAGTACATCATGAGAAATGCTGAACTGGATGAAGCACAAGCTGAAATCAAGATTGCTGCAAGAAAGATCAATAACCTCAGATATGCAGGTGACACCACCCTTATGGCAGGAAGCGAATAAGAACTAAAGAGCCTCTTGATGAAATTGAAAGAGGACAGTGAAAAAGTTGGCTTAAAGCTCAACATTCAGAAAACTAAGATCATGGCATCTGGTCCCACCACTTCATGCAGATAGATGGGGAAACAGTGGAAACAGTGACAGACTTTATTTTTTAGACTCCAGAATCACTGCAGATGATACTGCAGCCATGAAATTAAAAGACGCTTGCTCCTTGGGAGAAAACCTATGACCAACCTAGACAGCATATTAAAAAGCAGAGACATTACTTTGCCAACAAAGGTCCATCTAGTCAAAGCTGTGGTTTTTCCAGTGGTCATGTTTGGATGTGAGAGTTGGACTGTAAAGAAAGCTGAGCGCTGAAGAACTGATGCTTGAACTGTGGTGTTGGAGAAGACTCTTGAGAGTCCCTTGGACTGCAAGGAGATCCAACCAGTCCTTCCTAAGGGAGATCAGTCCTGGGTGTTCATGTTGAAGCTGAAACTCCAATACTTTGGCCACTTGGTGTGAAGAACTGACTCATTTGAAAAGACCCTGATGCTGGGAAAGATTGAAGGCTAGGAAGCCTGGCATGGTGCAGTCCATGGGTCCAAAGAGTCAGACACGACTGAGTGACTGAACTGAATTGATCTAATTAACAGTGTTTTTATTTGTGAAAATTTCACACTGGAAAAAATAAAAAAGTTAACGTTACCAATAACCAATGAGCAAGGAAGCTGATAGCCAAAGAAGTAAGGGGCTTTCTGTGTCCCAGAGAAGCAGCCGGTCAGGGGCAGAATGCAGGCCCTGACTTGCTGATGGGCACCCTTTCCCTCGCCGCGCTCCTTTCCCTTCCCTCTGGGAGCCCCTGACAGTGCTCTCTCTCTTCTTGTCTTCCTTCCTCTCTCTTTCATTAAGTCACACTTCAGGGGTGCTTCAGACATCCATCATCCATGGCTTCACAGGCTGGCCATTCTGCTGTGTGGGGTCTGTGTGGATTCCAGAGGCCAGACAGAGTCATTAGCCCAGGCAGCCTCTTTTGTCTGCCCTTTGCTGTGCTTTGCTTAGTCGCTCAGTCGTGTCCGACTCTTTGTGACGCCATGGACTGTAGCCCGCCAGGCTCTTCTGTCCATGGGGATTCTCTAGGCAAGAATACTGTAATGGGTTGCCATGCCTTCCTCCAGGGGATCTTCCCAACCCAGGGACTGAACCGAGGTCTCCCGCATAGCAGGCAAATTCTTTACCATCTGAGCCACCAGGGAAGCCCAAGAATACTTGGAATATGTTGCCTATCCCTTCTCCAGGGGATCTCCCCAACCCAGAAATTGAACTGGGTTTCCTGCATTGCAGGCAGACTCTTTATCAGCTGAGCTACCGGGGAAGCCCTCATCTGCCCTTACTTCCTGTAAAACCACAGCAGGCTGCAGAGCAAACGTGCCACTGCTGATGGAAGTCCTGCCCACCCACCCAGCCCCAGGACAGGAGCTGTCTGCCCACTTCATGAAGCTTTTTAAAAATGTGTGTATTTTGGCCACTGTGCACAGCATCCAGGATCTCAGTTCCCAGACAAGGGATGGAACTGGAGCCCCTGCATGGGAAGCCAGATTCCTAACCACTGGACTACCTGTCTGCCCATGTTGAAAGTCTGCTTTGGGAGATCTGTGAAGGCTGAAGGCAGGCCTATATATTTCTGCCACCTGGGACGTTACCTGGGAGTATCCAGGTAATACTGACAAGTCTTCCACAGGCACTTCCTCTAGGCTGGCTGTGGCTTGCTCTAAGCCAAGTAAAAGAAATGGGGCTCTTCTGTAAGTGTCCTTGGCATTTTGGATTGGGCTTGGGTTGGGCTTGGGATGGGGCTCTAGCCCTTTTTTCATTTGGATAAGGCCCAATGGAGGTCAAAGCTAGTCAAAGCTATGGTTTTTCCAGTAGTCATGTATGGATGTGAGAGTAGGACCGTAGGGAGATCAAATCAGTCAATCCTAAATGAGATCAGCCCCGAATATTCATTGGAAGGACTGATGCTGAAGCAGAAGATCCAATACCTGTTGCGAAGAGCTAACTTACTGGAAAAGACCCTGATGCTGGGAAAGATTGAAGGCAAAAGGAAAAGGGGGTGACAGAGGATGAGATGGTTAGATAGCATCACTGATTCAATGGACAATTTGAGCAAACTCTGGGAGTTAGTGAAGGACAGGGAAGCCTAGTGTGCTGCAGTCCATGGGATCACAAATAGTCAGATATTACCTAGCAACTGGAAAACAACGACAGGGAGGGAACGTGAGAGTGTCCCTGCTGCATCAGAGCCCATGCCAGCAGCCCCAGGCTCTGCAGAAGCCCAGTAAAGGCTGACCACGCTGCCTGGGAGATACATGGGTGAGTGGATCTCAGGTTTCACAGCTGAGAAAGGAGCCTGAGGATTTTTTTTCCCCCCTGGCTTCTGGGCAGATGAGTGCATGGCAGGTGTTCTGGGGGCCCTAAGGTCAGCCTGGGATACATTTTGTCCTGGAGCCCTGGTCTGTGGTGAGGCATGTCTCTGGGCTAAAATGATTCTCGGAGGCGGCTCCTGGGCCTGGGTGTCTCCTGGGAGAAGGTGCTTTGAAAGAGCAATCAAGAAATTCTGAAGGCAGAGGATGGGGGACTTGAACCTGAAATACTGGCAGCTTTTCTGTTCTGAGCATCTATTACTTTTGAATAAGAAAAGCTAACCAATAGGCACTGGACCTGTTCTAAACTCGATTTTCAACTTTTTATTTGTTTTAGCCAGCTTTATCTAATTGATCATGTTTTTATTTGAGAAAATTATACCCATGGGAAAATGGACCAGGCAGGAAGCAAGTTAACACAGACATACAAACCCTATCTAGGGTTTGTGGGACACCTCAGTTAATTAATTAACGTTATAAAAGGTAATGTATGTGGAAGCACCTTGGGCAGGAAACCATCTCCCACCAACTCAGAGAAATGTGTTAAATAAAAGTGACCTTATAAAAGGAAGGGCAGCCACAACAGGTAGACTTAAACACACTCATCTCACTGATGGAGTGGGTGTAGGGAGGTGGGCCTGAGTGTGTAAAGGAGTGATAATCTTTCATTCAGGCAACTTATCAGTGTGTTACTGGAGACTTGAAACAGTTCATACCTTCTCATGCAAGTGTTCCAGGTATAAAATTCTACTCTAGACAAATAATCATTCTTACATACATACACACACACACACATTTTTATGTGTATGCATGCGTGTGTGCCGAGTTCCTTCAGTCGTGTCCAACTCTGTGCGACCCCGTGGACTGTAGCCCACCAGGCTCCTCTGTCCATAGGATTCTCCAGGCAAGAATACTGGAGTGGGTTGCCATGCCCTCCTCTAGGGGATCTTCCCGACCCAGGGACTGAACCCATGACTCTTACATCTCCTGCCGTGCCATCTGGGGAGCCCTTTGATGTGTGTGTGTGTATGTTAGTAGCTCAGTCGTATCCGACTCTTTGCAACTGCATGGACTGTAGCCAACCAGGCTCCTTCATCCATGGAATTCTCCAGGAGAGAATACTGGAGAGGGTTGCCATTTCCTTTTCCAGGGGATCTTCCCAAACCAGGGACTGAATCCAGGTCTCCTGCATNACTGAACCCATGACTCTTACATCTCCTGCCGTGCCATCTGGGGAGCCCTTTGATGTGTGTGTGTGTATGTTAGTAGCTCAGTCGTATCCGACTCTTTGCAACTGCATGGACTGTAGCCAACCAGGCTCCTTCATCCATGGAATTCTCCAGGAGAGAATACTGGAGAGGGTTGCCATTTCCTTTTCCAGGGGATCTTCCCAAACCAGGGACTGAATCCAGGTCTCCTGCATTGCAGGCAGACTCTTTACCATCTGAGTCACCAGGGAAGCCCCCTTTTATGTGTATATGCACACAAACAAGGGTTTTTCAGCTCAAAGCTCTCATTTTTATTGTTGTTTTTATCGAAGTATAATATACATTAAAAAATGCACGTGTCCTAAGAGTACAGTTTGATGAATTTTCACAACGAGGAGGACCCATGGACCCAGCACCCAGATGGAGAAACTGTATGTTATGAGCATCCCAGACGGCCCCTCTGCTCCACTCTTCCAATCACTTCTGCTCCCCACCCCCACCATGTAACCTTGACCCTGACTTTTTTTCTGATTTTTAAGAGCATTGATTAGTTCTATTTTTTTTGCATTTTATACAAATGGAATATAAATAGTATGTGCTCTTTTTTCAGAGTTCTTTATTATGAAAACTCACACACATACAACACAACTGTCCAAAAAATAAAGCAATGGTTAACTACAGAAGAAATTATATTTAAGTAATGGACTAGAATTCAGTCATTAAAATTATGTTTTGGGGGATTATTTTGTGCCTTGGAAGACGCTTCCAATAGTTAACAGGAAAAAAAGCAGAATATAAAACTGTATATGTTTATCGTCAATTAAAATACATATACTACTACTACTAACGGCGGCTGACATTTGTTGGACACTCACCAGGAACCAGGCAGTGTCCTATTACATCTCTCACTCTGTTCTCTCCAAGCCCTCTGAGGTGGAGCCGCTATCATTAGACCCATTTTTCAGAGCAGTAAATGGAGGCACCAGGGTTGGACAGCATGCCAAGGCCACACAGAGGGGTAGATGTGGTAAAGTCAGACTTCTAACAGGGCCAGCCTGGCTCTCAGGCACGTCACACTACGACAAAATGCAGACGGGGGTGATCCCTGGGTGCCGGCCCTGGGGGAGAAAGTCTGCTGGCAGCCACAGAGCCTCCCAGGGCTTCTCTCCTCAGAACCCGAATCCTGCGCGGAGGGGTACGGGGTGGAGGGTGTCCAAATGCGTGGCATCCGATGACCATGCCCCAGAGAGGCTGCCTGCAAATTCCTGGCACCTGGGAAAGGCTCTGTCCCCAGCCTGATGAGGTCTGGCCGATTCAGCGTTTTCTTCTGTTGAGCGAGCTGACCACCTTGCAGTCAATTCCTTTTCCACTCAAGCAAATCAGAGTGGATTCCTCTATGCTCTGACACAGGCTCATCCAGGGGAGTGAAGGGGAGGTAAGAAGCGTGGTGCAGGGAGGCCCCAGCAGGGCAGAAGGGCGGAATAGAAGTCTGGGGAGGAGAGAGAACAGGAGAAGCAGCGAGGATGGCCCTGGATGCAGGGACCACAGAAGCTGGGAGGGGACTGAGTTAAGGAGGCCACGTCCAGTGTCGGATGTTGCACAGAACTCAAGCAACGTTAAGAACTGAGAAAGGGGCCGCCGGATTCAGCAGCAAGGAAGCCTCTCCTGCCCTTGGCCACAAGCACTTCAGTGTGGATGGAAGTCTGGCTTAAGAATGAGAATCAAACAGGAAGAGACATTGACTGTAGTTCTAAAGGGGAGATAAGGACAGGTGTTTAAGGGAAATCCAGGTAGAAGAGGGCTTTGTGGGTTTGGGTTTTGTGGGTTTTTTTTTTTTTTTTTAATACGGGAGAAGACACATGGTGTGTTTACACGTACAGAAAAAATAGTGTGAGTTTCCCGAGAAGGTATGAGACTGGCACCAAAGTGGCACTATGCTGGGTGCTGGTCTCGGAGGGAAGACCCTCTGAGGAGGAGGAAGGAGAAGAGAATGGCTACAGAGACAGGCAAAGACGGAAGGAGGAAGGACAAGATCTCCAGCGGCGTCTGAGGACACACCAAAAAAAAAAAAAAAGGTGCACTTGTTTTTGTGTGAAACCTTTTCCTTTTCCCTCAAGCAGAATAAGATGCTCATGCATTATAGGTGAATGTCAACACTTGAGAGGGCAGACTGGGTTAGAGCACAGGCAGGGCAAGGAAAGAATTCTCAGGAGTCAAGGCTGAGCCAGGAAGCCTCGACACAGCAGCTCAAATGTATCAACAGAGTAAGCTGAAGACTCCTTATTGAAACACAGCTTCACTCAAATTAAAAAAAAGAGAAAACAAACCCTGCCACTGTGAAGTTGGTAGCTAAGTATGAGAGCCTCGAGGCTTTAGCTCAACAGCTTCAGAGCAAGATTTTTTAAATCTGCTGCTCTTGTTTTGCGTAGGTAAAACAGGGACAGGATTCAAAAATCAGAACACAAGGTCAAGGCAAAGAAGTCGGGCTGCCTCCACCCCACCCTTCTCTGACCTGCTTCTCTTGCTGTCCTGCACGCATTTTCATCCTTTCTTCAGACACGAGTAACACAAATAATCATTCTTAGCTTGCATCTTTTCCCTTGCTTCCTCCCTCTTTCTCCATTTCTTTTTCCTCTCTTTCTTTCCTCCCTTTCCCGTTTTCTTTTTACTGCCCATGTCTCGGAGGGCTCTCCTAAGTCCACAGAGAGCGTCCCATTTCCAGCTGCCCACACTCCTGCCCGAGGCTGCACCACAGTTTGGGCGTCTCACCTGTGCAGATGGACACCTGGGTTGTTTCCATACGTTTGCTCTTACAGCCAATGCTGCAGTAGCTAACCTTTACGCAAGTCATCGCATCGATGTACAGATGTCGTCTGCAGGGTGGGGTTACTAGAACTGTCACTTTAATGCTGTCACCGTGCAGTCCCCCCAGCAATATCTGAGAGAGCCTGTTGCTTACTGCCCCTGTGGCCTACCTCCAACCCCACCTGATGTGCAGTCAAACTTTGGGATTGCTGCCAACCAGAGGTTAAAATTGGTGTCTCTGTGTACTTTTAATAAGCATTCATCTTTTGCAAATTAAAGCTGAGGATCTTTTCATTTTTGTCATTTGAATTTTTTTCTGTGAACTATCTGTTTACACCCTTGGCTCCTCTTCTCTGTTTTGCTGCTGCAGAAGTTCTTAACCAGGGGTCTTTTTCAGAGGGTCATGTGACTCAGATAAGGAACTAAGGGATAAAAAGAACAGTCACCCTAATCCCATACATATCTTATGTTAAACATAAGAGGATTTTTTATTAAGTTTTAAAAACATTTATTGAAATTTAATACATATACAGAAAAATGTATTTATACTATGCCACAGCTTGATGAATCTTCACAAACTGAACACACTCCTATAACCGACATGAGATCAAGAAACAGAATTACCAGCACGCCAGGACTTAAGTAATCCTTCTCAATAAATAATCCCTCTGGTCCTCACCATTTACAGACTCTTTTCTTCTGTAGTTTCATTGCTTGATTCTATTTCTTGACCTTAATACCTTCCTGATGTCATCATTCAGTTTCCATGACAAAGCTGAACGAAATTTGAGCAAGAAGGCAAGTGATTCACAACTCTGTCTTCAACAGTTTTGAAAACCCACCCTACTCTGTAAAAAGGTTTTGTTACAATTACAGAAGGGACGATCTTAGGGCTCCCCCTGCTGGTGACCAATTCAGTTCAGTTGCTCAGTTGTGTCCGACTCTGTGTCCCCATGAATCAAGGCATGCCAGGCCTCCTTGTCCATCACCAACTCCGAGAGTTCACCCAAACTCATGTGTGTCGAGTCGGTGATGCCATCCAGCCATCTCATCCTCTGTCATCTCCTTCTCCTCCTGCC
>SJYA01001858.1:0-20392 GCA_006410615.1 Neotragus moschatus | reverse complement strand
CCGGCCCCCCCCCCCCGCCCCCCCCAGTTACACACACCATTTCCCCTCTCTTATTAACACCATATATTGGTCTGGTCCGTATGTCACAATTAATGAATCGGTATGCTTCACTCAGATTTCCTTAGTTTTTTCCACTAAGATCCCTTGTCTGTTCCAAGACCCCACCCAGGATCCCACATGACATTTAAGTAATGTGTCTCCTTTAGGATCCTCTTGGCTGTGACAGTTTGTTAGATCTTCCTGTTTTGGGTGGCTTTGCTAGTTTGGCGGTATTTTGTAGGATGATCCTCATTTGGGGATAATAATTTTCTTGCCGTTGGACTGGAGTAGACTGGAATTACGGGTTTCTGAGAGGAAGGCTTTAAAGTGACGTTTTCATCACATCATATCAAGGGTACGTGTTGTGAATATGGTTCACGTCTGGTGCTGTTGACCTTGGTCACTTGGCCAAAGGGATGTTTGTCAAGTTTTTCCCCTTCCTTTTTGGAAGGAAGTCACAATGCCCAGCCCACGTTTACAGAGTAGGCAGCCACGTCCCATCTCCCAAAGGCCAGAATATCTACATAAAGTAGTTTGTGTTCTTCTATGGGAGATTTGTCTTGTTTTTCTCGTGTTTGTTCAGCCATTTATTTATATCAGCAGGGACTAAACTGTTTTATACTTTGGGTTATAGTTTAGGACTACTTACTTATTTTGTTGTTCAAATTGTTCCAGCTTTGGCCACTGGGAGCATTTTCAGTTGGCTCCTGTGTCCCTTTGATATCATTGTCGACTGATTGAATACTGTTTTACTTTCTGCCACTGCAGAAGTGCTCTCGGCATTTCCTAGGATGCTTTAGGCTCGTTTGGGTCTTCCCTGGTGCTCAGGGTACAGTAGTACGCTGCCTGCAGTACAGGAGCCGCAGGAGCTGCAGGTTCCATCCCTGGGTCAGGAAGATCCCTTGGAGAAGGAATTGGTCACCCACTCCAGTATTCTTGACTGGGAAATCCCATGGACAGAGGAGCTTGGTGGACTGCAGTCCATGGGGTCTCAAAGAGTCACACACGAGTTAGCGACTAAACCACCACCACCATATGGGCTCATCTTGTATGTATTTTCTGCCTAGAACTAGCCATTTCTCTAAGGCCCCCTGTTATCTATTGGAGAATGGCTTTAGAAACCAAGATCTGGGTGCTGGATGTGCTCATTGCTACTGGGGTGTCTTTGCTTCTAGGTCCTTTCAGCTGACAGAGTGAAGAAACACATACGTGTATGGGAACCTACATGTAGGCACGTCTATAAGTATTTCTGTCTGTATCTATGTTAGATTGAGTGCCTACAGTTGTCTCTGATTCTGATCCATTACCACCTGGATCCTTCTAGCTTTCTGTCCTTAATTCATCTCTGGTCTTCCACTCTCACAGTGAGAAGTGCCTCCTACCATCTGCCATTCTTTACCATCTTCTGGTACATTTAAAATCGTAAAAAAAAAAAAAAAGAAAAAATGTGATTAGTACCAGATCTTAGTTGCAGGGCACGTGAACTCTTGGTTGCAGCTTATGGGGTCTAGTTCTCTGACCAGGGATTGAACCCAGGCCCCCTTTATTGGAAGCGTGGAGTCCTAGCCACTGTCGGACCACCAAGGAACTCCCCATTTAAAATCTTATGTTCATCATTCAGCTTGATGCACTTTAACACGTGTGTACACTTGTGGAACCATGGCCCAGATCAAGATAGTTGAACATTCACGGCATTCCGGAAGCTCTTCATGGACCTTGTCCATGATATTATACTTCTCTTTATTTGTTTGTTGATGGTCTCGTATGCTATATTGCAGGCCCCTTCTCTCTCCAGGGCCTACATCACCACTGTCAACCTTTCCCTTCCATTTGAGAGGCAGGATGGCATGAGGTTTAAGAAAATCCACTCCTAGTGTCAGACTCCCTGAGCTTGCACTCCCTCCGGCTGCCCTATGGCTAGCTGGGCTATTCTTCATGGCTCAGTTTCCCCTTGTGCATGGGGGGTGATAAGAACAGGGGGTTGTGGTGGAGATTAAGATTTTAAATGGGGAGTTCCCTGGTGGTCCAGTGGCTAGGACTCCATGCTTCCAATGAAGGGGGCCTGGGTTCAGTCCCTGGTCAGAGAACTAGACCCCATGTGCTGCTCCCATGTGCAGAGCACCCAGAACAGTGCCAGGAACATGACTAGTGCATGGACGTGTTAGCCATGATTAGAATCAGCTGAGGAGGGTACGCTTGTGTTGGTAAGCCCATCAGGTGGAAGCCTTACTCAGCAAGTTGTGCTTTCCCTGCTTCCAGTCTCCAGGAAGAGGGCATGGAGGTCATTAATGAAGAATTGTATAATCCAAAATATATAAACAGCTTATAAAGCCCAATATCAGAAAATAAACAACCTAATCAAAAAATGGGCCGAAGACCTAAATAGACGTTTTCCCAAAGAAAACACACAGATGACCTTTGGGCACGTGGGAAGACGCCTAGCGTTGCAAGTGTCAGAGATGCAAATCAAAACTTTAACAATGAGAGATCTCCTCACACCTTTCAGAATGGCCATCATCAAAGAGTAGAAATAGTGAGAATTGGCAATGATGGGGAAAAGGAAACCCTTGCTGCATTACTAGTGGGATGGTAAATTGGTGTAGCCACTATGGAGAACAGTATGGTGGTTCCTCAAAGAAACTAAAAATAGAACTACCGTGTTACAGCAGTTCCACTCCTGGTTGTATACATATATATAAAAAAAAGTAATTTGAAAAGACACATGCACCCTGATATTCATAGCAGCACTGTTTACAATAGCGGAGATATGGAAGCAACCCAAGTGTCCGTCAACAGAAGAAGAGATAAAGAAGATGTATGTATACAAATGAATATTACTCAGCTGTGAAAAAGAATGAAATGCTGCCTTTTGCAGCAACATGGATGGACCTAGACAGTATTTGGCTTAGCGAGATAAGCCAAAGACAAGCACACAAGTGCTCTCACTTATGTGTGGAATATCTATATATGGGCAACGTAGGGGTATGGGAGTAAGAAGCTACAAACCGCTACATACGAAATAGACAAGGATATACACACAGCACAGGGAATTACAGTCACTTTGTCATAATGGTATATAATCTGTAAAAATACTGAATTGAAATGCTATATACTTGAATTTAATATCACATAAATTAATAAAAAATTGTACTTCAGTTGAAAAAAAGAGAATTGTATAGGGTAGCCCAGCAGGTATGCTCAGGACAGGCATCCTGTCCTCTGAGACATTTGGACTGATTTTTCTCAGGACCTTTGGAGCCTCTGTTCTGGTGGGGAATTGGGAGGGGAAGGGGTACCTGGTTTCAAGGGAGACCTTCCACTCTACTCTCCCCAGGGACTGCCTTGGATGGCTTTCCTTGTGTGGAGCCGAGCTCCTACCCTCCAGGGTCATCGGATGGCCAGGTGACTGACTGGCTGCTTCTATGTCTAGGGAACCTTTCTGATAGAACCTCTGGGTTAGGTGAGGACGCCGCATATGGAAAGAAAGGCCTGGAGCTATGATACTGAGTTGCTGGGGCTCTGAAAGCTAAAGTTAGCCTGGTCCAAATGTGACCCCCTTGCAAAGGTGGGAGTGAAGGCTTATCTCTCTCTTAGTCCCGATGATTCGAAATCCATGTTGTGAGGCTGTGGGCTCTGTGAACACATACTTGTTCTAGCCTGCTTTTCTTACGGTTTGGGAAATTCGTGCTTCAGCCCCTACCGGATATTGTCCGATTGGGGTTCTTTTGTTGTGAGCAGCGGAAGTCAGGTTGGGGTCTTTGGAGCAGAGAAGGGACGGACTGGAAGGTGAGTGGACACAGTGGAGTGTCTGGAGGCCTAGCGCTGCTCTGGGGAGTGAAGCTAAATGTACAGTCTCTCCAGATCAATAGGATAGAGTCCCCAGGGAGAGTCCCTTACCTAGGGTTTTTTTTTTTGCCTTTTGACCGAGGAAGGGCTGGTACTAGACACTTGGACCCCCCAGGGTTGCCCTCACTGGGGAAGAGATAATTCCTCAAAGGAGGATGAGGACCACCCGGCATCTTGGGAAACTGGCAGAATCATGCCCTCCTTGTGGGTGGAGAGGAGACCCTGAACTGTGCTGGAGAAACGCAGAAGTCCTAACAGGAATTGGCTCAGAATTCTTTCATTCTGTTCCTGTCTAGTTTGTACGACCTTTCGGATTCTCTAACTGAATTTCAATTTGTGCACCCTCTTCCCTCTGTCACATACTCACTTATTAACTGAATAATTCCCAAGCCAGTCATTGCCATAACGCCAGCCCTGGCATTTACTGGAGCATTTTAGTTCTCAGGAGACAAAGCTTTCGCCTTTTCAAGATGTCAGGTTGACATTTGTGTCCAGGGGTAATGATCTGCCGAAAGATGGTAGAGCAAAACTCGGAAGGACTGTTGAGGTGCCAAGTGTGTTTGCCTAGCTGCTGTTTTCCCGAGTACTTACTAGGTGTCAAGTATTAGGTGTAAATCGCTTCATTTGATTCTGTTAATAATGCTGTGTTGCAG
Organism: Neotragus moschatus; assembly: GCA_006410615.1. Classification (NCBI taxonomy): domain Eukaryota; kingdom Metazoa; phylum Chordata; class Mammalia; order Artiodactyla; family Bovidae; genus Neotragus; species Neotragus moschatus. Next base: position 15,854 of record SJYA01001858.1, on the reverse strand, counting down.
GTGTGTTGTTATTCCCATTTTATAGTTCAGGAAACTGAAGGTCAGAGGGACTAACGAAGTGGCCAAGTAGAGAAGAGAGGTTAGGTTTTATCTTTGATCTTAAACCTTTGTGATTGGTCATGAGCCCCCAGGATCCCGGGTGAGATGTCCTCAGGGGCCAGCAGATGGACCAGTGAACGTAGCTGGTATCCAGGGTTTCGAGGCCTTTGGTGGGTGGGAGACCGTCTGTCCTAAAGGGGTAGGGTGCCTCCATCTGATTGCTGAACAAAGCAGGAACAGGAATATGTCTCACTTGGTGTCACCAGCTGGGATTTTATCCCCCTCCCCGCCCACCTCCTGTAAAAATGCCTGATTTAGAATCGTGATCATGTAGCCCAGTTTCTGAAAGACCATGCATGAACCGAACAGTTCGAACACATCTCCGGGTCACAAGTGGTGGGAGAGTTGTGGGTTTGCGTTCTCTGCAGGAGACTGGACAGAGCACAGTTCAGTACAGGGTTTTAGCCACACAACGTAGGAATGTGGCTCCTCCAAGGACAGGGACTTAAAGTCTGAAAAGTGATGGACGCTAGGCGCTCACGGCTCAGGACAAAGGCTCCCCTGTTTGGGCTGCCTGTGTCTTGATCCTGCTACGTGTGCGTTTTGCAGTGATGATTGCGGTGTGCGGATGCCAGGCTGCCAAAGCTGAAACCATTTTTAAAAGATGTCTGTGTAATGTCACCCGCGCGAGGGAACGAGCCACTTGGAAACCCTGCACAGATGCAGCGGAAGCCCAAGATATTAAAATCTTGAACAGTACCATTCTTGCTGAGATTTGCCTCGGTATGAATATGTTTTCCAAGACAGGAAGCTGGAGAATATACAATTACAGCAATTTGCTAACCAGCCCGACCTTAATTAGTACAGGAACCTCATTCTCACTGTTGTATGTAAATTAAGCTTGTTTCACAAAGGGACTGTTTATGAGGACGGCTCTCAGACAGAGACCTTGTATCATTCTTTTTTTTTTTTCCCCAAGGAAACTTTAAGAAACTATAACCGTAAACACCCATTAAATCACAGTGCGAGGCTGAAGTGCTGAGAATATTTCTTTTCAAAAATGAGCATCAGTATTTTTAACTCAATTTTGGCTCTTTCACATTTCCTCCAGCCCGAGAAGTGCCATCCATATACTGTGCAGTGGAAGGAATTGATTTGCGAGTTAGATAACTACCAGATTGTTCCTCTCCCAACGAGGTCTAAAATATTCCTGCAGCTCTTGAGAATTTTTGGATATGGCTTTCTGAATGAGAAACCTTCTACCTTCGCTTGGCCTGCAGAGCCTCGGTGCAGTCTGCTCACGGAATCCTGTCAGCACCTTCTTTCAATTTATCTTCGTGGTTCACTCGTGCAAAACCTTGCGTTTGCCCCAGTTTTGAAGCCTGACCTACGTTACATGTTTATGTGACTGCCGTTGTTCCAGAAGACTGTGATCTACAATGAACCATTTTCAACCTTAGTTTCAAAAGAACCATCTCTCCTTTTTCCTTCTCCCGGTGCCTCTGGAGTTAACATTCTAGGTCTGAGGCCTTTTAGAGATTCTGGCACTTTTTTTTAATTTTTTTTGCTTGAAAGTTTCAAAGAGTAGTTATTTCACTTTGCTCCATTGGTGGAGGCCCCTTGATGATTAACTTGAGGGGAGCAAGCTTGGCAAGCCCACATCTCAGTGTCTGGGTGAGTGGGGGTGCCCCCCCGTGCAATTCTGTCTTAACTTCAGCTTTCCTGGAACCCAGAGATCCAGCGATTCAAAGGGAACAGTAACATGGTTTTTATTTTTAAAGTATTCTTATTATGTTTGGCCAATTTGTGCAGCATGTGGGATCTTAGTTCTCCGACCAGGGATTGAACCAGTGCCTTTGGTGCTGAAAACAGTGAAAACACAGTGTCCTAACCGCTGGATCACCAGGGAGTTCCCAGCAACATGTTTTTTAATCCAGTCACATAATTGTTCAGTGATCATCTTGTTGTTTAGTCTTTGAGTCATGTCCAACTCTTTTGCAACCCAGTGGACTGTGGCCCGCAAGGCTTCTCCGTTGATGGGATTTCCCAGGCAGGAATACTGGAGTGCGTTGCCATTTCCTTCTCCAGGGGACCTTCCCGACCCAGGGATCAGATCCTCATTTCTTGCATTGGCAGGTGGATTCTTTTACCACTGAGCTACCGGGGAAGCTTCATTCAGTGAATCACCAGTCTTATTTTGGAACATTTTCATCACCCCAGTAAAAACTCCCTGACCCGTTAGCAGTAACTCCCCATTCATCGCCCAGTTATCCCAGACCCTGGTGACCACGAACCTGCTTTCTTCCTCTCTGGATTTGCTTACCTGGATCATTCCGTGTAGATGGGATCATTTAGTATGTGAACGTTCGTGTCTGACTTCTTACTTGTAGATTGGTGTTCTTATGCTTGGTCATGTTGTAGCACATATCACTTTAAAAAAAATTACTTGCTTATTTCAAGGCTGTGCTGAGTCTTAGTTGCGGCAAGCAGCTTCGTGGCATGTGAACTTCTTAGTTGTAGCATGTGGGACCTAGTTGCTTGACCCAGGGATTGTACCCCAGCCCCTTGTGTTGGATGCGTAGAGTCTCAGCCACTGGACGACCAGGGAAGTCCCCTCATACCACTCCTTGATTCCTTTTTATGACTGAATAATGTTCCATCGCATGATTCCGTTGACACATTTTATTTATCCATTTATCTGTTGATGGACTTGAGCTGTTTCTCTTTTTTTTTGGCTGTCGTGAAGAACGGTGCCGTAAACATTCGTGGGCGAGTTTTTATGCGGGTGTATGTTTTCATTTCTCTTGGATGTGGACCTCGGAGTGTGGTTGTGGGGTCATAGGGTAGCTCTGTGTTTAGCCTTTTGAGGAATGTACAGATTTTTGAGCATGCGCAGGTCTTTTCCACATCTCGTTTCTTGACCCTGCATCTTTCCTATTAGTGTTTCTCCTTTTTCTGGCCTCTCCATAGCCAAATTTGGTAAAAGGAGCGTCAGTATTTAGGTCTTGGTTTCCTGACTTCCTGCTCTGTTCTGCCAGCTCCGTGCTAGCAGTTCCTGCCGGGCTTCCTGTGGACTCCAGCAGGTACTGGCAGCACCGCGTGCCGTGATCCAGCAGACTTAGGGGACCCTGCTGACCATTCTTCTCCTGGAACCGGCCTCTTGTGCTTTTCCTCTGATTTCCCCGGCTCCTCCTCTTCTCCCCACCGCTAAGTGTCGGCGTTGCTGAAAGCTTGGCTCCTCATCTTGCCCAGCACGTTCTTTCCCTGGGTGATCTCACTCACATCTGTGGCTTTATGACTCAGGAATATCTTACTTCCAGCCTAGATGTTTCTTGAGTTACAATGCAGAGGGCTAGCTGCCTACCTGACTGCCTGACCTGTTGGTCATGGGCATCTTGAACTCAACATGTCCCAAACTGATTGCCCTGTCTACCTTCCATCTTGCTCCCCCAACAAAACACCTGCTTCTCCCCCACGGTGAATAAGCCAGGACTCTGCCAGTTGGCTAGGCCAGGGATATGGGACTGAGCCTCGATTCTTCGATCCTTTTGCCCTTTTTTTGTTGCTTTCTTACAAGAATACATTGTACCTATCACTCTTCTTCAGGTGATCACCAGTGAACTACAGTAGTCTTTTTTTGGCTTCACCCAGCAGCATGTGGGATCTTAGTTCCCCCAAGCTTGCACCTCATGCATTGGAAGTGGGGTGTCTTAGCCACTCACTAGACCACCAGGAAAGTCCTCGTGGTAGTCTTTTAAAACTGGGCTCCCATCTCTTATCTGCCCTACCCTCCTGATCTTTCTAAAAGGAACCTCTCTTTGAGCTACCACCTCCTGCTTTGAAGTCTTAAGGGCTCGCTTCTTGGTATTAGGATGAAGAGCAAAGTCCTAAAATCCTTGTGTGTGAGCCTTGCCGGCTTTTCCAGCCTCCTGCCCCTGTGTGCCCCTTTCTCTCTGCTCCAGCCACACTGTTCTTTTCAGATCCTCCGAAGGAAGGTCCTCCCCTTTTTCTCTCCTAACATCCTACCTTCCCTGGATGCTCAGGCTCCAGGTGGGGGTGGGTCCTGCCTTTTGTTTTCATACATCTCGTTTTCCCCGGTGCCCATTTTACCACCACTTGTTCCTGTTCCAGTTGGAGCACAATAACTGTATCTCTTGAATGAATGTGACTTGACTTTGTCTACCAGGTGGATAGAACTCCTGGAGAAGGAAGTAAAAGCAGCCTTTCAGCTAGAGTGGATGGCTTTGTTTCCAGCATCTTCTGCGCCTGGAAATAATTACCTAAACTCAAATTTCTTCTCTCTGAAATGATTGGTGGCTTGTCTGTCTTTCCCCCCAAGGATACGGGGCTTTTTGAAATGGCCCCCTTCCCTCTGATTTCTTTCCTTCCCCAGGTATTAAGCCCACTTGTAATGGGCCCTTTTCCAAACACAAGTGCGATTGTCTTGCTTGCCTGCTTTGGGTTGCTGGTGGCTCCTGAAGATGACCCCAGCCCCGAGTTGAGATTCAAGGCCCTATTCCATCTGTGCTTTCTGGGGCTCTGGTCAGTGTCCCTGCAGAACCTGCCCCTTCTATTCAGCCTGTCCGACCTGAATGCCTGCCGGCTCCCTCCTGCTCCTCGCCGGGTCATAGGTTTGTCTATCCTTCCAGGCTGCTCTCCGCGAGGACCTGTCTTCTCCATGTCCTCAGGGACCCAGGCTCCCCTCTTGTGGAACTTTCCCTGGGGAGATTGCCTAGCAGTCTGTCAAGTGGTTAGGACTTCATGGTTTCACTGCCCGAGGGTACAAGTTCTATCCCAGGTCAGGGAACCAAGATCCTGCAAGCTGCAAGCATGGTGAAGAAAAAAGAAATCACCCCAGAAAGTCCCCTAAATTGGCCAGGTAAAGGACAGGATGGTAATCCGCTCTGATCAGACATTGTTACTCATCCTGAAGGTTTGAGAAATTTTCAGCCTAGGCTGAAGGTGACAAGTCCACAAACATTTCTAGCCCCCGAATTATTTTGCTGAGGCTACTACCCGATTCTTCCCTTAGGCGTGGGTGGGGGATGCTGAAGGGTCCTGCTTGCCTGCTGAGCTTCCTCGCTTGTCTGTCGTATACTGAGCTTCTAAAGCGAGGCTTGTCTGGTCAGGTAGCTACTCTGGGACTGTGTCAGTTTATCCTTATTGAAATAAACATTCCTTTTCAGCTGGACTAGTCACACTGCAAGTGCCCAGTAACCACACGTGGCTAGAGGCTGTCCAGATGTGCAGACAGCACAGATACGGAATGTTGCCATCACCATAGAAAGTTCTGTTGGACGGCACTGCATTACAACTCTCAATACATTAACATGTCGGGCTGGATGTAGTAGGTGGAAACACCTAGCTGCGGATTGGCTTAGCATAGAACATGCTCAAAAAGTAATTCTCTCGGAGTCTTAAATTTCACTTGATTAGATTCTCCTGGATTTGCTGTTTTTTGAAAAGATATGCAAAGAAAGAACACAGCTATCTTCCCATCTTCTCAACTGGTATTTGTTATCCAGGCCCCTCTGAACTACCTTTCTGCCAGGCTCTTTGGCATCTTGGTGCACTGGCTGGGGGAGAAAGAATCCAGGATGTGCTGGGCCACCCTCTCCCCAGACTTCAGCCTCTGCTGTTGCATTTTTTTCCCTTTGTGTCTCCTCCTGAACTGATAACAGGGACCAGGTCTTCTTATGCCTTTAATGTGGGGCTAGCGGAGAAGGCAATGGCACCCCACTCCGGTACTCTTGCCTGGAAAATCCCATGGACAGAGGAGCCTGGAAGGCTGCAGTCCATGGGGTCGCTGAGGGTCAGACACGACTGAGCGACTTCACTTTCACTTTTCACTTTCACCCATTGGAGAAGGAAATGGCAACCCACTCCAGTGTTCTTGCCTGGAGAACCCCAAGGACAGGGGAGCCTGGTGGGCTGCCGTCTATGGGGTCGCACAGAGTTGGACATGACTGAAGCGACTTAGCAGCAGCAGCAACAGCAGCGATTTCTAGTCCTAGCTTCCCTCCTGGCTCAGTTGGTAAAGAATCTGCCTGCAGTGAAGGAGACCTGGGTTTGATTCCTGGGTCAGGAAGATCCCCTGGAGAAGGAAATGGCAACCCACTCCAGTATTCTTGCCTGGAGAATCCCACAGACAGACAAGCCTGACGGGCTACAGTCTGTGGGGTCTGCAAGAGTTGGACACAACTTAAGTGACTAAACCAGTGATTTGTAGTAGCTGCTCCATAAATGCTTTTTGAATGAAGACTCTCTTCTAAGAAATAGAAACTAAGTAAGGGAATAAAATGGTTGATTGGATTTTCTTTGCTTTTTTTAAAAAAAGTAATTTTTATTTGTTTACTTCTGGCTGTGCTGGGTCTTTGTTGCTGCGCAAGCTGCTCTCTGGTTGCAGAGAGTAGGGACTACTGTCTTGCTGTGGAGTGTTGGCTTCTATTGTTGCGAAGCACAGGCTCTAAGGCGCATAGACTTCAGTAGTTGTGGCTCCCAGGCTCTACAGCACAGACTTAATAGTTGTGCGTGAGGTTAGCTGCTCCGTGGCTTGTGGGATTCTCCCAGAGCAGGGATTGAACCCGCGTCTCCCACATTGGCAGGCGGATTCTTTACCACTGAACTACTAGGGAAGCCCTGGATTTTCTTTTTTTATTTTTCTTTTTTTAATCTTTTTTTTGAGCACACTTTGCAGCATATGGGATATTAATTCCTAGATCAGGGATGAATGCGTACCCACTGTAGCGGAGTATTAACCACTGCACTTCCAGGCAAGTCCCTGGATTTTCTTTTCAAATGATAAAGTCAGTTCATCTCCTAACAAGCTGAAGTATACAAAGAAAAAGCTCAGAAATCCTCTGCCAGGTAACCTGGTGCTAAGTCACTTCAGTCGTTTCTGACTCTGTGTGACCCCACAGACGGCAGCCCACCAGGCTCCCCAGTCCCTGGGGTTCTCCAGGCAAGATCACTGGAGTGGGTTGCCATTCCTTCTCCAATGCATGAAAGTGAAAAGTGAAAGTGAAGTCGCTCAGTTGTGTCCCACTCTTCGCAGACCCCATGGACTGCAGCCTTCCAGGCTCCTCTGTCCATGGGATTCTCCAGGCAAGAGTATTGGAGTGGGGTGCCATTGCCTTCTTCAACCAGGTAACCTAGTTCACAGTTTGATATGTTTTCATCTGTCCTTCGTCTTCCTCTTAGAAAAGTAAAAACAAAGGTATACCATGTTGGGCTTACATTGTCTCGATTTTGACCATTTTAGCAAAGCATCCTTTATCTCTTATCCTACTATTTACCTGCTTTGCCCTTCTCTGCTCTACTCTGCCTTGAAGGGATTTTCAAGGTTATGATTAATTATCTTGACAGTTAAGAATGATGGAAACCTTGGCAAATGGGGAATTTCATGTTCCATCCTAAGGGTAGGGGAAGCAGCCTGGAGGAAATGTGGAAATGGGGACTTTTTGTGGCTGGATCTTAATTTTCTTATTTTTTAAAGAGGAGCTAGTAATCTGGATTTCTAGATCCTTTTTACCCAATTTTTAAATATCAACAACTAAAGAATCACACAGTTGTGAGGAGTGGACTGGGTGGAGTCTGGAATCCTTCCGTGGGGCCATTCCCCCCCACCCCCCCACCCCCCGGCCAGGGCTGTCAGTTTCCTCAGGTGATTTCCTGGCCCTTGCTTCTCTTCTAGATCACTGGCTCATCTCTTCAGCTGTCACTTGGGCCCTCTTCCTAGTAAGCTTGACCTGGTTTTGCCCTTCACCTTCTTAACCAGTCTCTAGTAACTACCCATACCCACACAGGAACATGGGGACCATCTTTCAAACCAGGCTGCTATTTCTTGGGTTGAGACCAGACATGTTGCTAAGAGTTACTTGACAAATATTTTTCAAATCGAGACTCCCCTCTAGCCGGGTGAAAATGCTTTTAAAATCTGAGAAGCCCAGGGGAACAAAGCTGGAGGCAGAAAAGAGCAGATTTAATTTCTCTTGTCACATGCCTGTTGAGTGGAATGGAGGGAAGATGAACTTGAGAAGTCATTTTTTACTCTCCCCTTTTTGAGGCCGAGCCCACCTTGCTGGCTTCTCATGGATGAGTGACCATGCAGTGGGCCCCTTTTTTCGTCTTGCAGGGCCACGCTGGACAGTCCAGGCGAGCCTTCAGGGAGGCGTGGAAAAGAGAACCTTGGTGGCCTTAAAAAGGTCTGATAAGAAAGAGGGCCAAGAATCTGGGTTAAGAGGTGTGGTGAAATGGTCATCACAGTGGGGAGTCTCCCAGCTGGGAGTTTGTTTTCCCTGGAGAAAGTCATTCTTCTTTTCTAACACTAAATCTTTCTGAAACAATAGCTTTCCCCTAGAAGAATGGAGGGAGTTAGGGAATGAGTGGCCTGAGAAAACCCTTCTGAGTTTTCCGCCTTTGGTTTCTCTGTAATTGCGTTTAGCTGCTAGGCCCCATCACGTTCGAGATATAAATCCTCACTTAATCTCCTCCTTTGGGGAAAATGGGCTCTTTAGGCCAGAAGCGAGAATAGCCAAGTACCTATTGAAAAGGGAATTTCCTCCTTCAGTTTCTTTCAGGCCCTGGAATGGCCAGGCTATAATCCTCCCTGCTCGCTTCACCAAGACCCTCTGGCCACCTTGGTTTCCTGGGACAAATGCTTAGACCTGGGAAGAAAAACTGGAGTTTGCTGTGATCACACTTCCTTTAGCTGGTCCAGTGTGTTTGGGGACTGCCTCTGAGCCACATGGGGTGTCAGGCACTGAGCTGCAGCAAAGAAACAGAAAAACTGAGATGGAGTTTGCATTCTGGGGGAGACACAGTAAGCTAGCGAATCAGTAAAAAAGAGAATGTTTCGATACTTTCCAGCTAGAGATGACTTCAATGAAGGGGCGGGGTGTGGGGGCGGAAACCACTTTAAGATGGTAGAATCAGCAACAGGGACTGGGTTGGTAAGGGAAGGCTTCTCTGGGGAGGTGACTATTGAAGCCAAAAGTAGAAGTTGCCAACTACGGGAAGTTTGGGCATAGAACGTGCCAGGTGGAAGAATCAGCCAGGACAAATGAGATTGGCCCCTTTGGGGCTGTTTGTGGTTAAAAGTGAAAGTCGCTCAGTCGTGTCCAATTCTTTGCGACTCTCCAGGCCAGAATTCTGGAGTGGGATGGCCTTTCCCTCCTCCAGGGGATCTTCCCAACCCAGGGATTGAACCCAGGTCTCCTGCATTGCAGGCGATTCTTTGGGGATGAGCCACAAAAGGAGCTGTTTGTGGTTAGGGCTGAGTAAAAGAAAGGTGGATAAAAGATGGGCATGGCCAGATCCCTGCAGGCGAGGTGAGTCCTGATAAGATGCTGGGCGCCTGCAGTAAGCTCCTTGGGAGTGGGTTTTAAGTTCAGTTCAGTCGCTCAGTCGTGTCCGATTCTTTGTGACCCCATGAATTGTGTAGCACGCCTGGCCTCCCTGTCCATCACCCACTCCCGGAGTTCACTCAGACTCAGGCCCATTGAGTCAGTGATGCTATCCAGCCATCTCTCATCCTCTGTCGTCCCCTTCTCCTCCTGCCCCCAATCCCTCCCAGCATCAGAGTCTTTTCCAATGAGTCAACTCTTTGCATGAGGTGGCCAAAGTACTGGAGCTTCAGCTTTAGCATCATTCCTTCCAAAGAAATCCTAGGGCCGATCTCCTTCAGAATGGACTGGTTGGATCTCCTTGCAGTCCAAGGGACTCTCAAGAGTCTTCTCCACCACCACAGTTCAAAAGCATCAGTTCTTCGGCGCTCAGCCTTCTTCACAGTCCAACTCTCGCATCCATACATGACTACTGGAAAAACCACAGCCTTGACTAGACGGACCTTAGTCGGCAAAGTAATATCTCTGCTTTTGAATATGCTATCCAGGTTGGTCATAACTTTCCTTCCAAGGAGTAAGCGTCTTTTGATTTCGTGGCTGCAGTCACCATCTGCAGTGATTTTGGAGCCAGAAAAATAAAGTCTGATTTCTTTAGGTTTGAAGCAGGCTGCTAGCAAGGGCAAGTGAATGGTCCCAGGGCTGGGATCAAGATGGTGGCCACTGTGAAGGGCGGGGCAAACGGGAATAGGCAGGAGGAGGGTGGACAGGGGAGGAGCAGCTCTCTGCGGAGCACTTGCTGCGTGCCAGACACCACATAGGCACTTCCATGCCTCCAGCCTGACCCTGCCAAGTCTGGTGTTCTTCACGCTTATTGCGGATTACTAGGATTCTGAGGCCAGGGCTCTCTCAGGCTTCCTGAGTCTCACTGGAATAGGGAGGAGAGGGCGTTAGGAGGCATCCTAGAGTGGAAGGTCATGGCGGGGCTGGGTCTGTGGGCCACCAGCCTGGTGCTGCTTCTTTGATCTGGGAGGAAATCCTGAGCCCTGAGGGGATTTGAAGCTGGCTTGGTTGAACTTATGCCAGCCTGGGAGGACTTACTGTGGAAGTCTGGTATTTCCCATCAGTGACCCTTTTCAGGAAAAGGCTGGGAAGGGCTAATTGGGGGGCAAATCGAGGTGAAGAGGCAAAATGATTTGGGGAAACTGGTTTGAGATTTCTGGGTTCGTGTCTTTGCCCTGACACTGAGGTTACCTACCAGTAATAACTGGTGGTGTTTTGAGCTGTTCAGTGTGCTCACAGCAACTCTTTTATTCCTAACAGTCCTTGAAGTTAGAGTCCAACAGTTAACAGCTGGGTTGACTAGGCACAGAGGTTAAGTCACTCGCCGAAGGACTTGATGTCAGGGCTCGGATTTAGAACTGGTGGTATGGCTCCAAAGTCCACGTGCTGAACAACAGTGTTGTGTTGACGTTGGCTGGCACCAAACATGCCCTTGAGTGTGAAAGTCGCTCAGTCGTGTCTGACTCTTTGTGATCCCATGGACTATACAGCCCATGGAATTCTCCAGGCCAGAATACNCGGATTTAGAACTGGTGGTATGGCTCCAAAGTCCACGTGCTGAACAACAGTGTTGTGTTGACGTTGGCTGGCACCAAACATGCCCTTGAGTGTGAAAGTCGCTCAGTCGTGTCTGACTCTTTGTGATCCCATGGACTATACAGCCCATGGAATTCTCCAGGCCAGAATACTGAAGTGGGTAACCATTCCCTTCTCCAGGGGCTCTTTCTGACCCAGAAATTGAGCTGGGGTCTCCTACATTGCAGGCGGATTCTTTTACCAGCTGAGCTACCAGGGAAGCCCCCCTGGTAATCATGCCCATAGTAAGAGAATTACAAGGTGGCACCCTGGACCTCAGGACAGTCAGCTGACTGATTTGGGGGACGGGGTGTTGTGTTTGGAGTGGAACCCAGCTATGATGGAGCCCCAGCCTGCTGCTTTGACCTGCATGCCTTAAGACACAGGTGATTTCACCTCTCACCGATGAAATGGGTACAAAAACATCATCGTTGGACTTCCCTGGTGGTCCTTTGGTTTAAGATTCTGTGCTTTAACTGCAGGGCACAGGTTTCATCCCTGGTCGGGGAGGTTCCAAATGCCATGTGGTACGGCCAAGAACCAAAGCAGAAAGCCCAAACAAAAACCATCCTTACCTCATGGATTTGGGGGAGGATTTGTAAAGGAGCTTCTTAATAAATATCAGCTATGACTCACACAAGCCAAATTTGAGAAAGAAAGCGGAGAGATCCTTTTCCTGGTTATACTCTCTCCCCAGTATGTTATTCACAAATTCCCGGTATTTGTCCTGGTCAGCTTTTTGTCCATCTGTAATCAGTTTCTCAGTCAGTATTTCTAGGTGGAATATATTCCGTATCCATTATTTACTAGTCACTTCCTCATGGGCTTGCTTTTCTCTGGGCCTCAGTTTCCTCATCAGTGGAACTGGGGGAGCCTCTGGCTTCACTGCCTCCCGGAGCTGCAGTCGGGAGTCACTCAGTTCACACTCGTGTCGAGAGCAGGTGATTCGTGGTCCTCGGATGGGCTCTATGAGTATTGTTTGTCTCTGGCTGTCCTCCCAGTGGGGCAGGGCCCTTCCCTGGGTGGTTTCTCAGGGAGCCCAGATGTCTAGGAGTTTCTCAGTGACTATTTGTTGACTGACTGCTCCCATTGTTTTCTTCTCTTTGAAATCTGAAGTCAGGGCTGCCAGGTGAAACATAAGGCATCATTTTCCTTCTTAATGGCTGCAGAAACCTTCGTGGGTGGTGTATTGACAAAGTTAGACCTGCCTGGCAGCTCCCTGGAAGTTTCTTTACCGCTAGGGTTTTTCTCAACATCAGGTGCTATTGACATGTCCTGTTCCTGATCATTCACTGGGATGGGAGTTGACCTGAGCACGGTGGGGTGTTGAGCAGCACCCCTGGACTCAGAGTCCAGGTAGCAACCCCCCTCTCTTTGCCTGGTTGTGACAGCCAGAAATGTCTCCAGACATTGCCAAGTGTCCCCTGAGGGGAATGGGTTGAGAACCAGTTTTTCACTGTTTCAGACACCTGAGCCCCTTAAGAGCAGCTCCTCATTAATGCTAGGGTAGGGAGAGGGTGGCGGGGGTGTGGGAGATGTTCTGAATTCCTCCTACGTGCAGGGGGTGGGGTGCAGACATGGTCCCTGGCATGTACTGGGAGCCCCATAAATCTTGTTGTAATCATGCATTTCTCCCCATGGCCATTTAAGAATACCTTAAATAGTTAAATACGTGACTGGGCTCAGAAAGCATTCAAAGAGGAGTTCCGTGCTGGCTGATTTTCCTGGGTGTTCCTCCAGGCCTTTGCAAACCCAGAGCCCACGCAGCTCCTATTTCTTTCACCCAGGTTCTATTTCTGGCCTTTTTTCATTTGGATTTTGCCCCACGCCAGTACATAAAGATGTGCTTCCTTCCCTGTTTCATTTTATGACAGCGCGTTAGTCCCCTATGGATGCTTTGGAGTTACTGCCCTTCTTCGACTTTCCTCGTGAGGCATGTTGTAGTGGCTTTCTAATCCATGCTTCTGTACACGCTTAAGCCTGGGGACCTCCATATCCGGGTGATCTTAGGGAGTCCTTTTGACCGGGGTAATTTGAGTGACATTCTGGGCCTAACATCTCTGCTTCCTCTGAAAAAAGGGAAAAAACGCAATGAGGTGACTAGAGGGGCTTGTCCCTTCTCTGGTGTCTTCTAGAGAATTTTCTTTGCCTTCATTAAGGGGACTTACAGAGAGGCCAGACCCCGCCCAGGGTGGGTGGGGTACGTTGCCTGGTTACCACTGGGGGCAGCACCTCTTCCTTCATCTGCCCACCCTCTGCCCTGTGGCCTCCATCATCCCCCCTTTCTTCCAGCCCACTTGGCTACTTCAGCTGGCGGCTGGCAGTCTTTTTGTTTTGGAACTGGCCTTCTGATGCTGCAATTCCCCATTGCAGTTTGAAGGCCACCCACCAGTGCCTGAGCTTTCCAGAACCTGAGCTGAGTCCCAGTAAATAACGCACATGGGCTTGGGGCGCTGGGACCAGCTCCTCCTGCGACCTTGCTCCTCTGCCAGCTGCGCTGTGAAGGGCAACTGGTTCCTCCATATTTTCTTTGTGGCAGTCTGGCAGGTCTTTAAAGGCCTCGTCTGTGTACACACGTTGGATTGCCAGCCTTCTGGGTCTAGACCTGCTGAAGGGGGTGGGTGGGGCACAGCGAGTGGTTTTTTTCTTAGGGAGTTGGGCCTTGCCTTCCCTCCGCTCAGTAAAGCCTGAAAGAGCTTGGCATTCTGGAACCAGGAAATTCCTGTTGACACGTTGTCGTTTTTTCCAGAGGCTTCATCCCAGCTGGGGTTGGGGGAGGGGGGGCGGGGGAAGGAGAAAGGGCTACTTGGTTGCCTTTGCCTCTAGATGTTGAAGGCTAAACAGGGAATTCATTTGTAAATCAGCCTCTTCTCCTTCCATTGGTGGTAGCCATCTCTCGTCTGGCTGGGAGAGTTTGCAAGTTCATCTTTTACATGTGAATGTGCCCATTAATCACTACTGCTGTATTATTGGGGGAGAGAGAGAGAGAGGAGAGAGAGGGAGGGGGAAAGGGAGGAGGGTGGGGGAGAGGGAGACTGAGTCTGTACAGTGGGAAGATGGTTTTCTCATTTCTGGGAGAGGCGCATCAGAACTAAATTGGAAACAATTATTAAAAAAAAAAAACACCTAATGCAAGCCACCCCAACTTTCTTTCCCCACCCCCACCCCCAGCCTCCCTTCTGATATTCTCAGTCGGGCCAAGTAGAACCATGCAATTTGTTGGGTTTATTCACATCAGCGAAATAAATGGCTCTCTGGTGCTGGCATTGAAGATTTTCAGCTCAGCCGAGCCGCTGTCTGTCTCGGGTGATAAATGAGAGCCTGCAAGCCTGGGGGACACGGAGGCCTGTCGTGGGCCTCGGGCTGCCTGATTGCAGGGAGGCGAGGCTGTCCCGGCCCCGCCGGCCGGCCTGGGAAGCGGTGACTCTTAGCCTGCCGGCCCTGCCGCTTCCTCCTCCCCCTGGGAGAGGCCGCTGAGCATCCGGAAGCAGGAATGTGTGCCGTGTGTGAGCCTCTGTTCTCTTTTAAAGAGAGGCTAGGCCCTCCGAACGGCAGAGCTTTCTCAATGGCAGGTAAGTGCCCTGTTGGCAGGGTTACCTGCCCCTTGCTCACTTGGATCTCTGAGGTACCCAGATTCTGGTCCAGTGACGTGTCCCCCAAGTTGAGAACGACCCGTTTCCTCATCTGCATTCCAGCCCTTCTTTCCCTGATCTGGAAGTTCACAGTCACATGCGGGAGACCTTTAAAGGAGCCCCGCTTAGGCCAGGGCGGCCTTTCCCTGGGAGGCCCAGGTTGTGGCCGTGTCTTCCAGCTTTGGTGGGTCCCCGGTCCGCAGACTGTTCCCCTGAGTTTTGGTCACTCACGTGTTCCTCGTGGCCGAGACCTGGTCCCCTCCCCGCCCCCACGCTTCTCTCTAAATTCCTCTCCTTTATGCTCCGGGCCTGGAGGAAATTCTGGGCTTTTGTTTCATTATGATGTAATGACTGGCTGGAGAGGGCCGGAAGGTTTCCTGGGGAGGGAAGTCTGTTAGGGTACCTGCTCTGCGTCTTTGGGAAAGGCTCAGAAAGGATGAGCCGTGCTGGGCTCTGCTGCTCCCGGGAAAGAGCGGCGTGTGGTCACGCTGGAAGGAGGCCATGATGAAGGCTGGCAGCTATGGCGCCTGCTTTCATGCTTGAGCCTCCGCAGGCCTCTGGTCTGCCCTTTCCCCTGCCTTCGCGGTGGCAGGGGGAAACCTGGACTCTGCACGATCTGATGAACGTGGCGACATCACGTCCTGGGCTCCTTCCCGTCTCCATTTTATATAAGCTGGTATTTCCATAACAGAATTTGTGGCCTTGATTTAACATGCTTTCTCAGAGAAATCGATTTTGTTTTTGGAGAAGGATGGAGGAGGAGGAAGATGAGGAAGAAGGGGGATGTGTGTTGCTTTTTAAAAGAACTAGCTACTGTTTATCCAGTGCTTCCTGTCTGTCTTACCAAGAGCATCTCATGAATTAACTCTGTTTAATCTGTGGATTACTCTGGGGTACCGCCATCTCCACTGGCCGGAAAGAAGCGTGGAGGCACAGAGAGGTTAAGTAACTCACTTAGAGCCACACTGCACTCTGGCGTGTCCTGATTGCCCTGTGGCCTGTGCCGCCTGGCCTGACTTCACTCTTGCGTGTCCCGACTGCCCTGTGTCCTGGGCCACCTGGCCTGACTTCAGTGTAGGTGACCAGCTTGTCTGGGTTTGCCTGAGATTGTCCATCTCCAGCCACCTGAGGGTGGGTCACCCCACCTCTGTGGCCTTCGGTGCTGGTCCAGGCCTGTTTCATTCAGCCCCTCCCTGGCCGCCTC